>VZSF01000446.1:990038-1106720 GCA_013398295.1 Chionis minor
CGGGGAATGGGGGATGGGGGGGTGAAGGTCTGTCTGGAGGCTTGTTCCTCAGCATTTCTAGACACACCAAGTTACCTTCTCCTCTACTCCAGCTGGTCCGGCCAGACCCATCGCTGTGGTACCTGAGCCTTCTGCTTTGCAGGAGACTTAGCTGAACATTGACATTGGTAAGCAGTCCCTGGTCCTTCATGTATGGAGTGGGGGCCCCTTCCCAGCCCAAAACCTCAGAGAAAAGGAGTTTGTAAGCCTTGTCTCCCCTACAGATCCTCACTGCAGCCTCTGCTAATTTAACTTTCCTGTTCCTAACAACATTTCATCGTGAATGCTTAAATAATTTGTACTGCCTTAAATCTCCTTTGAATATTAAGATATTTCTTCTTAATTAAAATACCATTATTAATACCATAAGAGAAACACCGTGTCAGGTTTCTGCTACAATATTGCATTAGCCTCTATTTGGATCTTGTTTCTTTGTGCATCCTTCCTAGCTTTTATGATCCCATTACATCTGTCTGAATGGTATTTTAGCATACTTTCAGCCTCTCACTGTCTCTGTGCCTTCTCCTGTGCTGCCACAACATTCATGAGGACGGGGAGGCCAGATCATCCTAAAACCACGTCCTGTGCTTACTCCCACATCAATAAAAAGGCATCAGTATCATTTCAGATCTACAGGAGTTGTGCAGCTTTTAACAAAACCCCTTCAAGATGCCCCTTAACCCCCTGCACCCAATGCCCGTGATGTTTTCATGGGTGGCTTACTCTCTGCTGTGCTGCAGGCCAGGAAGGAAAGGTGCCTACGTATCCCAGAGAATTGTGTTTGGCAGTTTAGGGCAGGTACTTCTGCAGTCTTTTTTGAGAGTTGTCCCTGGTGCTCTGAACCTGAGTGGAGGTAACCCTTCCCCAGCTGGGGTGCAGTCCTGTCCCAGTCAGTGACAGAGTAAAGTCAGTTCACACCAGGGGCTGAACTGGTTTGAAGAAACGTTGTAAAATAACCAGCTCTGCAATGTGTCAGTAATCTCTGCCAATAGAAATATTCTTACACATGTCCTTCAGTCCTTCAGCTGCCATTTATGATTATCCGCAAAAAAAGAAGGGGGGGGGGGAATTTTATTACATGCACATACTCCTGCCCTTACCTATATGAACAAACTATCCCAACAAGAGCTCAGGATGCAAGCAATTTCTCTTGTACGGGGAGAAAAATAGACCATTAATGGGATTGCATATTTTTAGTTCCACCTTTTGTTTTCAGGATGCTCTTTCAATTTGTGGGTCAGATTAAGTCAAATATTTCCATGCAGTGTTTCACAGAGGAGGAGAACAGACACCCCTCTGGCTGCTGAGCTATTTCTCTTCTTGGACATAAAGTTGGTCTTCAACCAAGCCTGGGTAACAGGTTAACAGAGAGTCAGGGGAAGGTCTTGTAGGATGCAATATTTCTTCTCTAAGAGACTATGTGGAACCAGAGGAGAAGGAGATTACATCCTGAGGCTGTGTCTTTGCATGGGCTTCACCATCTATCAGGGAGACCATTGGCCTCCTCACCGAGGCTGTTGCCATCCAGTGTTTGGGTGGGATATGAAACCAATGGCTGACTTGCCAGTTTGCACAGGTCACAAAAAGTGACAGGCTGTAAACCCTGACACCCAGGCATGTCCAGGACCCCCCTTCTGTTATGTGACACGAGATCAGGAATTAAGTGAGCTCTTGTCCTGGTCTGTCGCCACAAGTCATCTCCATCCCTCATCTCCACCCCTCATCCCCACAGGCCACTTATTCCAGCCCCAAACACACTTTCACCATCATCCTGCACCAAAACCGTGCCACTCAGTGTGGCACATGCCTTGTCTGCCCCTGCCCACCATGGCACACAGCAAGTACTTTCTTTCTTGACTGTGATCACTGTGATGGCCGATAGGCCTTCCTCCTCCCCCTTCCCCTCTGCCCCAAGGAATCACATGCTGAAAACGATAACTTGGTTGCTGATGCAGTTCTGCAATGATAGGGATCACAACCAGCGAGACTTTGATTATGGCCTTTTGAAGATGAGCCAAAGGCTGCTGTTTACCACATCCCCCTGTGATCACCAGTCATACGACTTCCTGGCACTGCCTCTGGGGTGATGCACACCGGCCCCTGTTGTTTTGCCCAGCGTGGAGATAATTCCTTCACTTGCAGGGAAGCAATGGATCACGTACTCAGCCTACCTCTCGTGCAGTGGCACTAGGTTGGCTGGGAGAACCCCCCTGCCCCCCTCCCTGCCCAGATCCGGCACCACACTGCAGGACAACTCATGATGCTGCAGCAGCCCCAACTTCTGGAATTTCCTGGCTTTTCTTAATCTTAACATCTCACTAGCATTTATTTGCAGATGCATATCCTTGTTCTCACACAGGCTGCTGTAAATCATGGCTGCCTCTGCCGCAGTCAATGCGGTCACCTCAGAAAGGAGAGGCCAGTTCCCAGAGGCAGGGCGACTACTGCCAACCCCTACCAGAAGCAGTGTCTTTTTCACCAGGGACTGAGCCTAATTGCGCCATCTCCTGAGGCCGAAGTGAAACCCAACTCCTCATCCAAACTTTCCTCTCATCATCTTAACCAAACTGAACTCCCAGACCTTCGGGGACTGGCCCATTGCTGGTTCCTACCTGGAAGAAGGGACATCTTGTTACCTTTTTTGGAGGAATGGATGCAGCCAACTTCTTGATAAGTGGAAGAGGGTTTTGGTAAACGGGCTTTGAGCAAGAAAATGCTTTATCTGAATGCATAAAGCCATCGTTAATACCATATGTGCTAGAAAGGCATGTAGCTTTATTTTTAGCTAAGTAGGAAATACTGAGGTTAACGTTGTTATTCAGAGGTTGAAGATCAAGTGGCAAAATGGTTAAAGTGTAAACAGGACTGGAGAGAGATGAAAGAGGGAGCATCTGTCTTCTTATTTGTTCATGGTGATCACTTCTAGTCTGTATTTTTGCTATGGTGATAAAGCTGCATTTTAAATAGAAATGAATGGTGAATTGGCCTCCATTTATTGTTAGAGTACAGTGTTGTTCACACATAACATACAGTGTTAATTATTGCACCAAAAGTACATTATCCAAATGATGGGAAAATCTCTTCCACTGGAAAAAAAGTACAATTTTTATAGGATTTAATCTCCTTTTCAGCAGGAGGCCCAAATACCTAAGAGTGGAGCAGAGAGGCAGAGGCAGAAGAGATCTGACAGATCCCTGCCTTTAACCACAGGTGGTCCCTATTTTCCAGTTCCACATTCAAACTTTCCAAAAGATACGACCTTCCAACAGATCTAAAAGACCAAAGCATGAGCCTGTTGACCAAGCTGCCTCCTCTCCCCTACACTGCTGCTCAAGCTTCCCAGAACTTTGCCAACCCAACCCCTCAAGTCCCTCTTTGGAGTGTGGCCTGGGCACCTGGTGACTGGCTCACCACTGCCCCACTCTCCCTCCTCATGGTGGGGCCAGCTCTGTGCCCCAAAGAAGCACCAGAACACACAGATGTGTTGGCCATCACCGTCTCTGGCATTTGGTCTGGGATGCAGACTCTCACACGGCAGCTGAGGCCTTCCTCCTGAAAACTGAAGCTCCAGAAGAGACATTTCTCCTCCACAGAGCTCTACTCTCCCACCTCTCCTCTCCTCTGGGCCTTCCTCAATACACCACAGTCCCATCCCGAGGCCAAAAACCCTCCGACACCGCTTTACCTTTGTGGTGGGTGACTGAATCACACAGGACAGGAGTGACCGTAGGGCAGTAGCCACTTGCCTTCACTGTCCCTGCACTCCTTAGAGCAGGACAGATGGAACTTTTCACTGCAGGGCACCACGGAAGCATGGGACCCTCGTTTGAACCTGCAGCCACCATGAAATAACACAACCCGGGACAGCCTGGCACCTGAGCATCCCTGGTGGCCATCCCTTCCATCCCCAAAGCCATTGTGTGTTATGTGGCCACATGGTGCGGCTGTCCCTGGCCGCTGCACCCAGCCCGGACGGGCAGAATAGAATATTTGTCTCTCATGCTCCTTGGAGAACATTCTTCAGATAAGACTGGGTTCATAACTGATCAAAATATACTAAATTACAGGAAAGCTGTAAAAAAAGAAACCTATAAACTGTATGCAGATACAAGATACACTGAAAGACGTAACCATAAATCAATATACACCTCATAAGAAATCTTGCTATACTTAATGTGTACAAAATATGAAGCAAATAATTACATATCAGTGTATATTTCTACAGGCTGTTTTGGTTTGGGTTTTTTTTTTCCTCTCAGGCTGAGATGAAAGCTAGCATTACAGATTTATTCTAGTGGAAATGCTGATGTTTGTGTGAAGTGAACTCTTTCTTTGTTTATGTAACCCCGGGTTTTCAGCTACTTTATCAAATAACTACCTCTTTGTATTTGCTGGCTGGCAGAAAACCTTTGCTTTGTTCCACAGCTCTAGTTACAGTCAGGATGATACAACGTGCACGTGGTTAAGAGGATTTTAAAGCAGCCAAAATGCCCTGGGAGGGTTTCTACCTATAAAGGTGGCAAATTTTGTGGTGTTGGTCTGGGATAAAGCTCCTGCAAAGGAGGAAGGGGGAAGGTGGTGGTTAAAGACTCTGTGCAATGCTTTCTCTCTGAAAAGACAATGCCCATAATAATATGCTTTAATTTTTGGTCAGCTCTGAAGTGGTAAGGCAGTTGCACTAGATGATGGTTGTAGGTCCCTTCTAACAAATCTATTCTATTCTATTCCATTCACCTTCTTATCCCTGCCTTGTGGTGTAGTGCAACATGATGTCCTGAAGCAGAAGAGCTTTTACTTTCATACCTTTGCAGTGGCTGAGGAGAAGACTGCTTTTCATTGACACCATGTCACTTAGGTCCTAGAAAGGAGGACCTGTGAGCACAAGTAAACCACCTGTGTTGCTGAAGGTGATCTGAAACTGTCCCTCCCCCTGAGCTTACCCCTTACACAGGTTGTCCTGCTTCACTGTTCATGACCCTACTGGATTCATCCCAGTGTGGACCCATAATTAATGACGGGGTGAGTGCAATGGGCCAAACCAACAGAAGAGATGTTCTGAGTGCAGTGGGCTTTTGGGGTTTATGCTGCCTACCAAGCTAACACACATGTCCTTTCCATTCAGGTTGCAAGGGAAAGTCTTACAGAATTAGACCCTAAGTCTTCCCTGCAACAAGTACAAACCCTGCAGAACTCTGTAGCCTATTTTAAACAAGGGATTAGCAAGCACTATCAGGGCAATCTTACACCATTTTTATCAACATTTATGTAAAGCCACCTTTTATGTGTATATATATCTAATTGCTACTTTTCTTATTGCCCCACTCATTAAGAAGTACTTCCTTCTGGCTGAGGTTAAGATAAGTTTCCCATTTTCTTTTCCCCCTCTAAAACATGAGGTTGCCTTTTTAATGGGTTACCTACTAAAGGAAATACGAAATATTTTTTTCCACACCTTGCCAAAAGTTGCCCAAAATGAAACAGTGGCAGGGTCATGTACATCCAGATATGTCATGGCTGTAAGGGTAGTGGGGAGAGAAGCCTGTCTGTAAGTGGGGGGTATGATTCATTTGGGTAACAATAGAGTCCACTGCCCTTTTCTGCCAAATGTTTTTAGTTTGCCTCAAATAAGTCATTGTCTAACTTGTATAAATCTTTCCATCGCTTCTTGAATTATTGTTGGATATTTGGGAAAAATATTTTTTGGGTTTTGAAAGGGGGGAAAAAAAAAGCTGATTGCGATCACTTCCAAATAACACTTAACTCCTTGACACAAGGTCAGCAGGAGGGTTCGTGCATGTGTGTGTGTGTGTGTGTGTGTGTTTTCTTTCTAATCTGCGAGCTGTTCCCTGAGAGACACATTGAGAACTGGGGCTTGTCTGCTGACATGTTTTACACAGCTGATCCATTAGGATCCTGCTCTTCCTAGCCTCCCTGGCACCGCTTTGATCAGCGACATGTTTAAAAAAAAAAGTTAAAAAAAAAAAAAAAGAAGAAAAAGGCACTTCTCTGATCAGGAATCCCTCCCCTCCACTAAATCATCCTGGGCACTTTAAAGCTATAGGAACCACTGAGGGACCCCTCAGCTCTGCGAGGCTTCACGACAGCTCTACGCTAAAACATCCAGACATGAGACAGGAACATCTTTTGCCCAGTGGCCTCTACTGCCCAGCTCTGCGGTTAACCTCTTCCCTGCCCGGTGAGGATCCCCCGCCAGCCTCTGCTGCCATGTCTGTCTTCCCAACGGGATGTGTCCGAAAGGGCTCACAGCCCACCATATAACCCCAGGCACGAAGGTCAAATGTCAGCACGGCTTCACCTCACCTCCCTGCCTGCCTGCAAAAACTTGCCTCGCCTGGAAAATTCAGCTGCTGCAGGATCCTGACTCTGCCTTCCTACTGAAGAGGGAGGTTTTAATTTATTTTTGCTGAGCCTCTTTCCAAGGGTCAGTCAGAAGACCATATGGCCTGTCTCTGCGGGAGGTCACAGAGAGAGAAAAAGGAGATGAGGGAACATCATGGACAGGGATGGGTGCAGATGTGCGTGCTCAGATTGCCACCAGCGCCCAGACCAGATATGTAGGAAAATGCAATCGTAGAAACAAGATTGCAGTGTACCTCAGCCAGCCTAACAGCTGACACGATGCACCAGGGGTACAGAGGTTTTGGATCGGCTGTGGATGGTACAAAGGTGGTGAGCGATGCTCTAGCCATGACGGAGCATCCTCTGACGAGCACAGGGTAGACACAGCCAGGCTGTGGCCATGTCCATACCATAAGTCCTTACAGCATATGCACACACAACCAGACGAGGCCTCACCGAGGTGAAGGAACCTCTTTAGGCTAGTCCCAGCAGCCAACACCAGGACTTCCCAGGTCCAGCTGAGCATGGCTGCTTGCTCCCGGGCGGCTGCTCCTGCCGCACTGGGAGGCAGCCAGATGCAGCATTGGTCAGGGACTGCTGACAGATGTCACTGCTCTTTCTGTGCCAAAACATACAGGTTTGGGGCAAACCCTGTATGACAGAGCCCATTTCTTTAGCTGTTAGACACCACTTTGGAATATTAAAACCCCAACATCTTCTTTGGTGCTTAATGAAGGCACACATACAAAAATGGAGGCAGCAGCATAGCATAAGAGCAAGCCCAAGAGGAAGGGGGGGACGGATAGTTGTACAGAGGCCCAGGGGTCCCCAGCAGTGAGCAGGGAGGTGAGGGCAGCTGAGCATGCTGCTGCTGCTGTGACCATCCAGAGCAGCTTCCCCATCCCTTCTCTTTTAATGTCACTGAGCCTGGTGGGACCTTCACCTCCATCACTTGCTGGGCAGTTGCCAGCAATGACCCTGAACAGCCTATCTCCTGGCAGGGAGAAGGAACAACTAACAAAATAGTTATCAGTGCCTTCCAAGGTGAAAAGGAGAGGCTTTGTTATGCTTGTTTCTTGCCATGTTGACACCTCACTGGGATGGAGACCCAATGAACCTAGGATAATATGGTGGCTTGAATGCTAAAGAAGTACTCTGTGGTGTTCTTTAGTAGCAGGTATCGTGCCATGGTGGTAGTAGGACATGGTGGTACTGATTGCTCCCCCATCTTCAGGTCTTCGAATTCACTGCAGTTTTCAGTAGATGGAGTACATACCAGACATTGCAGAGATCCGGATGAGTTGTCCACTGCTCAAGGAAATCCCCTAAACCACATCTCTAGCAGATTCCCTTCTCCTCACCCATCTCACCCCCCCAACATTAATTCCTTGCCTTTTTGGAGCATTTTTCACTGACTTGAGTGATGAGAGGGACTTTTTGCCCTGAACGTCCACTGTGCCCTTTTTATTTGGTTTACAGAACAAATAGGGATAATGTGATGGAGGATCTGTTCTTGACAGCCTTCCTGAGACTGATATTTTGGCAGTGCAGAAGTTGAGGAATCAGTGAAATGCACTTTCTTTTTCTGTAGCCCTGGTGCTGGCTCACACATAGCTCTGTGATTGCCACATCCACCAACTCTGCAAAGTATCTAAGTCCAGCAGCTTGTCTTTAAGGCAAATTTGAGAGCATACGCAATTCTACCTTTGGCATGAGGCATTTACAAGAGTTTAAAGGTACTGTCATCTACCTTGTTTCAAGGAGGCTTTTTCATGTCAAATTGGGGCAGTAAGATACCCTCAATTGTTCACATTTCACCTCAAAGTCCCTGCAGCTTGGAGGGCACCCTTAATCTGAGTCCCCACCACCCTGGTGTTTATCCTACAGACCCTGTCTGATATGTCACCATGTGCTTTGTTTGGCAGGCCAGGTTTAGAGGAGAATTAAAAAAAAAAAGCTCAAAACCCCAGAGACTCAATTCATTTATGCTTCAGTTCAGACTGCGGCTGGAGGAGGATCTCTTCAGCTCTAGGTTTTCCTCACAGTATAAATCCCCGTGACTGGATCCCATAAAACAGTCTCATAAGCTCCCTAAGAATTTGTTGGGATGCCAGGTCCAGCATGCCTAGCCCTCACAAAACGGGGTAGCTGAAAGCAGCAGAGTGAAAAGAAGACAAACACCTTAGTAAAAGCAAGGATTAAAAAAAAAAAAAAAGGCCACATTAAAACAACATCCATTTTTTTCAGGCCGTTTGCAGATAAATGACCTCTCTTCTTCTAATTAAAGAAAATGTGCAATTAGCTTAATCAGATCTGTGGGAAGAAAAGCAGTCACTGAGTCTCAAAAGGCAGGTTCTGAGAAACTGCAGCCAACTTTTCCTGGGGCCGACTGGAGACACTACATCAGAAACAGCATGAGCCCTGCCAAAGCCTTCTTCCTGTGAAAAATGATGTTTCAATTTAGGCTCCTGTATATTGTATTCGTTAATCTCCCTCTCACTTGCTTACTCACTTGTTCTCTCTCGCTCTTTGGCACTGTAAATAGAGGTGTGAAGAAGTATTGCCCTGAACTGATATGGGCATTGCACCCTAATTTCTCAATGAAATAAAGTCGAGTTTATCATTCAAGTTCCCCCTCAGCCTCCATGTTGTTTGTGAACCAAAGATGGTCTATTTCATGATACCACCCAAGGATCAAAGCATTTGGGGACTAGAAAATAGGACTTTCCTTCAGGAGAGGAAAGTGAACCGGGAAAAGGTCCTGAAACCTTTAGCAATTTGGGGGTGAAGGTCCTGAGAGGCCATTGGGAATCCTGGGGAGGAAGCTGAGCTCCGAGATCAATCCCTCCTTTCTATAGACAAAGTGGGAACTACAGGACCAGTTCCCCTAGCCCTTTATTGGGGTGTATTTGCCAGTAACCTCCTCTCACCTATTGCACAGGCAATCAAAGAATATAAATCAGGGAAGGAAGAAACACACGCCCCGTTAAAAAAAACAAATTGGTTTAAAATATTATCTATTCAAATAGTTTTAAAGTCCAAGTCTTCTTCCTAAAAGTGGGGAAAATCCTTTCTAATGAGGCAGAGTAAAGAGTCAGCCCTACGATGACCTTGCAAACCCAGAAATTGGGCTGCAACTGAGCAAATAGGGACAGAACCCATTATCAGTACAAATAACCCTTATTCTGTCCATTCCTTACCCTGCCTTTCCTAAGGGTGTTTTCAAGCATGTCATGAGCCATCTCTGCAGCCAAGCAGGGGTTTGGCTTTTCTCTGGATATTGCTCCTGAGAAGTGAGAGAGGGATACAAAGTCCCCCCTCATTTACCCATGGGGTGTATTGTTGGGATCAGGGTTTGCTGCCTCTGCTTCACTCCCAGTGCAAGAGATAAGGGCAGTGTCACGAGTAAGTGACTATGGCTCCTTTTTGATGTTCTTCTACCAGATCCACTTTTCCTCAGCACGTGGCCAGTAACCACCACTTACTCAGCAAGCGCCTACTCCTGTTCATGCCCACCTGCATGTTAGCTTGGTGCTAATATGTCTTGTAAGACCTGGGTGGGCATTTCACGCAGGAGCTTTCCCTGTCATCATGGGTGACAATGTCTTGGTTAGCCCGTTTCAGACATCCCTCTTCTGTCCCACAGGAACAAGCTCAACTCTTCGGTGAGTGACTGGGTTTTGAGGAGAGCACAGCTCCCTCTCTCCACCTCTACCTGCAGGTGCAGCTACAAATTGGAGATACCATGTTGCTTCATCTGGTCAAGGAAGGGTCTCCATGTGCTGGCAAAAATCTGGTTGCTCATATGCAGGCAGTAAACACCTCCAAAATCAGACTTTTTTTCTGATTTTGGGGACATCTTTTTTTCTAAACCTTTCTGCTCCCAAGATTTTCAGTCTTACTGACATTTTCTAGAAAACACTTTAATTTTGAAGTGTCCATGGGATCTTTTTTCTTTGCTTGTTGCATTTTCTTTTTAAACAAGTAAATGCTTGGTTTTTCAGCTTTAGCCTTTTTTGTTTGTTTGTTTGTCTTGTTTGCTTTGTTTTGTTTATTTGTTTATTTACAATTTTCCACCTGGAGAAAAGTTAGATGCTTATTTCCAAAAAACAGAGGTTTTGTGCTGTTGCCTGTGCAGTCTTGTTGACTTCTAATTTTTTTCCACTGCTGGATAAGGGGAAAAAGTCAGGGTTAAAAATAAAGATGGGGCCCTAAAATATCTCCAAACCAACAATAGGAAACGGATGTGTTTATTTTTTGGTTGGTTTCCAAAAATCTGAAGGAGGTAATACTTTATGTTAAAAATATTTATTAGCTCGGGTAATGAACACACTCAGATAAAAAGCCCGCTGCCCGAAGTGTGAGGCAACAAATAAGCTGAACCTTGTCTATTTTACATCATGTAATGAATGTTTCGGTGCAAAACCAAAGCCTCTTGACCAGTCAGGAGGCACGAATGTGCCAGTCGGTGTCACACAGCTCCGCGTGCACCCCTTTGATTGGGATGGGAAAAGCATTGCCATCCCCTGGGATGGATTCAGCTTTGCCGTCGCCCCTGGGCTCATTTTGGGGTGGTTACAGGGTACAAACCAGGGGCTGCAGCCAACTCTCACTGCCCATTTCTAGCAGCCCCCAGCCTGCGGGGTGGGTCGAGAGAGCAGGGTTTGCGCGTGCGTCCGTGGGTCCCAGTGGACCCCTGGGGATTTGCCTGGTGTGGCAGGGGCTGGTGGGCTCCCTGCCAGCAGCTCCAGAATGGCGAGAGCTGGAAGCTGGCCTGAGTCTCTGAAAAACCCCATCAGTAACATTTCTGACAAGATAAATTGCATTTTAAATGTGGAGATGACCTTGGTAATCTGAAATAAATCAGCAGGATAATCAAAATTGATGGGTAAGTCAAATCTAGAAAATTTATATACTGGAGCTCTATAGAATAGCTTGGAAATCCCCATAAGTCGGGTCCTGGCTGAAATTTTGGTCCCTTTGCTGTAGTAATTTAAACTTTTCTATTTATTTTGGCACTCCTCTCTTCAGTGACTTGGCCTGATCGAAATGCTTTGATATGTCCAGCAAGAATAAAAAATATAAAAGTCGAAGGGTAGTATCCTGGTTTAGGACAACTGTGAACATGAAATTTAATCCTGGGCTTTGCAAGAGGGACTCTCTAGAACATACTGGGGGGGAAAGCAATTAATACTGCATTAAAAAAAAAAAAAAAAAAAAAAAAGAGCAGTCCTTCCTTTTCATTTTGCTTTTCAATGTCCTGTAATTTGGGCCAAACCAAACAGTGCTTACGCCACTACTGATGTTACAAGTTCATGTACCACTGCTGATGTTACGTACATTAACACAGCAGTCGCTGGAAAGGAAAAGCAAGAGTAATTTATCCAGAACATGGACAAAAGGAGAGCACAGAATGAAGCTGGTCCTCCCATTACTTTATTTTATTCCCTGCTGTTAATTGCTTTCTTGATACACCCTTGCTCATGTCCTTTTGACACGTAGGCTACCATCACGCTCCGCAGCTACCAGAGCCGAAATTGCTCCAAGGCCCATTATCCCTTAGAACAATCTTAAATCTACAGGCGCTGCTCTAAAACTTATTTACTGGCTTCAGTGTAACTATTCCTGCTTCATATCAGTGCAAGGAAAGTAGAGTCAGGCCAACTCTCTGATCTACTCGAGCCTGACATGTGGCTTACACTGCTTTTATATCGATCAAGAATTTGGCCTTGAGATCTCCACATTTTCGGTTTGACCCAGTGTTTAAAAAAACCAAAAACACAACTTCCAAATCTGTGCCTCTCTTTTCTGCTTTTCCTTCATCCTTTCCAAACTCTACTGCATACACTTCATGTCTGCAAATTCAACCAAATGTCCTGGACCTCTTACAGACCATTTATTGCTTTCTATTATACTTTGTACTTGAGTTTACAGATATCTGCTTTCTTAAAAACATTTTGGAGAGAAGCATCACTTTTTTGTAGGGCTGGTAAAGATTTTTCCACTGAAACTGCTCTAAAGTAAAGTTGGTTTTTAGCTGACAGGAAAAGATATTCATCATGAAGCGGGTCAGGGAACAGTTTCTATTTTCCATTGGCAAAACACAAATGCCTGAGAACTGCATATTGAGATTTCAGTCCCTGCAGATGTCACTTTGGTGCCCAGTGTTCCTGTTTTTTTCCAGGGGTTTGTTCAATGCTTGAGGGAGATCTTCAATGCTAAAACCCAGAGATCTTCTCTCAAAAGCACTGTCTGTCCCTTTATAACTACAGAATCTGAGCAGTTTGACATGGCATGACATGACAACTCCTTGAGGAGTCCTCTGATGGAGTTTCCATCTCAGTCTTCCTTGTTTGAGACAATATATTTAAGCATTTAATAATCAACATGGGACATGGTAGTTATTTTCTGACCAGTCTACTTGCAAATTTTTAAAGGTCACAGTGCTTAACTTGGGCAGCTAACTAACAAACAATACCACCAGTACTACCCAGCTGACAGAGAAGATAAACAGCCAGGCAAAGAGGTGAAGGACTGGGAGAAGGTTATCAAAATAATTACAAATTATATTTTCGGTATGCGTATTGAAGATTATTGAAAATCAAATCCAAAGGGTCAAGTGGTTGCTAGATATAATGCATCAAAGGAAAGTAATTAAGTTCATTGGCAAGTGTTGAAGATCAAAGATTAGTGGTCAATAAAGAAGCTAGGAAACAGCTCAGGAAGAGTCTAAGAGAGGTGTGGAGGCACATCAGTGAAAAAAAATGTATCTTTGCTTCCACGCCATGAATTGCTTCAATTCCCTGGCTTCCTAACATGGAAGACCCCAAGCAACAAATTGTGCTAGCAGGGAAGGACACAGCTAAACCATATAAGCGTGACACATCCAGGTCTGAGACATCTAACCATCCTTCTCTGAGAATGGGGAAAGACCCTTTGGATGGCACTTTGAGGAGGACACATCGGGCACTACCTAAGCAGAAGATCTAGCTCAGGGATCATGGCGCAGGAAAAAGGCTATGCCACATCTGCTGCTGAGATGTGGAGATACAGGCTTTTGGGGAGTGTAGTGGAAGAGCCAGATGTACAAGACTTCAGTCGCCCACTGTGAAGAACCTGCTTATTATCAGCAAAGGGATCTTCTCACGAGACCAGATATTAATTCAGCTGTTGGACATGCAAGGATTTAGAATCATCTCAGTCTGCTGCTTCCAGAAGCAACTGCTGCCTCCAAGCAACTAATGAAAGGACTCTTCGCTTAAGATTTACCCATTTGTGGTCTAACCTTTTGAAATCATTGATTAAGTGTAACATTTCACCATCTTCTTACTACTTTCTTTCTCTCTTATTACGCTTCACCATAATGTGAGCTACATTCTGACACCGTGTGATCGTTTTCTGCACTGAAAAAATAGGAAGGCATATTTGAGTTGCTGTTTTTATCTTCCAGATACTTGTCACTGTTTTAGGGGGGGAAAAAAAAGAAAAAAAAAAGTAACTTGATGGCTCGGGACTTCAAGCAATCCCCTTCCCACAGCAATACCCACAACTATAAATGCAGCTTATTTGGAAATAGAGTATACAGCAATGCACACATACTAAGCAGTTCAAACTCTGGTCATGCTCAGACAGCAGTTACTGCCATAATCTTCTGGCTTTGCATTAACTCATTGAGCAGGAGCCTTGGCTTGGTCACAGCATTTTTTCTTGTCTGAAAGATGACCTGGTTAACAGAGGACAAACACTGGAGCTCCTCTGTTCTTTCGTCTTGCCTCTCACACATGCACATACACACATTAACATGCCTATATGTGTGTATTATATATAGATATATATCTATAACACACAAACATCTAGAACACTCATATATACATATATTATACACTTATATAGGCACACAAAGGAATCCTCCTACTCTTTTCCAGTTCCAATGCATGCGAAGACTTGAAGGCACAGTCTACTTCTCTGCTGTAGTCTTATGTGCTTTCATTTCCAACAATCCAGCAGATGCCCCTAGATCATATGGAGGGGAAATAGCTACACCAGCTGCTTCTGAATAGACTAAATAGACTCTTAGGGCTATAATGTAATGTTTTCCTTGGAATGTATGTTGTGCCATAGGAATAGGTGGCATTCCAGTCTCTTGAAGGAACATACTTTTTCTTGGAGCCAAGGTAAAGTATTATCTACCAAAAAGCCTAAACATGACCATCAGCGACAGCAAGGAAATTAGGCACATGCAAATGAAAACATTCAGAAACTTGGCTCTTACCCAGGTGACAATTGATTTCTGCTTCTTTTAGGAGTTACGCACAGACAGTGACACTGTCTGTTCACACCTGATAAAACAACCTTTCCCCCCGAAGAGGCTTTCCAAACTACAGCAGGTCTTCAGGGATCAGCTGCAGGTATGTTGGGTTGGAAGGATATTGGTCCAGCCCTGGTGAAAGAGGCTGCACTTGTAGCAAACCTCCTGTCCCTGCGTAGGAAATGCCAGGGGACCCAGAGAGCGGGGTGAGGAACCAGCCATACCTACTCGCACCATAAGATATGTTTTGACCAGGCTATCAGGGCCAGCCCATGACAGCAGTGCTGTGTATATATGGCTTGTGCCTCCCTGGGACGCTCTGGCAGAATCTTTGCTGTTACGTTACACTAGTTAAATGAAAAAGGCAAATGCTTAAATAAGCACTGTTCAGGGTATGCCATGCAGCCATGCCTCATACCCGAAATTAGGGCTGAAAATAAATGAACCTGGGGACGTGATTTTCTGGGGCTCGAGTTGTAAACATCAGGAATATTCTAAAACTGTTCATGCCATCCCTGAAAATCACGGAAGTCAGAGCTCGCTCGTCATCTCATGTAGTGGTTTACGCACTGCTGCAAACAGTGGGAAAACTGATGTAAAACAGCTGGCAGCGTTGTAAAATGGCTGCACGAGCTGTGGGGCAACTGAGGGGTAGTATCTGTTGGTGCTGCTGAAGGTGGAGCTGGTCTGACACTTGTAAGAGCAGTTCGAGGATGCAGAGACATGATT
The DNA here is from genome assembly GCA_013398295.1 of Chionis minor. Taxonomy (NCBI): domain Eukaryota; kingdom Metazoa; phylum Chordata; class Aves; order Charadriiformes; family Chionidae; genus Chionis; species Chionis minor. The sequence goes on from VZSF01000446.1 coordinate 1,005,475, forward strand.
GCAAAGACAAAAAATCAGAGGAGCTCTGACTGTACCAGCTTGCCAGGGGCATCAAGAATGCCTCCCAGTTCTTGCACACTGCCACTCTGGGAGGCCGTCTTCAGTAGGACACAGATTGTTATCCTAAAAGGAAGAAAGCATCCAGAGGACTGGAGTGTCCCTGCATGAGAAGGCGAGGAAAGCTTGGAACAGGAAAATCTTGTTTGCTAATGACAGTTCTGAGAATTTTAAAAAAAAATGAAGTGGAAAAAAAGCAAAACCAACCCTCCATGAAATATTGATTAGATGCCAGTTCACATAGCTCTCCTTGGCTACTATGTATTATTATTATTATTTCTTTTAAAGACTAATAGATCCTATTCTTGACAAGCGCAAAGCCAGAAGGTGGGATCTTATCCAGTATTTTCATTCTTTAGCCCACAAGAGGCAATGATTGTATCAGAATATTATTTGTCTGCCCAAATCACATTCACTGTGTGAACCTCTGTGGAGGACTTCCATTCTGGGGAAAAACTGTTCCGTCAGACAGAGTGCAGAAGGCACACTCCTCCTTATCCTGGTTAAGCCAGTTCAGAATCTCTTTTCCTAGGCTATGTTTCCAGAGCCAACTTCCTAATTTGCGTTTACAGTTCTTACCTGAAAACAGAGCACAGAGCTCTGCACAGAGCAGATTGGATCTGGGATATGTGAAAAAGCTGAGTGCTCAAACAGCTGAGTCACATGTATGAAGTGGCGAAAATGGTAAGGTGAACCTCAAGAGAAGGCTGATGGAGCAGAAATGTGGTTGAGTACATCAGATTTCCCCTCACCACATGGGAAACATGGCTTTCACTGAATGGCTTTTTGAGCGACCAAAAGTCAACTCATATGCAAAGAGCTTTTAAAGTCTTAATATGGAGGTGTTTTAAGGAATACGTGGGAGATCTGCTGGACAGATTGGGTTCAAAGCTTCCATCCCAGTCATCCTATAAAGCCCTAGAGACTTCCAACCCAGTAAAAGTAGCCCGCAGAGATCTTCGTGTTCTCAACTTGTCTTTTGGATGACATTAAAGCAGAGGCAGTCCCAGAAGGCAGGCACTATCCTTAGCCTTGTGCTTATCTGTCTGTGCACATTTTCTCCAGCACTGAGTGTTACCAGATCCTGACTCATAAGACTGGCTTTGCTTTTTTATGAAACTACCAAAGGGTCCTGGCGCTAGCATGTGTGCAAGTGACCTGATAAGGGTATGACAGCGTGTGGGAGGCCAGAGGCGGGTAATGCCACTGGTATGTTGAGTGGGGAATTAGTTGTGTGTGTGGAATGACCTCTTCTTCTAAAACCTCTCCAAGACAGAGACCAAGGAGAAAAAGCAGCAGTGACAGTTCAGGGTACAGCCCACCCTACCAAAACTTTCCATCCTCATGAATGGAGACATTCACTGGATTCTGCTTCCCATTTTGCTTCTGTATCCTTTTCATCTTAAAATAGAGAACTTCCTCTTGGGAATAACTTCTGCTGTAGTGCAGCCCTGGTGATGTCAGTGGGGTTACACCAAGGTTGAGGTTGATCCCCACCTCTCATTGCCAGCAGGTTTTCTGGAGTTAGTGTAACACAAGTCTGAGAGGCATTTGCACTGTTTTGGTCTCAGCCTGTTTCCTCTGAGAGCACTGTCCTGCAGAAAGGATTGAAAAATAACAGGAAGAACCCCTGAAAATGTTGCAGTTGTTTCTGCACAGAAGAGTTTAAAATGGAACCACATTTTATGGAATTTTTCACACACATCCTTCCCCTCCCTCAAATTTCAATGTTGCCTTTTCTTCTCCTCTCCTTGTTTTTGACATATTGCCACTGAGTGAAACGAAATGAGAAATAGCCAGGGGCTTGCTCTGACATTTTCTTCCCCACCCCATCCATCTGTCCACCCAGACTCTTCTCAGTTTTAATATTTTTTTTTTTTTAATAATATGGAATGGCAAAAGGGAACTGTAGGCTGTGTGCACTCATCTGCTGTAACCCACCCATTCTGCTCTTCCTTGCCACCTTTCTTATCATTCCTTCAGCATTTTTTTGGACCATCTAAAGCTGAAAAAAAAATATTCCCTTGCCTGCAGATTCACTCCAGATTGACAGGGAGGAAAAAATCTGGCCCCAACATCTGAGATCAAGAGCTTTATGGCCTAGTCCTGCCTAATTTTAAGGGATTTTATGTAGCAGGATTGGAAAGAACCAAGAGACACTTACAACACATGTTCTGAAATACCAAGAATAACAAAGCAAAGGCTTAATGAGTTCCAATGTGTATGTCTGCTGTGAGTAATGATGCTTAATCCTGCTACAAAATAATTCCTTTATATGTTCTTCTGTTTTTTAAAAAATGCATCATTGCTGCACTGGGGTCATAAAAATTACGAATATGTTTTCCCATGGCATGAAGCCATAGCATACTGTAAGGCATTGTGCTGGGCCATTATACACAGCCTGTAATCAGAAACAAATGTATTAAGTGAGATGATGTGATGTTACATGAGAAAAGTGAAAATAGAGCAGGGAAGCGTGATAGACAGTGACTTGGACCACAGCATCAGCTCTGAACAGCCCCTTTCTCTTCAGAAATCAGAAGCTATGCCAGAAGAAGTTGTGTTTCTAGATCCTGGTCTAGAAAAGAGAGTCAAACTTCTTGGAAGAGGGAGGAAATAAAACTTGTCTGAGAGCTGGGGTAGGCAAAAAAAATACTGAATTTCCTATTCAGAAAGAGAAATACTGCTATTCTGGTGAGGGTGATTCTCTGTGGTGTACATTAGCACAGGCTTGGTAATGGTCTCAGAAAAGCTAAGGAGCCCATCCCTCCACTCCTCCAACTTACAAGCTTGTTGCAGGGGTCCAATTGTTGGCCATGACCTAGTGAGAACTATCATGGAAGAAAGGGCTCTTGTTTCTTTGGAGTTTATGCTTCTGAGACTTTGCAGCCCTACTGATATTATCAGCTTAAAAACTAAACTTGACTCAGATTAGGAGAAATGGAGCAACTAATTTATCTATTTGCGAGTGTTTATTTCCTAAAAAAAAAAAAAAAAAACACTACCCAAAAAAAGATGCTGTTTGTGACAGCTGCTTTTTCATTTCGAGGACTATACCATGACTCTTCAACATCAAAGCTGGGTTTTAATTTATTGACTTAACTTTGCAGCACACAGAGCAAAAGGTCAAGTAAAATGAGACTCCTTTAGAAAAATGATAATCGCTATTAAGAAGCATATGGGCCATTTGAATGCTCTGACACTTTATTTCCAAGCCCCTTAGAAAGGCCTTGAGAAACTCTTAAAGCTCAGGCACTTGTACCCTTGGAGAGATGCGCAGATTGGGCCGTAACTGCAATGTGCAGGTGAGCGCAGTCTTCACCCGAGCAGCAAAGCAAGTTATGCTCCTGTTTCCCAGGTGTTACGACAGTGGGCCCTAAAATCAGAGCAGTGCCCAGAATGACCCACCTTCCATCCACTGACATTTTCCTCTGATGGCTGTCCATGAGTTGGGATGCCCAAAACGCAAGGTTTTTCATCTGATTCAGGCAAAAGGTGTATCAGCTATGGATCCCCTGCAAGCCACCATAAGTAAAAAGCAGAGAGTGGGACCATCAAAACTTAATCATGAGGGCAGTAGTTCATAAATTATCCAGAAAGCAGATTTCTACTTCCCTTTTTCCTTAAAACTGCCTGAATTTACCAGCTGAGTGGGGCATGATAAAGAGTACCAAAGGACCTGGATAAATAAATCCTACCTAATGATTGACAATTATCTTAAGAATTGTCTCAGCAGTAATCTCAGAAATGGTTCGGATCCACTCAAATCTGCTAGACAGGCAGTCACTGTTTCTGTGCCTTCTACAGAAAACAACTGTCTGCTCAGCAACAGAGGACTAGCTCCACTTTTTCCCCTGGAATGTATAAATAATTGATACAAACAGGAGAGGTACATTTCAGGCATTATAAAGCAGTGTCTGGATCTTGGATGAAAAATTAGCATCTTTGCAATGAAAGAAAAGTTGCTCAATATTTGATATTTTTAGACTGTGCAGTACAAACGTGTATTTATGAACCACATCAATGAGCCAGGTGGTTTTGTTGTAAATTCTTATGTAGCAGCATTTGCTTTTCTATCCCCGGTTCTCCCTTATGAAACGCATAGCTATTTTAAATCATAAATTAACACGGTTAGAGATTCACCATACAGAAAATCCAAGTGACGGTCTTTGCTGAGTGCAGTTAACTTCCCCTTCGCATGAACAAATCCCCTCGGTGGATGAATCCTCATACATCTAAAGCTGTCGAGACCCCCAAACACAGCAGGTAAACCATATGCATTGCATTTGTTTGCTTTAATAAAATGATTGATTTATTGGTCACAAATTCCTCAAAAACATTTGTTTTTATCCCCTGGGTTCTTATCAGAGAGCTCCCAACATCAGTCAAAATCACGTCTGTCATTCACCACAGCGCAGCACAGCTCAAAGGCTTTCCCAGTGCTCCCCGTTAGCAGGGAACCTTCCCCTGCCCCCCTAGCACATCCCCTGCCAGGGCACTGATATCCCTTCATCCTACAGTTGTTTGCTTCCTAGAACAGCTAGATTTGAGGACGAGAGCCTTCCTAATGGAGCTCGAGTGCATTTGCGGCACAATAGGTCATTTCTGGCTCACTTGCTTTCTTTTCAGCTCATGGGACAAAAAGGGACATGCTTACACCATTTGCTTACATTGGTAGGTAAAGAAAACCTCAAATGTCGTATGAGTCACTTGCACTCAATTAATTTCTGCTTGTGTTATTTATTCACGTTTAAGATATGACTTTTATTCTATATGTGACCTTCAGCAATGGAGCTGATAACAAGAACATTACTTTGGAAAAGTGAAAGGTTAAACATTAACCAGAAAAATAGTTCTAAGACAAACATTTTGAATGTTTTTTTCCTACATATTTGGAAGTAACTTGTCACTTCCCCTCTTACCACCCTCACTGCCCCCACATTACCGTTGTGCTGCTGTTTCTGATGCTTGGTAGATGCAGTAAGCACTTGTACCACCACATGATGGACTCCTCTCCGCCTACTATGAATCAGCCGGGTCTTTGAGCTGGGTGCAAGCTCCTGCCTGATTGGCTTTTTGTTAACAATTTCTGGGCTTTCTCACCCTCCAGGAAGCACACCTGAGAGAAGAGCCCCCATCACCATGCTCTGAGACAGGGACTCAGCTCTGTGCTCCCTCTTTTACTCCTTGTTGCATACGGGGAGTGAAGAAAGAAAAAAAAAATATGTGAACCAGGGAAAGGGGTGAAGGATTGTCTGAGCTTCAAGATCACTGTATGACTTTGAAGCACTGATTTTAGCAGATGTCTTTTTCCTCCATGAACCACAAGCTTCACTCAGGCATAACCACTGTCCCCAAGAGTTTGAAATTTATTCTACAGTGTGAAGCAACTAAGGCCAGAAGGAGGGTGTTGTGCAGCTTTGATAGTTAAAAAGTCTTCATATCAATTAAGAAAGGACTGAGAACGGAAAAATAGCCTCTGCCTTCAAAGCTGAGTACCTATTTTACCTGTGTATCCATTTATCTTTTTTATGTGGAGACATGCTTGTTGAGCTCCAACTCTGCTCTGAGCATTCTCTTTTCTTCAGCTTTTCTGCTTTTAGGCAGTCTCCAACCTCAGTCACAACAACATCAGTCCTTAAAAAAAATCTGCAAAACAATGATGTTACTTCTGCTCCCACCCATTTTTGGAAGCCCAGAACATGGGACGTGTATATTTTATTCAGTAAAACAGCCTAATTGCCTGTTGTTTGGTTAATTTGGGCAGCAAAAATAAACCACCAAAAGTAAAGATGAATGAAACAACTAAGATAAAACCAAAGCCAAACAAACACCGACAACAACAAACTAGGTGGCTGGAAAAGAGTAACTCCTGCTCTGGGAGTCATTCTGGGTGGTCGAGACTCTGTCTCAGCCCACAGCAGGACGGGGGTCTTGGGGAGCAGAGCTGCTGGACCGCAGGAAAGCGGAGGTGACCACCTTTCCTGCTGTCTCCTTTCTGCCTTTCCTGCACAACTGACACCCCCCACAACGTCTTGGGGTTGTTCCATCTGCCTTTCCCAATGCAAACGTTGCTCTACTGGCAATATTTTGATCTAGCCAGAAAAAAAGCACAACAAACAAGCAGCAAAAATTATAACAAACGCCCAGACAACCCCAGCACCTTTACTGATCTTTAATACCACAGATTGATAAAACACTGCTACTTGTCTGTCTATGTCGCTCTCTGTTCAGTCTCTCAAGACTTGCAGACTAAATGATGTCTTGTACCAAAGAATGACACCAGGTTAGACTATGCTCTATGAATAGGGATTTCCTTTCAATCAGTTCTTATTTTGCCATATTTCACTATTTTATTAAAGGTCCTCTTGTCCTTTGCCATGGACCAAGGTGAATAGAAACCTCCTGGTCTTCTAGCTTGGGACTATTTATTATCTCATATGATTTCCTCATGCCTCCACTTATTTATGTCTCCCACAAGATAATCCGATTGTGCTGGGATAACAGACTGCCCCACCGGTGCACTAGTGTTGCTGATGCAGCCAGTGCCAGAGAGTACCAGAAGCCTCCCATCATAATTTCTTTGCAGAAAATTTGCAGCCAGGGTCACAGACCCATGAGGCGAGCTCGGCTTAAGGCAACTGAGGCCTGAGCCTACCACAGTGTGCCTTCTCCCAGCCTTCCCAGTCTGTCTCGCACTCTCCCCCCTCTCTCATCCTCCTCGCTCGGCTCCCCATGGAGCCCTCCTTCCCCAGACAGACGATCCCTTCCTGTCGCCTCCCTGGGATGGACTTCTTCATTTTTCCTTAGCCAGCTCCCCTGGACAGACTCTTGGTTTCTCACTGACTTGTTGTGCTGTTGAGGTTTCTTGGCCTGTGTCCCAGGGTTCCTGCCTTAATCCATCCCTTCAAAGAGATTTGGATAAGTCTGGATAAGCTTCCAAGCCTCTGGATGCTTATTCAAAGCGCAAGGCTGGGGGAGTGGGGGAGCATCCCTGAAGGAAGCCAGAGGCCATCTATGTACAGTCAAAAAAACCTTTTCTTTTTCCTAAATCAGAGATACCTCCCCAAATCCCTCAGCACCTGTGTGTCAAAACCTGCATTTACATTAGTAAAAAGACATACCCTGGCCTGCACGTCCTGAAGCAACATGCCTGGACATTTACATGTACAGATGGGCCAGCATCTCATCAGGGTGTCTGTTGCAGTATCAAAAACTGGGATTCCTTCTTTCGGGAGAGCTCGGGTATGTTTACATACCACTGGGTATTTTAGGGGTGACTCACTACAGAAGTCCCATTTGAAACCAAGAAAGATCATAGTTTTGAAACGAAATGCACTGAAGAGGTGTGAACACAGCAACAGATCACAAAAAAATGTGAGGCTGGATTCTCCAGCTCTTGGGAGTCCTGCTGGGCAGCAGCCTGGGTGGGGGGGTCCTCTGCTGTGGCCAGTTGCTGACTCTGGGAACATGGAAGGGTGAAGCAGCTGTAGGAGCTGGGCCCAGAAGGAAATCTCTTCTGTGCCATCCGTCTTCTGCCTTGCTTCTGACATTGCAGATGGACGGAGAAAGCGCCATTTGGAACTACTTCTGCACATGCTTTGGGTGGTTCTGGTGCCGGCTTGAAGTTGCTGGCACCTGCCGTGAAACTAGGCATTTTCACAACATTTCAGCTGCACCCAAATTAGAAGCAGATTTCAGCCCCTCTGGAACTAAACCCAGCATTTGCTCGAACCACAATTAGTCCAGTCCTTCCCATTAGCCCCTCAGCATTCAAGATACATTCATTCATAGTTTAGTTTCCTGCTCCAAACATATTAGCTGTGGGAAAACTGATCTTTATTTTCCATCCAAATGAAGCCCAGTTGTGTCCTGTCCACCGAAGGAACAATCTGTCTTTAAGCAGCTTTAAGAAAACCACTATCTGATGTCAGTAAATCTCTGTCTATGCTATAACTGCTTTAAGTCAGGAAGCAGTGGGTGTGCTCGAAACAACACATAAAGATAAAGATTTCCAGTGCCAGGAACGTGAATGTATTTTGGAAGAAAACACGGGGGGCATTCCGTGCGGGAAGAGATGAAAACATGCATCAGGCTGGGGAGGCTGCCAGTGCTGCAGCACACACACGCCAGCTGTCCGGGGAAGCCACATCTTCAGATGGAGGGAAGGAGGTACTGGAGAGTCCTGTCCTCGGCACACACACAGAGCGAATGGCTGCTGCTGTTATTCATTTCTTTGTCTTGCAGAAGAGCGAGACGTATTCCTCTGTCCTCCAGGAGCTGAGGGAACGCATCAGAAGACAGACCCCAGCCCCACCTCTTTTGCAGGGATGGATGTTGAACAGTTCCTGGGGGCAGGAGAGGATCTGGCCATCCAGCCATGTTGCACTCCTGGATTCCCATGGGGACCTACCCTCGTCCTTTCTTGAGCAGAATGGGTGTTGCCACAACCAAACCCCTACACACTGTTCATGCTTGGACCTTACAACAGCATGAAAGCCCTCAAGAAAAAAGGGCATCTATCAATCCCATGGGCTGACTGTGTGTCCCTAGAAAAGCCATTATGTGATGCTGGAATAATTCCACCAAGGCCAAGGATACTTCTATCCCTCGCTCAGCATACATATAAAGTTATAAGGGAAGAGAGATCCTTGCTCTCTGCTAAATGTATACCTGGTTATCAACCTACTTATTTGTCTTGTTGCTAGTTTTTCTCTTACAGTGCAGAACGAAAAAACAATTGGAAGTATATATCCACTTTGTTATTGGCTCACTCTTCTTCTCCAGGAGTTATCATCTTTTGTGTCCCAGGGCATTGCACTTACAGGAAAGAGAATCAGTCCTCTGACCCATTCCCTACTTAAAAGGCAGAACTTTTTTTAAGCCATGAAGACACACCAGGCAGTAAGTTACTAGTTTACAGGGTGTTTCGGCTCAGAATGGTAGGCACATCACCTGCATCTTTTGCTAAACAATGCCGCTTACACAGATGCTTTCGTCCCAGGGTATCTCAAAGCTACTCATATAGTAAAGTGCTAGCAATCTGAGTTCCACTGTCCATATATTTTTTCTGCCATTAGCCTTTCTCGGACAACTTTTATTCTCTAACTCTGTCCATAGTTCTTTTGGGAGGGATGCAGAAGGCACAGGGAGGGCTGCAGTTCTCTCACCCTTTGACAGAAGGGAAAAGGCAACGGCAGAGGGCCACCACAAAGGGTATTGTCTTAGTCTGGAGAATCTGTGTCCCACACTGTGTTGCTGGGCGACTGTGTGGTGTTAGCAGGGCTGGGGTGGCCGAGTGGGAGACAGAACACCTTCTCTTGCTCTGGGAAAATGGCTGTCCCAGCAAAATTCCTGGGTCTCCCTTTAGGATGCAGCCTTACTGACAGGAAAGCCATGTCACACACAGACTCTGCCTTTCCAAAAGTGGATGGGAATGGTGGTACTTATGGGAAGCCACTGTAAATCCTGGCCACAGTAAACCTATTTTTTAAAAAATTGATTATTGGAATAACCTTGTTTTCGTGTGATCTTTGTACATACTTGTTGTCTCTAACGTAAGTTATAAAGGCTTTGGGCAAGAGCCCTCTGTGCTTGCCCTCTCCTACTCCATATCCAGAGACATTTGTGAAGCCAACTGCATAAAACCATCATGGATTCAGACAGGATTCCCAGAGCACCACTCTGTACCCAGCATCTCCAGGGGAAAACGGGCAAGCCAAGAGGCCCTTCTGGGCACGGCACCTCTCTCTGGCCTCCGTAAAGTTACCCATTCTTTGCTGAACTGCAATTGCCTTTCCAAAGCCAGAGAAAACAACCTATGCATTTAGGGCCACTTATGCAATCTAATCAATCCAGCATAATTTTAATGAGAACAGCCATGGTAGCGCTCTGCTACCAGGTATTCAGACAGAGTGTATGACAAACCCAAGAGAGCAGAGCTCATGGAAGTAAGGACAAGCAGCATGTTAAGACACAAAAGTTAGCCTGGCTAAGTCTGGCTTTTCCCTAGGAGGGAGAGCAAAGTGCTGTCCCCCGGAGCCTTCTAACACTGAAGCTTACAATAATAATGAAATCTCCATGGGCCCAAATGTGCCTCCCACACACATCTCGGGTAGGAGCTTACCACACAAGGAGTCTTGCTGAAATTAATGGGCTGTCTTTGGATTACAAGATGCTATTTGGAATAACTGAGGGTGACCTTGCAGACATTTTCCCATTGTTGTTCCCACTGTCCATTCAGTATACCTGACTTTAAGTTAAACTGCACCTCTCCCTGAAGGAAATTAGATGGGGAGGGAGATAGAGAGAGAGAAACAGATTTATGTGGGGAAGCATGGTGTAATGGCTGAAGTACAAGCCTGGAAGACTTGGTCTCCAGCCTTGGCTATGCCACTGGCTCCTTCTGTTATCTGGATGCAGTCATCCCATCTCGACTCCATCCATCTGCCAACTGGAGCCTGTGAGTCGGGCGTCCCGTGTGATTTCATGTCACAATGCGCACAGCCCCAGCGATGTGGGGCTGGAGAAGATCTCCCAGGATCCCATCGCCTGTGCATCGCTTTGTGTGGGTACGGCCTTGAAGGGGGGTGATGGGGCTGTAGCTGCGAAGGAGGCAACAGCGGTGCCTGCGTCACCGGTCTTTTCCTGTTTGCTTTATTCCCCAGGGTTTTTTTCTGGGCTGAAGGGAGGCCGTAGCGTGATGTCAGTGTGTAAACAGGGAGGTGAGTGTCGTCAGGGCTCAGGGGGTGGAGGTGAAGGCACATCTGGCTCCCCAGAGGGGGGGAGCAGGAAAAAAAATCAGTGCAGATAAAGAAACATAAGGGAAATGGCAGTGGAGCCACAGAGGAGGCGGCGGGGGAAGACAGGGAAAAAGGCTGCTGTCCCCATGCAAACCGTTCGGGAAAACAGTGCACTGCCTTCCGTTAATTCCCCTGATTAAAACCGCATTAGTTTGTAGGTGTCGGGGACAGGCAGCTGTTTTCAAGGAAGCCCTGGCTCCACCAGGTCCTTCCTCGCCAGGCAGTGGCGGCTCTATCTGGAGGTACATGTCAGCAAGGCGCGGAGCCCGCCGACGCTTGTCCTCCTCCTGACAGGCCCTGGCCAATGTCCTGCTGCTGAGGGTCGTGGTAATTTACGTCCCTTCTGTGTACATTAACTTATCTGCAGCGGAGCTGGCGGGGCTTTTTCAGCCAGGCTGTCTCCTCCGCAGGCTGGGAGACTTTTCCTGCCTGTGGGACCCGGAGCTGGGACCGGCTACGCGCCCCTGCCAAGTTCCTGCGCCGGACCAACAACAACAAGCAGCGCCGTGGAGCCGGTGGCCGCTCGCCCAGCCCCGCCGGCATCACCCGTGCCCCCACGGACCCTGCAGACCCCACATCCCCTGCAGCACTGCACGCCCTGGGGAGAGGGGAGCCAGGCAGCCGCTGGAAACCAGGCGCTTGGTTGTAAGCCCCCCAGCCCAACTCTCCTCCCCGGTTTTATTCTGCTGTTGCTGCAACAGCTCAAATGGTTATTTATTATTTGCAGCTCCCCCGGGGCTCTTTTCCCATCCCTCCTCCCCTGCCCCCATGGAAGGAAACAGCCTTCTCAGGCAGGATGGCAGATACTTCCCACTGGGTTGCAAATTTTGGTGGCCCGGTTGGGGTGACTACCCTTACATGGTGGCTTGGAGGGATGTTAACGTACAGGTACACTGTTATCAATGCCTGAGGAGATGAGCATCCACTGGTGGTGACAGGCAGGCGTGCAGGCACCACCTGAGTCTTCCTCAGAACAACGCTTTTTCTCATAAAGCTGGGTATTCCCCTCACTTCCATGTTCTCATAATCCAATTTCTCTATTATCCCAACATACACAACTGAACATATCTAATCATCCAGCAACATTAAGGACATTTCCTTGATTTTGAATTTTTGGAGGCCGTTGTATTCAGACTCACTTTTTATGTGATTATCCCCTTGTGAATCACTGAGTCCTTATTGGAAACCAGAAAAGATGAGGCAAACTCTGCCCCCTATAATCCTTTTCAGATTCGTTACTACACCCTACCTGTCTTCAACTAGATCAGGAAAGGTTTCCCATTACCATTACGCCCACAAAAATATTGAAAGCAGAAAGCAGCGGGGGCAAAGACCACGTGGTCCAGCAGCCTGAACCCACAGTGGTTCACCCAGAAGGAGTTGATCTGCCAACCTAATTGCTGTTAGGAAAGAGGGGGGGAAAGAGTTGATATTTGTAACAATATCAGAAAATGTGCCCCCTTGCACAGTCTTTCAAGATTTCCTGAATGTCCTCTGCCAGATGGCTTCCTTTGGTACCTGCAAAGAGCTGCTGTTAAATCAGGTTGTATCAGAAAGGCACCTACAAATTCTCAAACTGTCACAGGAATGCTAACAACCACAAAAGACCTTTCATCTTCACAAGGATTGAAAACTGTGCCTTCTTAGTAGCTATTGGCTTGATCCTTCCCCCCCCATATGTTTTACACATACATCTCAGCCTACTAATGCCCGGTGCAGCTAGTAGGCATGATACTAACTGTGAGGCGAATTACGGGTAATTTTGCTATGCTCCCAAAGCTCTTAGGGAGAATTAAGATACTCGAAAGTGAAAAAAAAAAGAACCTTGGTTGTGGTTATAGGCTGTATATCCCTGCTCTTGTTCTCCCCAGAACCTGCAGGTCACCCTTTATCAACTTCAAGCTATGACAAGATGAACAACCCTGAATCAAGGGGCAGGACTCACAGCAGTAACTGTGAAATACAAGACCTGTATTTCCTGCTGAACGGTCAAATGCCTTAAAGCAAAGGCATTTGGGGGAAAAAGGCCAGCACACACTCGCTCCGAGCATGCCGCAGGGCTTGCAAGTTAACTCGCATTTTGTGTTTCCACCCTTGCCACGCTAATGGGTCTTTAATTCAAGACTCCATGCCTTCCCCTGGGCTTGACAGAAGATGCAGAAAGGAGCGGGGCACTTGGGAAATTTGTGTCCTTTGGCAAGACAGGAGAGCAGCAGCAGAGCCCTCTGCTCTAACCACAGCCTGCAGCAGCAGTTCTGCGGCACCTCGAGTGCCCCTCTCCGCAGAGAGCTTGCACAGGCTGTTTCTGCAGCCATCATGAGCAGGCTGAGCAATTCAACACTGTCACCTTGCAGATAAGATGGGTGACTGCACCTATTTGCATGTGGGAAAGCATGTCTTTCTGGGCTGTTCTTGCAAGTTTAGTTTTTGGTGGTCTAAGCTGCCTGCCAGGGAAGCATATGGGCTGTATAGCAAGGGATATTGCAGCATCTCTGGTTGTTAATAGAAAATTTAGAAAACATATTCACACATCTTTCCCTGCTGTTCAGGGCAAATCTGTTGGCCTAAGGACATCCCAGTGGTGAGGTCTCTTCCTTACAGCCACACCTGAGCCCCAGCAGTGGCTTTCAGCTACCAGGATGGCAGCAGATCTCACATGTAAAGAGGAACATGGAGATTTCATTTTAGAGCTAATGTCTACGTCTGTCTCTATGTGAATGTAGTCTTTAAGAACTGAGGAATTTTAGGGCCACATTTTCAAGCTCTTTTGCATGTTCTGTCTGGAAATACCAATTTCATTTTAAAAGAGACTCCACCCTTGTTGGGAAACACCAACAGGGTGTCTGGTGGCTTAGCTGGTGGCTAAGATGACTGATTTTTAAAGCATCCTGCTGCCTGGGAGGATCTGTAGCCCAAAGTTAGGTACCTACAGCATCTGTACAAGACATGCAGGGAGTTAAGCACCTCAATTGTGGAGCTACCTCAGCTAGTTTGGAAAAATGCCCAGGAAAGGACTTTGACTTAAGCTCTACATGTTAAGGAGCTAGAGACTTTAAGCCATGGTTGGAGGGAAAATCCTCCATTCATATGAAAGATGAGAGCCATGTCCTAAAGACAGCCCTTTTTTAGAAAGTGTGCTGACAGTGAAAACACCAGGAGAACCACTTTTGGAGCCTTAACTCCGGATATTTAGGCATTTTTATGTTGAGTATTTCTTGTATCGAACACTGGAGCCTGATTTTGCTTCTTCAGGCCAGCTCCATAATGACCAGGCAGTATCCCTTTCCTCTCCTCACATCTGTACTGTGAAAGCAGTTCAATTTTCCCCTTGATTTAGGTCCCTCACTGGTTATGTAAATAAAAAATTACCAAAACATTCACTAATAGATGTTTCATTAGTTTCTTTTGTTTCGATTTCTCTAGCTACTGCCTTTTCTCTCCTGGCAATATTTTTCTTTCACCTCCCATGATGATTTGGTCTCAGTCTTGCTGGAGTGAACAAATAACTCAGTTGTTTGCATAGACAGGGAAGAATTCCTTTGGATGTTCCCAGAAAAACTGCATTACCCTTCAGCTTTCACATTGGTAATAAATACCATAAGTATAGATGAATAAATTAGGATGGAATCCATCCATCTCTGATCTTCCTAGGTATATGTGTGAAGAAATCTGAATTGGAAGACTGTGTGACTTGCATAGCCCTGCATTCCTCACTGACTGTACTTCCTCACAAAGGTCTTCCTTTAAGTGCTGTATTTTCATTTGCAGTGTATGGTTGCACCTGTCCTAGGTGCTCAGCTTTCAGATAGGTACCTGCATAGGAGAACAAGCACTCACCAAGGATATCCCTCATGATTTTTTTTCTGTAACTTCATGGAATTCCTGTGGGGAAAAAAAACCACCACCAAACCCAAAAGGCTGGATGGTAGCAGGAAAACTACTTCATGTTTAGTGAAGATCCTAAAGCTTGATGTGATATTTCTGAAGTTCACGCTGCTGCAGACTGTGCTGTTTACTGCATTTTGACTGAAAACTCACTAATGTCTTACAAATTCAGGCTTTGCTTATAGACTTTCATTTTTAAATATGGGTCAGTCAACACACTGGTGTGAAACCTCCCCAGGCTTTTCTGTATTTTGTTCTAAAGGTGACAACACAAGATATTGGGATTTTCTGTGGAAAAGCTGACAACTTTTTTCCATGCGAAGGACTCTCATTGTCAGTGTTTTCTGCTGAGGACAACACAAACACTTGAGTCATGAAGCACATCCCTTCCTTCAAGCACTTCCAAGTCATCATTTGCCTGTGTACGTTACTGTGTTTAAATCTGGCTTTATGAGTTTTACAGATGGGCAGGAACAGGGGGTGGAGGGCGATGGACACCCAGAGCCAGAACAGAAATAGAAGGAAATGATCAGCTTGGAGCCTAAGCAGAGACGGATATGTGTTTGTCTCTGGAAACCACTAGAATGCACCAAAGAACAGATTTAATCACATACAACTGAGTTTGAACAAGCGTCACTTGGGTGCTCATCTCCTGAAACTCCAGAAAAGATTTCAAAATAACTCTTTGTTTTCTCACTGAACATCACGCACTCCTTGTGCCAGTCTTTCTTAAGCCCAAAATCACTGCCAAGTCATAGGCACAATGTTATACATGGGACATAACTTTACAACCACTTGATGCAAACAATTATCATTAAGAAAGAGCAGCAGCAAACAGCTAATAAGCTTGCCTGTTTTACATAGCTGTTTCCATGTATTTAAGTTTTACAATGGGCATTAGAAGAAGAGCAAGTGAGATCAGTGGCACTGTTAAAATATAGAAATGTGTATATCTCAATATCTGTATGTTCAAGATAGAGCAAGTATAAACGTTACTGAAAATGTACAGTGCCAACACTGTCTCCTCTTCCAGTTAAATAAAAGCTCCAGTTATAGTCCAGGTAGACTCTGTTTTTAGTTCCTACATCCATGCTTCCCAGAATCATGTGATTATATGACACTCTCAACGTTTCCTTCTTCATGTTTGCAATGGGAATCTTGAAAATAGGAGCTTGTGGGCCACTACATCAGGATGCAGGGGAGCAGACCTATTCTAACGATACTTCAAAATCTCCTGGTGTTTAAAAGAATGTCACAGTTTGAGGTTAGAAATATCACGGTACCTAGCATCATTTTCTGTTAAATGTCCATGGAAGTTCATCTCCTTATTCTTACAGGCAGCTTCAAGGGAACAAACTGAGCAACCCACACATTCCCTTCCCATCCTGTCTGTGATGCTGGGAGTCATGAATATCCCTTGATCAAGTCACACACAGGATGAGATACCAGAAGACTGACTCTCACCCTTTGATTCCTTGTTTTCATTTTATTATAAAAGACCCTTATCTTTGTCAAGCAAGAGCAGGAGTTCTACCATTGGCACACAGGCAGCTCTAGAGATCTCTTTGGCTCTGACAGGGGCTTGTCAGCTTTCCCCACCTGCCAATCGTACCCAGATGTATTTGCATAGACCTGTTGATTTTGTGCACAGTACCAGCTGAAATTTGAAACTTTCCAAAAATCATACAAAGAAAAGAACATTTCTGTCTGAAGTACTTTTATGGCAAGTTTCACAAGCCCTTCCAATCACATTTGTAGTCGAAACACTGGCAGCTGGGTTTTTGGTGTTTTCTTTTCTCTCTCTCTCTTTCTTCTAGTGACATTGCCAAGCTGTGTTCTAATCTGGTGGGCATTGGGGAAACGAAACAAAAAAATAATTGCAGAGCTTCTGGTAAACTTGAATTTCTCTGAGGCAAGGACTTGTGCTGTGAAGCAGTCAGAAATCCAAGAGCTCTCTCCCAGTGCGTGCACTTTGCCATCGAGGGGGCTATGTCATTTCTTTGAAGCAGGCTCTATTTTGATGGGCAAAACACCAGAGGATGACGTAAACCTCTAAGGATGATTACTTGGGTCCTGTGTCCAGATTATGCTTAAAAAAAAAAAAAAAACTCCTTGAAAATCTTTAGAGCTGCTGCTCTTTTGTCTGTCAGCAATGAAAACAAGGGAGATGTTACTGGTCGCGGAGCAACTGAATCAAAGGACAGGCATTGTGCTAGGGAAAAGTTCCCTATGATGTTTTCTTGTCCTCAGTACAATTTGTCCTCTCTTTTTTCTGGAGACGTCTTCAGATAGAAGTGCCAGCTTGGTGGATGCACAAATCATAGAGTGCAGTTTGTCTTGGTCTGACACTGGAAGTTCAGTGCACTCCCCAAGGTGTCGGTGATCCTCACAGCTGTCGCCCACAAGGAGTCGGCTGGCCAGGCTTCTGCCTGGGCTTTGTAGCTGCTAATGCACATTCAGGAATGGCAGTGATGCTGTATGTTTTCCACCAGCATCTCAGGCAGCTGGGTCTGTGCAGGCACTGAAGCCTGTAAGGGTCCGCAGTAGCCCTCTGCACAAGTCCTGTTGCAGAGGTCTGAGGATTTTGACAGTAACGTAATGAAGCTGTTGGTGTTCTTGCCATTTTGATAGTCACAAAAAGCAAAAAGAGAAATTGAAATGGGTCTGAGAATCATCATGTGTCATAAAGCTCTAATCTTAATCTCTGTCTTTTCACCCAGCAAGTCCTCAGTTCCTCATAATACCCTCCTACGCTTGCCCACCATTCCCGTTCCCAGAACAAAACCCCCAGATTCCCAGCAGTCTTGTGGCAACATACCAAGATCAAACTAATAATCTGAGAATTTTTCCACTTTCCTCAAATTATTCACAATGTGACAATTGCCATATATAACAAAACAAAGTCATACTCACACTAAAATGCTTGGTTTATTTATCCTATTTGATTCTGTACACACTCCAAAATTACATTTTTCAGGGGATTATCTGAGCTTCTCGCAGTGATGCATTAAGAAATGCCTCCCTCTTCCACCAGCAGAAAATGTGCAGGGCAAGGTAATCTAGAATTAGACACAACCGCAGAAAGTCTCACCAGAACCACCTGTGGAGAGCAGTAAGCACAGCTCTTGGAGAGGTCATTTCATTCCCTGATACTGGCCAAGGCCTCAAAAGTCCCCACTTTCTGTGCAGATAGTTTTCCCTTTCTTACCAGGAGTCCTGTTAGAGTAGAGGACATTTGACCACTGCTTTCATCCCAGAGCTTAAATGCAAGCTTTTTAGAGTCTCCACCCAGGACAGGAGAACATGGAGATAGTTAACAAGACTGTAAACTTAATTCAGATCCTAATGGGAGGGGAGGCCATTCAAAGGAGTAAAGGACAAATACGACAAATCCGGAATAGCCTCAGCCGTTGAGAAAACACAGGACCACTTTCTGCACATGTTAATTCTCTGAAGGTTGGCTACATATTGTGTTGCTGTAGCATGGCTGGGAAATGACACAGGCACGAATAACTGGAGTCAGACCAGACTGTCAGAGTAGGAGGAAATATTTTGACCGGCTCTGACAGAAGTGGGTATTACTCTTGCTAAACCTCTTCAATAACCCTAAATCCAAGATTAAATCAGAAAGAGAAAAACATGGCACATGACTGAGGATAACTGTAAGGAGCATCACATGCTGTTGAGAGTAAATCAGAAATGTTAAGGCATAGCATATCTTCCAAGGAATGTAAAATAATAATGAAACATTCTTCTGCAAGTATATTGATCCAAACTGTTTGGTTTTTATTTATTTCAGTCTTCACTAAAAGAATCAACTGTGATCAAATGTCGAATGCAGTTAACACTGCAAAACGTCTTTACTATACCGTTAGTTAGGGTTAAAGTAGAAAACGGCAGCTTGTTACCGCTATGCAGTTAGATATTGTCAAATGGGTGTCACCTGATGAAATTCACTCCAACAAATTTAGAGTCATCTCAGTGATTTGAAAACTCCCGATAGACAGAAAAAGTTATAAAGTACCAGAAAAGCAAATATAGTACTTTTTTTTTTTTTTTTAAAAAGGAGAAGTCCATAAACCAGACCCTGTCTTCTTGATTTTTATTTCCAGAAAAATAATAGAACAAAATACTGTAGCCAAACCATCATATGACAATCAAACTACTTGGGAGATAACAGCTGCAGAGGAACATGGCTTTGTCAAACAAACACTAGGTCTGTTAAGCCCAACTTAATTTTCCTCTCTAGCAGGATATGGGTGAGTTGATGTCACATATCTGGATGCTAGCAAGGGTTTTGACACTGTATTGTATGACAGTTTCCTAAGGAAATTATAAGAAAATGTGAGCTAGTCAAAACTCTTACAAGGCAGGTGCTCAGCCACCTGGAAAACTCTACTCAGAAAGTAGCTGGAAATAGGTCTTTGCCAGACTGGAAAGTTTCTTTGACTGCAGTTCCACAGGGGTCCATCTTGGGTTAACATTTTTATTAAAAACTCAAAAAATGTCAGAAGGGATTTCTCGTTTCTTGGAAGAGTCTGGAAACATTCGGGGAGGCTAGATTAGAATTCAAAAGATCTTTACACATTGAAGAAACAGTATTAAAAATAATATTATCAGTAATGACTAGAGTATAGTACTATAGCTAGAAAGACATTCTCAGCTGTCAAAATGCAAGCGGGGGAAGAACTGAATAGGCCACAGTTCTAAAAATTTACTAGAGAATGTGGGGGACCACTCATTCAGGATGAGGCAATTTTATGATACTAATGCAAAAAAAAAAAAATCTTCTAAATTACAGGGACTTTTAAAAGCGAACATTTTATTTAAGACTCAAAAATATCTTTCCACTCTGCTCAGCACCTAGAAGTCATCTGTCAAAGAATTGTGTCCATACTGAACAGACATTTCATAAAAGATTTGGACCGAGGAAAGTCAAGCATAACCAGAGGCTTAGACAACATGACTTACGGTCAAAGAATGAAAAAAATGGGGTTGTTTCATCCAGACGGGAGATGTGATAATACTTCTCAAATATGTAAAATGCAGCTGGAAAGAAAAGAGTAAAAAAGAAAGTTCTTTTTGTCCATTGCATATAGAACAAGAAAATGTGAGCTGAAATTGCAGTGTGGGATATTTCTTTCAACTATAAAATGAAAACTTTCTAATGGCAAGGGCAGTTAAATGCTAGCACAGATAGCTAAAATTACTGTGGGCTATTGATGGTCAAGAATAATTTAGGTGTTCCTCTCTTGCAGGCAAATTGCAAAGTTGATACCTTTCAGTTGAGTGGTCGCTACGGTTCTGCAAACAGTGAGGAACACAAGAGCACCCTTAATCCATGGGAGCAACTGGCCATTCTGGTGCATGCGTCCCACCAAGGGGAGCACATCTGATGCCAACTCTTCAAAAATCCTTTCTTTTGTCAGTATCTCCTGAGTCATCACTGGTTTTACCTTTCAGCAAATAGCCTTAATCTACGTATTGCTCTCATCCAGATAAAGTCATCTCGGTCACATTAGCCAAGCAGTAAGACCATATAGCAAGAAGGTTGATCAGAACTATCTGCCAAGAGTGCACATCATCAGACTGGCAGGCAGATATTGAATAGCAGAGGACAGAGAATTGATCCTTGAGGGATTTGATAAATGCAAAGTTCAACAGCAGAAACACAGCTTTAACTCTAGTAGTCACTGGCATCCCTCCAAGAGGAACCTGGTCATTTAGTACATTACCCTGGCCCCCTGTTAACACTCTGAAGTGAAAATAGGAGTATCTTCAGGTCAAGAGTGTAAAATGTTGAAGAAAGATCCAGGAGGATGAAAATGGATGGCTGTTTTCTACCTATTGACAAGGAGAGATCGTCCATCAATGCCACTAAAGTGGCTTCAGTTCGGTGTCCTGGCCTCAATCCAAACTGTGCCATTTCTCATGATAATTAACATCCCTGCTACATATAAATGTACAGGCCGCATTTCATCTTCCCATCAGACTACTGGCAAAAGGACATCTATTCTGATCTACAGTATGGCTACAGTCAATATATACGCTATACTTCTTTCTCCCCATTGGATGGCACATGCAGCAGATGTGCTGACAGAGCTTAATTCAGAAGTAACATTTCTCCCAGTTCTAGAATGAAATTGAAATACCCCGTTGGAAATAAAGACGAATAAAATTATCCTATAAGTGAATGCCAAGGCTGAAATTGTTGTAAGCACTCTTAAGTCATTCCTTAAAAAAAGAGAGATCCATTATGCCCTAACCTGCACTTTGTCACCAGTGTTGTTCCACTGTCAAGGTAAAGAACTGAGGAATGTCCGCAGACTTGTTATGACATTAATCATATTAAACAAGGCATGTGAACAACAACCTCAATTAAACTGTAGCAATCAAAGACATAAGAAGCATTTACATTTTGGAAGACCATAAAGTGGTATGTTTTACTTAGAAATCACAAAGGTTGTGTCAGTCTATAAGACAGGAACTATATACACATCCTTCCTAAAAAGTAGCCCTATGTCAGGCAGAATTTGTCTGCATCTCCAACGGAGAGTCAGAGAGTTCACAAGGTACTAAAAACTTGACCCTGGTACACAGTGGTATACCCTCTCCAGACTAACAAAGTATAAACAGTCCAAAAGTGTCTTCTAGTATCCACTTCTTATATGGTTACCAGAAAAATCCCCACCAAATGGCAAAGCTAAATAATTTTTAGACTCCCTGTAAAGAGCTATAATGGCTCCCAAACTGTTATTTCACCACTGGGAATACTGATGGGTTGACACGAATCACTGATTGTAAACACATCTGGACTGAGGGAATAGGCTTTTTTCCCCCCAAAGGGTTTCATATTTCTACATGAGAAATCTGAATGGTGAAGTGAAGGTTCCTGTCCTAATCTGAGGTTGCTTAGGAGCTCCAGAGAGCTCAGGTTTGTACTTGGGTCAAATCAGAAAATTATATTATGCCACCCCACCTAGACCCTGATAACAGCCAAATGCTCGCCAGACTTCCCAAGTGTCCAGCCCTTGGCTCTAACATAAGAGCATTTTGAATATAAACCTTCAGTGACTATACACAGCAAAATCATTGTCAAAATACTGGACTTCCAGTCATAAAGGTGATGACCAAGTATGACTGAGAAGTGCTTCCCATAGTCCACTTTGTCACATGGTTTCCAGGGATAACGCCATGAGAACCAGCTTGTTCGTGTATTGCTTTGGGCAACAGGCAAGATCCTTACAAACAGGGCACGGGGAGTGAATCGTGCACGTGCCATGGCATGCGTCTGTGCAAGCTGCTACTGAAACAGGAAGATTCATCAACTTTGCTACTGGCATTTGTCTGAGCGGGGAAGGTGCCGCCTGTTGCTCCAGCATTTAGCAAATTCAGGAGCTGAGCGTGTTACAAGCTTTATCTGCAGTGGCCTCCTGTCACCAAAACTTCGTTCTTCTCTTTACTATTCTAAATAATTTTGAATGGACAGAGCAGTTATGAGCAATATTCCAAAGACAATAATGTCTTCATTGGCTTTCCAACGCTTAAAAAGCATACAAAGCTGTAGAAACTGATGCGATGATTACAGCTGCCTCTGAGAGGCAGGTCAGACAGACCTCCTCAGCGGAGTCACTGCTCTCTGGCTCCCCAGCTTCAAGGACGCTACTAACAATCTTTCTTCTCTGAGGTGAAGCTGGCCTGCTGCCACTGTAAACACAAAATCTCACTTACATGGTTGAAAGATTAAATATCTGATTAAAATATCTGGCCGCTAATTTGTTGAACTTGGCCATAGGGGTAAATTTGGACTGCATGGACGTGCTCAGGAGTTGGGGGAGAAGAGGAGAAGGGAGATGTTGTATTTCATGAAAGAGCAAGGAAGTCACATTTCAGCTGAAAATGAAGATGGAGGATATGATCCAACCATGCCAAACAAGAGACGAGCTGAGTTGGAGCAGGTTTTTCTCCTTGGAGCAGTGTCTGCAGGAGTGAGGCTCCATGCAACCAAATCAGGGTGTGAAGTCAGTGCAGCCACCTAATGCACCCTTTTGAGATGCAGCACCCGCTTCCAGCAACATGGCTGTAAAACCTTGGCAGAGTCTGAGTTTAAGGACAGTCTGCAGCTGAGGTTGGATTCAGCAAGAGATGTCATAGGTTGGATGGGGAATCTCTCAGTCTTCATGAATAACTTAAACTACCACCTGAGCCCTGGTTCATCACGCCTAGAAAATCTCACAGGCGTCTCTTGGAGCAGACATATCAGTCTCCCTACCCCATTTCTCCAGGATTTGTTCTTAGTAAAGAGACCTGGGCATCCCATTCCCTTGGGCAGAGTCCTTGAAGTGGCTGGAGTGTGCTCAGCCGGCATCTCACGCTCAGAAACTTCAGACAAGTTCTACAGGTTATAATAAAAGGCAAAGGATGGGTTTATTTTTTCATATTACAGGGTACAGGCAACTCTGAGAATTTTTTTTTTTTTCAGACAGCAAGCAGCTCCTTCCTAACTGCAAATCTGCCCCTTGCCAAATTTCATAATTTGCTTGCTGCAAGCTATGTTAAAGCTCTGCAAAAGAAAAATGATTGGAATTTTTTTGTAATGGTAAATGTTAGGCAACTTTAATATAGGAACTTTAGGGGCTCCAATATTAACTCTTTATTGTTGTGGCTTAACTTGACACTATGGTTTCAGCCTTGAGCCTCATAGTATTTCCTTGGAGCTGTTCTTATAGGACAGGAGCCTCAAGCAGGTGTTATTTCCCCACAGATGTGACAATTCACATAGTAACTATCAGAAAAAGTCACTATCTACTTATAGCACGGACTGCAATGCCCCCATCTCTTCTGCAGCCAAAATTCACTGAAGTGGATATGTTTAGAAAACTACAGATTACATAAAAGTCATGGATTTGTCCTGACAGTCCTGGTCTGTTTTACCTACACACCTGCGAACACCTAGGAGGGGATATGACCCCACAAACATGACTTTTCAGCACTATTTTTAGCACCTTTTCAACAGTCATGTTCTTTCCAGGCTCTTCTCGCTGCAGCCTTTGAGGAGACTTAACGCTGCAACAATTACTGATACCAACCACATTGCCCCGTTCTTTTTCTATGCAGCCATGAGAGCGCTATATATTCCCCAAATGTGTGCAAACCCCCAGCATGTGTTTTATCTCTTCAGCCTCAGTACAGTTAGGATAGATCCTGAACAATCTTAATTCAGGCTGGGACAATGACCAATTTGTCTTAATTGGTCAGTGAAAGCTCATGGCATTGCTTCTGTTGCCAGCAACAGGTTTCATTCTGCAAAGTCAATGAGACACATCCATGTACTTAAAGTCAGGAAGTATGTTTTTGAATTGGGGTCTGGTTGTTCTTCAGAGCAAATATTGACGTTTCTTCCCAAATTGGCTTTCCATGGCACATTTGTGCCCATAAATGTCACTGCTCAAATGGGAAACAAATACACAAAGGTGCAAATACAGCCAAAGCAAATTAATTCAAGCAAATACCCCCGGGCAACGTTTTGCTCTGCTACCAAATGGCTGAAGGCAGTGACTGGGAGGGAGCCCACTGTGCAAGTTAAATGGCAAGGAAAATTCTAGGAGCTGAGGATCTGGGAGCCCTGGGGAGTCCTTCACAGTAGCTTCGCCACCAGTAAGATATAAGACTTGGCCTCTCAGGAGTTCAAGCACCCAGAAAAACTCAAATAAGAGAGAGGCTATGGGGGCACCTGCAGAGCCAACCAGCACACCCTTGACATTTGCCACCCACAGTTAAATCGCTCCTGCAAACGGCAGGGTCTTGCACAGTAGGTGCACAGTAGGTAGGTAGAGGCCACCTAGACATCTTTGTTTATGTAGCTGGGCCACCGACACAAAACCAGGGGCAGATCCCAACAGACAAGTAGGGGGACGTGCTTCTATGGCTGCTGCGTGAAATTGCTTAGCAAAGTATGGCGCATGAACCCCTTGTAGCCTGTACATGCTTTTGCAGTGGTAACCCAACAGGTAGTTTCCCTTGTGGACATCCTACTAAACTGAAAGGCACAGTTTTGCTCTGGAGGCCCCAGCTGAGCCTCCTACTGCTTAGGTGAATACTGATCAGCAAATCTTGGAGGCTCCCATTCAGAAAAGGCTTTTTTTTTTTTTTTTTATTTTTCATTGGCCCACATTCTTTCACAGTAGTGTCACGTCCTGTTATATTCATCCCAGCAGTTGCCATCCCCCCAGCGTGGCTGGACAAGCCTGGCCTTCCTTCTGTCCCAGAGATGAAAAAGACGTCGGACTTTGCTGCTTGGAGCTCTCCACACAGGGAGAGGGAAACCTGCGGGGCAGAGGGAAAGCAGAGAAGCAGACTCAGCACCACACTTCTGAGCAAAATATGCAACTTGATAGTCTGAAAATGTCATTGGCTGGAAGGCGGCCATTTACCTTTAAGAGTATTTAAAGTATGTTAACTACAGACCAAAAGAATACATTGTAAACACAACATAATAACTCTCTAATAGAGGAGAGAGGTTTTTTATTTACCTACCAGAGACATTTGATTATCAAGCAAAATTGCCTTGTGAAAAGAAAAGCACTCCATCACCTCGCAGCCTCGAGTGCCAGCATACCACATATAACTTTAATGTGGTCGGTATCTGTTTAGAGGTCACTTAAAAGGTAACTATTTAAAAAAATGCATTCATATAAACATAAGTTTTAATGCCTTTTGTATGAAATGCAAAAGTCGAGTCTTGAATGCCTGCGCTCGTGAAAGATCATGTAGTATTTTTAGCAAGATTAAAGGGGTTAATCCTGGTCAAATTCCATTTTGAATACTTACACTCTGCCTACTTTAATTCTCCTGCAATTTCATCTGTACCTTGCATTCTCCTTGGCTTTTGCCCTAACGTGTCAGTGTTACCTAGATATGACCACATTTCAGTAGCATGCTCGATGGCGGGGCTCTCCACCCCAGCCCTCGCCACGCCACACGGCTCATTTTCCCTCTTCTGACACAATTACTGGGTCCCTGTGGACCATTTCATGGGGACCTGTGAAAAGTTCATGAAGAAAACAGGCTTAGCCAGGCCTGACGCGCACCGACAGAGGACATTTTGCCTTTATTTTTTTTGTCATTAAGATAGCCAGGAAAGAAATGCGCTATACAAGTAGGAAGGACCATTGCTATTAATATCAACAAGTAGTAGTTACATCTAATGCCTTCCTTTTCACTTAACGTTTTTGGTGATAAAAGGTTTCTAATTAAAAATATAAACAGGTCTTTCACTTTTTGTTTTATACTTATCTTCCACATGTGCTTGTAATAATCTGCCTTCTTGCCAACAGCATCTTGTAAATGAGATCCGTATCTCAAGGGTTTATCCTGGTTAAATAAACTGAATTCAATAAAACCCATCTTCAGATATTCCACATGTGAGAGTTATTACTACACTAACATGCTACTGTTGCTTCTGTTACCTAGTGTTACAGATGCATTAACTTCTCCCCTTTGCTTGAGTTATACTCCACTGTATATCTAAGATAAGAAAATGGAGTGCCTGGAGACTGTTCAGTGTTATCGTATAACAAACAGTGACTTTTTTATTGAAGGAGCTCCACGAGCGATGCACGTTTTATTGAAACTAATTCAGAAGGAAAAAAAAATATTTAAAGATAAATGTTGAACTAAAACCCAAGTAAGTCATGATGTTATTTGCCCCCTTTCTCTTCCCTTCCCTTCTCTTTGCTCCCAGCTGGTAAACCTTGTGATAGCGTCGCACAGGGCTGCACAACATTTCGTTGTAGTCAGAGCTCAAAGGTTACGGTGGAGTCTTACAGCTGCACCCGGTAAAGCTGGCATCAGCGTTTCCTGCCCCTTGAAATTCATTCATTTGTCAGCCTCCATGCTTGGAGCACCTCTGCGGTGCCTGGAAGCTGGATTGTGCTCAGCACAAACCTCAGAGCAAAACAAACAATTGTATGTGAGCTCCACGGGGTTTCGTTTTCTTTCTTTCTTTCTTTTTTTTTTTTTTTTTCCCCCTGGATGACTTCTTCCAGCCGTCTAGCTTGAACTTCCTGCCTCGTTACTGCAAAATGATCGGATGCACTGTGAGACCCTGAGCTCTTGGTGTGTTTTCCTGACAGCATTTCTTTCTCAAAAGCACCCCCAGGCCATCCACTTATCCAAGCAAAGCTCGGTACCCATTAAAAAGTCACTGCATTTCCTCCAGAATCATCCCATTGTTGTTTGGAAAAGAGTGCAGAGGACAACTGGATCTTCTTCCAAAATTAGGGTACGGACGTCTCTTAGAGCAGGATCCCAGAAGAAGAGCGTAAGGGAAAGATCAGTTATGACCACACTTCCTGGGTTCCTATGGCCAAGCCTCCCTTCATCTCCATTTCTCTGCTTTTTTGAGTCTCTTTCTCCTGTCGCCTTCCCAGCAAGGAATCTGCTGCGTTGCATCACAAGCATCAGATGGAAATCTTCAGTTCAGTTTGCAGGGACATGGACAGACTAAAGGCTCAACCCTGAGATACACAGTTGTTTTGACTGGCAGCCAGAGCTTGATGTCCAGAATGACTACAAATGATGAATTAGAAATACAAAACCAAGGCTCTCTCGAGATGGCCACAAGGCAACTCTTGGCCCATCAAAAAAATAATTAGAACTGCGTTGCAAATAGCAAGGCTTCTTTTGCGACATTTATAGCAAGTGGAGGCCTCTCAGGGAAGATTTCCAGGAGCAGAGCCAAATTCAGAAATAAAAGCCAACGAAAGGAAGATTTACACCTCCCTCGAGAAGATAGCCAGTAAGATTTCAAGGTGGATTTTGAGACTTTGGCTGCTGCACTACATTTCTCAGATTTTTCTCTTTGATTTTAATGAGGTGAACTAATGCTTTTGTTTACTTAAATGAATAATAATAATAACAGAAACAAATACCAAAGAAGCATCTTTTCTGAGCATCGAGGCCTGATTTCAGGGTTTTGTCTCCAACTACCCTCTCCTATTGGTTTTTATTTGCAAAAGCACATCCTGATGATCGGGTCAGGGACAGTCTGTGCTAGGCACTGTTTAAACCACATAACATAAAGTCTTTGCCCCAGAGAGTTTGCAATGTCTGGTTTGAGTAGGGGAATAAAAATGGAACAAAAAAAAAGGAGAGAAACTAGAACTAGCGCAACATTGAAGTCCAGTTTGCTGGTATAAATCATATCTGAGACCCAGATGGGCATATCGTTTTGAAATACAATTACTGCCATGCTGTCCTGCTTTGGTTCTCTTAGAGGGTTTTTCTTCCCGTGAGCTACTTCTTGCCTTTCTTTCCAGGCACAATATCTCCTTTTTGTCCATTCTGCACCCTCAGCCAACTTTTCTTTGCTTGTTGGCTCTGGGTGCCCCAACTACACCTCATTTCATTCACTGGTCACATAAGGAAGTGGAAGACTCAGTGAATGAGTGAATAAGTCTGTTAATCAGGCAGTCATCTTTTTTTCCTTGTAGGATTCTTCCTTATCTTGCAGTAAATACTAAATCCGATGTCAGGAAGAAAATCTTTCACACATCTGAAATAAAAAAAAGAAGAGATGGCAATGTCTTTGTGCTTGAGACTTTGTCTGTTAAACATGAAACTACCTCAGGCCTCTGGTTTTTGCGTTTGTAACCTTGGTAAATAAATATGAAACAATCAGAAAATGTTAACTAGCGGTTGTGTAAACAGCAAAGGCTTCCTACATATAGGCCATAATATGTTTTTGGAAGAGGTTCAGTAGGCGCTTTGTGAGTGATACTGCTTTGAAGCCTTATATCAAGCCATATCTTTCTGGCAAAGCTTAGAAGTTTTTAAGTGGAAATCTCACGCTGGGAATTTTCATCCAGGATCAACAGCCTGTTGTTAGAGGAGGAGCTGAGACCTGGGAGGCATCCCCATACCGTGCCACTGCTACCCTCTGAGATGCTACCCTGGGTTTCGGGGTAATAGGGTTTCAGACCAATGACTGGGGCTAAGAAACAAAATGATCCGAAGACTAAAGGCTGAAAAACATCAATTTTGTTTGAAGTTAGTAGTAGCTAGATTGGTTGGATATTAGGTCTCAAGCTGGGAGGGGCAATGATCAGTTTGTCTCTGTTCCCCCTGCCCTGTCACCTAGGACTGCATAGACTCTGGCTCCAGCCCTCTCTTGGTGGTTTCCTTTCCAAGTGGAAAAGACTTGCTCACACACTCACTGCTTATGCGGAAGCCTTTTCCATCCCTTTAGTCACCTTCACTGCCCTTCTTGGGACCTGCTCCTCTTCTGCTACAGAGGCGGAGGAAGAAGGCAGACCTGCACGCTGCTCCAGGTGCAAGGAAACCATGGGTCTGCATGGTGGTGGCACCATAATAGTCACTGTTTCGTTCCGTATGTTTTCCTTAATGCTCCCTAACATCTGATTGGTTTTTTAGATCGCTACTGAGCACCGGTAGCATGACTTTTTCATGCAATTACTATAGCCCCAAGATCTTGTTCACAAGGGATAGCAACCTGGTCCTTAGCATTTTGAGCTTAATTGCCAGCTAATTTTCTCCCATGTGCATTGCCTTATGTTTATTTACATGGAATTTCATCTGTCGTTTTACCATCTGGTCACTCAGTCTTGCAAAACCCTCTGCAATTATTCACAGCCAGCCGTCATCTTACTATCCTGAATAATCTAATAACATCCCCAAAGTTATCTCACTATTAAGCCCCTTTCCAGATCCCATATAAATATTTTGATCAAGGGTTTTAGCACAGACCTTCTGGAACTCCACTGATGAAAATCCACTGTGAAAATAGACCATGTTTTGTACTCTCTGCTTCCCATCTTCTAAGCAATTATTTATGCATACAAAGGCCTTCTATCCCATGTTTTTTCAGTTTCTCTAAGAGTGGCTTTTGTGGTCTTGTGGAAAGACTTTTAAGAGTTCAGTAGACTGCATCAATGGAATATGCCTGTGTATTGGCTGACTTCTTCAGAGAAATAGGAATTAATAAATAAGATTTTAATAGAATTTTAATGCTAAACCTCCCTTTACAAACATCATGTTGACTTTTCCACAGTACAGCATATTTATCAATGTTTATTAATTATGTTCCTCATTATTGTTTCTACTGGTTTGCCCAAGCATAGGCATCAGGATTACTGGCCTGTAGTTCCCCCAAAATTCCCTTGAACAAAGGTCTTTTTTGGCTAACACAATAAAAAATTGGCGTTACTTTGCCAACTACAGGTCTTCATTTACCGCACTAGTTGTATTCATGATTTTAAACATCACAGTTCAGTTATTTCATCCTTGGATTCCTCTACACCCATTGGGTAAATACCATCTGGTCCTGATGACTTGGCATTGTTCATTGTGCATATGGAGCCCACAACCTTTTCCACCAGCACATCACTTAGAGACAGGTCCTCTGATGGGTCCCTCATAAACTAAGATCCCATTGTGGGAATCTCCCCAGACTTTTTCACACCTTCTTTTTCAGATTAAAAGTCTTGCATTCCTGATCTTAAACAATAATTACACTTTCGCAACACTGTTAGTAACAATGGTTCCTAAATTTTGTTTAAAGATTTGCACAATAATAAATTCCATTGTGAAAAAAAAGCAAGAAAGTGCGTGAAAATAAATTCCAAACTCATCTACCTACCAAAAGAGCTGCTGCTACGGTGAAACTAGATAGGAAAAACTTTTGGTATGTATAGGGATTTTATCTTGTATATATGTCATGTACCAAATACTGTCTGTACTGTGTGCAGACTGTGGGATCAGTCAGCCTAGTACACAAGGTTTTCAAAGCTGACAAAATCATTGTGATTTAAAGGCTAGTTTATGTTTTACTTACATACTTTTATTTGCTCAAGTTACACCCCTCCATGGATCAGGACTGTGACAACAACTAAGCTGACACTGCTCCATTAAAACGTCAAGAAAACCCCTCCTTTCAGGGAAAAAAAGAAAAAAAAAAAAGGAAAAGGAAAAAAAAAGGAAAAATAAGAGGTTGTCAGCTTTCCCAAATAAGTGTAGAAATGATCTGGTTTGGAGTGGTAAAGAAGGCAGTAAGTGTCAGATGGCTCATGGTCACTTACACAGAATTTTCTGAATTGCTCATGATAAGACAGCGTGCAAAGAACATAGATCATGAAAAAGATCTAACACAGTTTCTAAGAACAAAGCTCTTGAAATGTTCTTTGTTGTTAAAATATATGAAGTCACAGAAAACAAGAAGACGGCTGCTAAGGAAGCACCAAATTTGTACCAAAATGCTACCCGTGCTCACTTAGGGAGGTGAACTGGTTTTGAATGGTTTAATTTTTTGAAGAACATTTTGTACTGAGACATTCATGAGTACTTGTGTACATATTGTAAGACTTGTGCATGAAGAAATGGTGAAAATTAGATGATGTGATTTCCCGAGATTTACTCAGAGCTAAAATCACATATCTTGGTGGGACAAAAGCTTCTGTGTGTTGCCAACACCAAATGCTGCCAATTGTATCGCTTTTTAAAAATAATATGAAAATTAAAAGCTTTGATAAAAAGAACAGATTTTACTTTGTGACAGATGACTCCTCCACCATTGTAATATCAAAGTGTTTCAAATAGCTCTTGCTCACTAAACAGACGAGAGGGGAATAATCTGTCATCTGCTGGACTGCTTTCAATGAGGCACTGAGACTGCATTAAAATATTCCATACAAACAAAAAAACGTGCTGTAATCACACAGGTCCTTGGCTCCATATCGCTGTTTGCACTGATAATGCTTGTGATAACTCTGCGAGATACCTCTCTGACTGTAAAGTAATGAAAAACGAAAACAATTACCAGCTTCCAAAGAACTGGTGAGCTTATGTACTGCATAATACAGTAATGTATCGTTCAGATAAGTTAGCATTTGGTCTGGAAAATTGTGAAACACAATATTTCAACACTTTTCCTCTCCTGCCAAGGGAGCTTCAGAATCACAGAAGACAGTTTATTTTGAACATATGGAAAAGATGAGGAATGTCCTCCCAGAGATAACCATCTCTATAACCTGCAGTTGAAAGGATCTTTAGACCTTTTCCAGCTATTAGACATTGCTTTTGTATATTAGGTGAGCATTTCCCACTTGCGCTTTTTTATATTTGGGGAGAATGGAGAGATGTTTAAGTGACTGAATACTTCTTCCACGTCTCCTGCAAAACACGCTTAGTGTTTTTATGACAGGCTTAAAACTGGAACAATTTTATTTTGGACACGCTAAAGTTTATGACATAAAACTAAAGGGTAAGTTCCAACAATCAATGGCAAATTGCTTGTTCATAAATATAGCTCTTATCTGGTATCATAGCAAAGGAGGAAAAATGTGAGAGAATTTCAGTCATGGTAGTGCTTCAGTTCTAAAATGCCTGACTTCACACTCTACCTTCACAAAATTGCTTTAACTTGATTTATGCTTGATTCGTTGTAAATAGTGCTGATTTTTTCAGGAAACTGCAGGCATTGATAAAGCAGTAATGCTTCACAAGAGGCTGGATACAGATTATTTTTATGAGAAATATGTTTATTGAGACATTCACGAGGATGTATGTACATATGCTAAGAGTTGTGTTATACACAACTTTATAAAAAATGGTGTAATGTTCTGTTTTTGCTTACTGCTTCTCTTAGTTTCTTAAAACTTACACAATTTATTATGCCCATTCCCACCTCAAATTCAGCAGTGGCAAGAAATTTTTTTCTCTGTTAGCAGACTAGGAGAGACTGCAGAAGCCTGTTGAATGTGTGCTTTTAGCCTGAACTTTAACTTAAAACTAATTACAGATGTGTATATAAAGAATTTTTTAAATTGATATAGTTTTTAACTAATAAATAAGCTATATGGAACTGTTTAAAAATATGTAACAGCATTTTAAATAACATATTGCAGCTTTATGATAATGATGTTGAATCATTGACGCGGTGAACTACCCTGGTGTTCTTTGCCTCAGCTACAAATACAGGTAGAGCTACTTGGAGCTCCGTGGGGATTGCGAAAACTAACCTGAAAAGGGAAATAAAGGCCGATTTTCCACCTGGAGGTTAATGACGCTGTAACTGACTGCTAGCAATACCCAAATGAGGGGTCATAAAACTTGGCTGGCGACATTTGTGTGACCTGGTGCCAGAAACATATCCGGCACCAAAGTGCTCTGCAAAGTCTCCCCAAGGGCCATGCCCAAGTAGCACAAGGGTACTGATGTCTTTCCAGTGAAAGGTCCTGGTTAGACAGACCAGGTGTGAGGAGCAAAGCATACGGCCACAAAGCACCCTGTGAAGCTACGCAAGTTATGCCTCTGTGTGCTCCATCGTGCCTGGTCCTAGTGTCTGTAGGATCCGGTCCTTGGCAGTCCTTTGCCCCATGCCATGATATTTCAGTTCCTTTTTGTTCACAAAGAGCTACAGACCCCTACAGTGCTGTATAAATAATCTGCATTTTAACTTGCCAAGGACAAATCAAGTGTTTTAATTTCGCACTCTAACTTAAGATAAGAAAATAAACATGAGCTGCTGGGGAGTTCAGTAAACTTGCTCGTGAACTGGAAGGGTGGAGTGGAGGAGGGGCAACAGCACATGAAAAACTTCCATTCAGTGGGAATTGGATAGAAAAGCAAATAAAAAGCTACACTGCATATGAAAAAGTCTAGGAACCAATACCAAAAATATCTGGGTGTCACTGTACAAACCAGGAATACACCCTGACATACAAAATTTTATTTTCTATTCCTAATCCAAAAAGCTTATGGACTCCAGCTATCATAATACAATAATAACTGATTCAACCACAAGAAGAAAACTTATCTGCCTTTTACTCCATCTTCAGGTTCCCCCAGTAATTGTTTATGTTAATCCTAGTGCTGACAAGAAATCTGGTTGACAATGCTGTGGCAGTGGTAGGTTTTTAGGAGGAACTGCAGATTTATATGCTCTGACAGGGACTGTGATGCAAGAGCTCTGGCTGGGTTGCAATGTATTAGAAAGACGTTTATTGCATTGGCAACATTTTCCCCTTTTTTTTTGGCAATTCACAAGCAATTTAGAACTCTTCAAGGGAAACAACTTTTTCTTTTCAATCTTGATTCTTCTCAATATTTCGAGGACATGGGGAGTCACAGGGGAGCTCTAAACTATGGAATCACAAAATGGCTTTGGTTGGGAGAGACCTTCCGAGATCATCTAATCCAACTCCTCTGCCATGGGTAGGGACATCTTTCACTAGATCAGTTTGCTAAAAGCCCCATCTGACCTGACTTTGAACACGTCCAATGATGGGGCATCCACAACTTCTCTGGGCAACCTCTTCCAGTGTCTCATGACCCCCATTGTAAAAAATTTCTTCCTTATCTCCAATCCAAACCTGCCATCTTTCAGATATTACCCTTTGTCCTGTCCCTACAGGCCCTGATAAAAAGTGTTTATCTTTCTTATAAGCCCCCTTTAAGTACTGAAAGGCTGCAGTAAGGTCTCCCTGGAGCCTTCTCTTCTCCAGGCTGAACAAGCCCAAATCTCTCAGCTTTTCTTCATCGGAGAGTTTCTCCATCCCTTTGATCATATTTGTGGCCCTCCTCTGGACCCACTCCAACAGGTCCATGTCTTTCCTGTGCTGAGGGCCCCAGAGCTGGACACAGTACTCCAGGTGGGGTCTTACAAGAGCAGAGTAGAGGGGCCGAACCATGTCCCTTGGCATGCTGGCCATGCTTCTTTTGATGTAGCCCAGGATGCAGTTGGTTTTCTGGGCTGCAAGCGCACATTGCCATCTCATGTCCAGTATGTCATCCACGAGTACCCTCAAGTCCTTCTCTGCAGGGATGTTCTCAAATCAATTTTTTAATCAATCAATCAAACAATCAATCAATCTTTTAATCAACGCATACTTGCTGCTACCTAAATCTGTGTTTTTCAGAACTAAATTCTTGTGTGAAACCATTGCCAGTGTAAGTGTCATGTCAGTTTTGATAAACTACTAGCCTTAAAGATACATCCTATATTTTTCATTCATACAGATCAGAAGTCACTCCATGAAATTCAGGGGACCCTGGGGACCAGAACGTCAGTGGAGCAGGAGGATCAGCCCCATTGACTTCTATGACGTCAGTTCTCAGATACATTGCTCAGAAGTGAGCGCTCTTGGAGGTAGACCTGGTGTCATGCCCTCTAGTACAGATAACATTTAATTGAACAACAAGCCTGTTTCACTGTGAGCAGGCCAAAAATGATGGATGGTTTGCATTGGATCACTTCAGGACCATTGTGTTCATCAAACCAAGCAGGCGTGCAGAGCCTCCATTTTCTTACACATTTCGGGAACATGATGGCATGATCAAAATACTGAGACTTCCAGAAGCAACAGCAGGAAGTGATGAGCTGTTAACTAATAAATTCTGGGGGCAGTCAAAAGCGTGAGGATGTGAAATCCTCTGGAAGTGCCTTTTCATAACACTGCAATATTGTCTCATCCTGTTTCTGGGTCTTTGCAGTATGAGTGTCGCTCAGGAGGCAGCAGCTATCTTTAAAAGCATCTTCTGAACATTCCTGTTGTATAGGGTCCAGAAGAATACTGGGGCATGAACTTCTAGGCTTTGTTTTCTCGGAGTAACCATTCTGAGAAAAGCAACAGTTTTATTCTTTGGGGCTGTATTTGATCATATTATTGTGTCAAGTTTCATTAGCTCTGATTCCAGGGAATGATGCATAACACAGTAAGTTTTTACAACTGGAGTAGATTGGCTTGCAATTTGGGAAACAGATGCTCTAAAATATTTTCTCTAACCACACAAAAAAGGGCAAAAGTGGAAAGGAGTTCATCGCCTGTCTTGCTTTTCAGATTTTCTGTGTGTTTGTTAGCAGTCTCCAGATAAATTAATGCATCTAAACGAAGCAGAAGTGTCTCATTACAAAAAGAAGTAATCACAGGGCTACCTGCCTTGGCCATTAGGTGTAAATCATACCTAATAACTGGATAAAGTGTTTTTCTCGCCTTCTGTGAAGTGACAGAGCAGAAGTTGTTCCCCATTTTTTTATAGAGTAGCACACAGCCATTCTCCTTAACATTAATCCTAGTTTTCCCATTGCATTCGTCTGGCATGAGCCCTCACCTAGGAGTCTCACAGAAGCTGACTGATTTAAGTAATCTTGAAAACATCCACAAGAGGTAACTATGGACTATAAAGCACAGGGGCACCATCCTCTCAAATGAAATTTGTCCCCGCTGTTTAAAATGCTTGGTGACACCACAGAGCAGCTAAAGACAAGAAGGGATGGCTAACAACCAAGTGAAGCTGTGGAAGATAAGCATCGCTGGCTGCATTTGCTGCTTGACAAGTTTCTCAGGACCAGACTCGGTTTGCCTGAGAAGAAATGGTTTTCCTTGAGATTGAGACCTCTGATTTAGGGCTCACATGAACAGCAGCACCAGAGTACCACAGTCTCTCCTAACAACGTGTCAGCCTCGTTATTTGTTCAGCACTGACTCAGAAGATAGTAAAAACCACCTCCTGAGTAATCAGCTCCACATCCTGAAGGACGTAACTGTATAAATCCTCTGAGATTTCCCAGGAGTCTTTTTTGCTCACCTTCCAGATGTGAGGAGAAGGTGTCCCTACCTGAGGAACCGTGTGTCTGAGCCTGGTGGTGGGTGGCCTGCAGGCAAGGGCATGAAGATCAGCAGGAGCATGAGGACTTGGACCTATCAGGTGGCAGCATCTGCAGCGTATGACAGGCTCTGCCATGCATCCAGCCTGGGCAGCAAAACGCATTGCCTCAAGCAGGAGCCCAGCAATAGGTCAGGAGAGGCAGGTGGAGTGGCCGAAAACTCATGGCCTATGCATGGGACTGCAGATGCTCAAAGGAGAATGTAAAGTTTCTCCATATTTTAATAAGTCCTGATGTATGAGAGCTGAAGGCAGCTGGCATGCTCTGAAGTTGGAATATTTAACCATGGAAGAGGCGAGACCCAGCATGACCCTGGGTAAAGGATATCTGAGAAGAGATAATTTGCTGCAGTGATAGCATGGATGTTGGCGTCTTCTTCTCAGATGGATTGCCTTCCTTGTCCTTCCTCCCCGCTTTCTGCCTCTCCAGTCATCTCATCACTATTAGGATACCTGGTGGCCAGAAAACACCAAACACCTTTCCATCCATCTTGAAAAATAGATGTCTTTTTTTTTTTTTAGATAAAAAGGGGAGGTGTCACTGTCACATTCATATCAAACCACTTCTCCCGCTACGGGAAGCCATAGTAAATTGGGAGTTTCATCTAATTAACATGTCTTCATTTTTATCTTTCAGAATACAGCTGCTTTTTTTTTTTTAGGTTTATATGGAAAACTTATAATCCAATGGAAAAAAGTTAATTAATTACATAAATGTGCTCTGAACACTTTCTTGCCTGTACCAGCAGTAAGAATTAAAGACCTTACATGAATGAAAACAAGATCAGTTCTGTGGGGAACAGGAAAAAACTTGAAATTATCTCTCTAAAAATTCGAGCTACACATTTGACAAAGACAACTTGTTATATGGTCCATAAATTGTTTTTGGAAGTTATCTCCCAAGAGTCTCTACAGTTTCTGAAGTCAGAATCAAGTGCTATTTTAAGAAATAACTGTGAGGCAATTGTAAAACTGATGCAGTTCCCTGTTCAGTACACAAATACAGTTTATTAAATACTCAAAATACAAGATGAACTGATTTTCCCGCGGGCCTTTTAGATAGTACCATAATGACTACTATATTTTTTTTATTGTATTTATTTATAGAGGACTACTTCCTAAGACTGAAACCCCCTCCCACCACTACTGCTGCTGTACTAATTCTCTGTGTGCTTTACAGATGAGAGGATGAAATGGTTATGGGAGAAACACTAAGGCAGCATGGAGACATGTTGCAGTTTTGGTATTGTCTGTACATTTTGTCATAGTTTCTCCCAGTGCAGAGCAATACCTGCCCTCACTGGCCATCAGAGACATTACTCAGGAGGGTTAGAGATGGGTTAGAGAGTACATAGGCAGTTCCCTCTCTCTCAGGGATGCCGCTCTGACAGCTCTCCCTCCTGTTTCAGTCTCACTGCCAGCAGCATTTCCATGAGAAAACTCTAGTTTGGCCAACTGCATCAATTCCACCAAAACCACCGAGAGAACCCATGGCGGGCAGCCAGCCCCGCCAGCACGCAGCCTGCCTGCCTCCGAGCGGTCCCAGTGCCAGGCCAGCTCCTTGGCTGCATAGTGCTTTTGAACTTCAATTTCTCTGAAGAGTTTGCATTACTGAACTGAAATTGAAAAAGTTCTGCACCATGTGGAAAGAGAAAATTTTCAACAGGACAAAGGAATCTCTTTCCCTTGCACTTCTATTTTTAACTCCTGCATTTGGGGTATTTAATTATTTAGAAGACCAAGACATGAACTGGACAACAAGTATCAGGATGCCTAGCTACTTGGCAAACAAGTTTACTGTTTTGAGAATGCTTCGGCCATCCTCTGGTGTGTAGACGATTCCTCTGTGAATCTGTTTCCAAATTGGACTTACTAAATTGAAAATGGAGTTCCTTCCCCACTTACACTCTGTGAATTCTTTTATTTCTCTTAATCCCTTTGGCTGTTACGTTGCAGTCTGAAACAGCATCTCCCAACTGTCTCGCTGAGACTAACTGAATTTATTATATAATCTCATCTCCCGTTCCAAAAAATTCAAGATCAATCTCAAAGAGCAGTCCTCTGAACTTGGCAGACACTCGTGTGGGAAAGTCTTTAAACAAAAACAAATTTGTTTATGTACTGGGAGAAGGAGCTCCAAAAGAAGATAACATGCGCCGTGAGCCAACAGTGCCCTCAGCAGCAGAGCTGGGGCGGCTCTCACAGCGCCGGCGCTGCTGGGGAGCTGCAGCCCCTCCATCGGCTGCCCCCGCCAGGGCTCTCCCACCCCCCAGCTCCCATCGGGCAGCGGGGACCCTAGGGTGGTTCTCGCACGGGGGAAGGTGCGCTCTGAGCACGAAACGGGCAGCCAAGAACGCCTGGACCGTGAAAAACCATTTCACACACAGTGACACAAAGTCACTTTGAATTTGTGGACTTCGGGGACGTTTATTTGGGGCTGACCTATTTTATTTTCTTTTTCAAAACTGATTTAAGTGTGTAGCATCATTGGCTTCCCATGAGAGTTAGCCACAAATCTTGGGAATTTTTTTTTACTTGCAGTCTTGTCCCAGTTCTGACAGGCTACGCAGTCAATCTTTTTGGATGGAAAAAAAGCCCACACCTACTCAGGGTGCCGGCACAAGACCAGTGCCCCAGTCAATTCCCAGGTAGGCATGTGTTCAAGGACTTTCGAAGTGTCTCTATATGATCCACCAAATGGAATTAGTTAGTCCTAGGGATTTAGATTATAGGTGTTTTTACAAATATGCACATTGCTACCTTTTTTGGAGAGAAGATTAAAGAAGTACGCCCTTGCTCTCAGCGCAGAGTCAGCAAGCTTTGGTTCAGAGACTGAGCTGAAGCCGTGCGGGAAGCCAGCAACGGGTGTGGAGGACAGGGATGACACATTTCTACGTTGGTGGCATGTCTGAGAAAAGACAGCCGTGCCCTGTGCTAGTGGGCGAACCTTTTGTCCTGAAACCACAATCCCACTGCTGAGTTGCAGCACACACCACCAATCCATGAACCACGGTGAGGTAGAAGGTAGGGTTGCTCAAAGTGGTTTTGCTTGCTTGGATCCGGGGAGCAGTTTGAGCAGGGAGTGAAGGGTTTGCTGGCCACATAAGGGCTACTTTCGCCTCATGCATGCAGGTGTCAAAATGCACTGCTGTTTCAGGGTTATGTGGCTGCCTCAGGTACACGCATGCCACAGTAGTCACTGCTGTGATTGCATGGTAGAGATATCCTCTGTCCCACTAGTTACGTTTCCTAGCTGACCAGCAACGCTAGAGGCATAATTTCTGCATTACGTGATGGTGAGAGCTTAGCATGAGTAGGAATTCTAAGAATTGAACCAAAATGGTCAAAACAATCAAAATTTTTTATCTTGAGGGACCACAGATGAACATTTTCCAAAAAGCTGTATCTTCTTTGATTAGATTTGGCTCCAATCTTGATTTGTCTTCAGTCGTGAGAGAAGCTGATCTCCTCGAAGCGCTGTGTCGTCTTGAAGCACGGGATCGCCTGGCGAAAGACCTCCATGTGGTTGGCCCTTCGAGACAGTGTCACTTGATGAGCCCATGTACATTTTGGTGAGAAAACATGGAACTTTAATGCGGGTAAAATACAGGTGCCCCCCAAATCTAACTATCCATCAGCACAGAGGTCCCGAACTTTGGAAGGAATCCAGTGCAACTGCAAAGCCAATTCCCTAAATATGAATCCATCAGAGAAAAAAGTGGATCTGATGAGCAGTGGAAGGTATGAAAGAAAGGGAAGCTCCACTACCATCTCCTTGCTTGGAAGAAAGTAGTGTCCAAGAAATTCCTTTTTATCTGTCTAGACAACCATGATTCAGTTCAGGTGCTCTGAACATCACACAGAGGAATGACACAGCCAGGTTGCCTTGACACAAGCTTTCAAAATATCCAGGAGTTTTCCAAGTCTCTCACCATCACTAGTCACGCAGATGCTCTC
The DNA here is from genome assembly GCA_013398295.1 of Chionis minor. NCBI lineage: Eukaryota > Metazoa > Chordata > Aves > Charadriiformes > Chionidae > Chionis > Chionis minor. Next base: position 1,045,857 of record VZSF01000446.1, read on the forward strand.
CAGATTGCCCTTGCATGAATGCTCCAGAGTCATAATCTCACAAGAAGCCAAGACATGCACGTGTTAGGATCTGTTGGACAGCATCACCTGAGGATGGTACCTCTGCAAGGAAGGAAATAGCTTAATTAATGAACAAATAAGGTTGATCTAGAGAAGAAAGGCCCTGTGTCACCTTGTGTAGTCAGTTGACCAACATACAGAACTTGCACCATCACATGGAAACTAAGGGAGCAGATGGAAATCACAGCGCACCTTGAAGTCATTGCTCTGGCTGTGCGTTTTGTGAGGACCTGTGCCGGGGGATGCGGCAGGATGGAGCCCTTACCCCAGTGTGCTGCCTTCCACCACGAAGCATGTTTGGTTTGTGCTCCAGGCAGAATAAAATGGAGCCTAGTTTCCTGCCAAATACCAGTGCTCTCCTTGCCTTGGGTGCTAAACCCTCTGATTTGTGGGTTTTGGTGCAGCCACGCTCTCGGCACGCTTCACAGCTATGGGTCCAGCATGGCTGAGGCCATGTGCAGCGCCAAGTATAGAAGGGGGAAAAAAAAGTTTGTTTCCTGCAGAGCGAGGGGAAACCCAGCAGAGGGATTACGAGGGCGTGAGTCACCGTGTGCCTTCTGCATGACTCTGGGGACAGGGCGGCCTCTTGTTCCGGGGCTGGGGCAAAGTCACAACTTTGCCTGTGATTATTGTTAGTCAGAGCCCCAGCTCTACAAAGTCCAGCCGAAACCACACTTACAAATGCTTCAACCTGAAATGTAAAATAAACACTGGGAAAAAAACTGCTACTTGCTTTCTCTAAATATACCCTGAGGCCAGATCTGCTTCCACTGAAGTCAAGTCCACTTTTGCAATCAGCGGTAGGGGAAGCAGGATCCAGCGCTTTATTTGGAAAGATGTTAATAATCAAATTGCAGTTTTAATTTGTCACCAAGGCAGGGGTGTGATAAGACATTTTGGTTGGTGCTATAAGTAGCTCTGAGGACTGTCAGGGGTTGTTGTAGGTGCTAAAGACTTTGTGACATCCTGGCACGGTGAGGAAGGGACTCTGTGACTCTGGCATATGTCCTCGCTACGGGGAGGTGAAGAAATCCCTCTGGTCCTCTCTCTGAACACCGAGGAGGGGCATCACTGGGCCTGAGAAGCTGCAAGAGGAGTGGGCATAGAAAAACAGGAAGGCTTGAAGCTATGGATCAGCTCCATGTTAGTGATCTTATCAATATTTTCAGTGACTCATCTATGGCATTTTCCCCTCTGACTTTTTTATGACATATTCACTTCCTTCATTACCATATAAAGATGGAGAATTTAAGCAGAAAAGGTGGAAAACTGCTAAGTTAAAGAAGGTAGATAAACATAAATGTTTTTAGCTTTAGTAAACTGCTGTGTCAAATCCTCCCGCACTCACGGACTTCGCCAATGCCATGGACTTCGTGGTGGTATATGCTGGATTGTGCTGGCAGAATGGATGACGCTTGTGCTCAATGGTAATTTCCAGAAAACTATGTGTGTGCGACAAGGACACTTCAAACGCACCGTGTCATCCACTGTGCATCCAGCATGATTTTAGTTGCTGCGGTGTCGCCGGTAAAGCAATGCTAGCATTTTGGATTGTTACTGGACCTCACCTGGGGAGCAGGGCCATTCTCCAGCACAGAGGAAAAGAGAGAGAAAGGGACTGTTACCTTTCCAGCTTTCAACTCAATAGGTGCTTGGGACAAACTGTGGGAGGCATCCAGAGCTGGAAGCACAGAGTCACTCCCAAGAACACAGTTTAAACATAGCCTGTGCATCTTTTAGCACATTGCGTATATTGAAAGTGAAGACTGGTCAACTTCGTGATTGACTCCAGATAGAGTCAACTAAAGTTTAGCCAGACTTATTAGCTTTAATTCAGCCCTGGCTTTGCCAGATACAACCTGCCATTTGCACAATCTCTTAGGTATTTCTGCGCTCCACTCCAAGAGAGTGTATTACCTAATGTGCAACCCAAGGTATGTTTGCAACACTGCAACCACGAGGATAAATTTTGCTGGAGCCAGGGCACACTTGGATGTTGCCACACAGAGTTTGCTAAAGCTTTGGACTCAATCCTGGAACACCGTGCTTGAGCGCATGAGTACAGACGGACCCCCTTGCACAGTGCCAGTAAAGTGTCAGGGCCTCTGCGGCACAGTTGATCCACAACCTGGATAAACTGCTCGTGGGTAACTGAGAATTCATTGTACGCCCATTTAGCACCTCTCTTTTATGGGAGGATAAACGCTTCTCCATAAAAGTACTTGTAAACCTGACTTCTACCATTACAAACAGTCAGATTTTTATATACATTTCCTCCTTGTTTGTTTGTTTTGTTGGTTTTTTTTTTAATTGCAACATGAATCATGCCTTTTACTGCATTCTGCAGTACAAACTCCAAACTGTAGGACCAGAAGCATTTAACCAGCAGCGCTGAGTTTGCAGTGCAGGGCTGGTCACACCCAGGCAAGTAAGCAGAGGGATACAAATCACAGATCTTCAAAATCTAATCAAGGGAAAGCAACTCCAGTTAATTGAAGGCTTAATTTTCTGCCTTCGGGCACCGTCTTCTTGATCTCACATGTTATTTAGCTGTCAGATATTCCAGTTAGGACCTGGACAGTTGTATGTGACAATTTACAGTTCTGTGACTGTCCACTGAGAAAAAAACATATCTTATATAAAAATGTAAAATTAACAGCCTCAGAGGTACAGGCTTTCCTCCTTTGTCTATCCAATGACTTTGAACTAAACTCAGTGTTGGAATTATTCCAGAATATCAGCTTTGAAAAATAAAGCACATAAAAAGTTTGAAACCTTCAGTACGTGTCAGTAGAGCAGATGGAGACTGAGCCTGCAGCCCCTGGGTTTCTGTGGTCCAGCATTTCCAGAGTTGGTGACCTTTACTCCTTAGCTTGCACCTACAGCAGCTGGGATTTCCAATCACTGTCCATGCAAGGACTGAAAAGGACCACCCAACCTACTTTCCAAGTTTAGAAAATATGGGGGGATTCAGCCCAGTAAGGCTGGGTGACCAAGTCTGTCACAAGACAAGGCACTAGGTCACAGCGACACAGTTGTAGCCCCTCTTGCCCTCTCTCTCACAGCTGTGGGACTCCCATAATTTCTGGCAGGACCAGGAATTGCCAGCTGCAATGATGACATTTCATGGGTGACTTCTTTGACAAGCATTTTATGATATCCTTTGTAGTCACTAACAACCTGTATGAGTATTATTTGCCCATAGCTCAAGTACGCACCCCTTACAGCTGAAAAAAAGACACTATGGATCCTGGTTAATGGGTTAAACCAGGAACAAAGCGCCAGTTACAGGAACACGTCATAAAAACAAAGTTAAAGGTAAAGTAAAATTTCAGTAAAGTTGTGAAGACATCCATGGTTGTATCCATTGATATAGCTGTGAAAGGGGGCTAAAAATAGAAAGGGGGGGAGTGAGGTGATCTTATGCAGTCAACAGCATTTAAGTGGTTATCCTCAGTCTCGGCTATTTTCTGTTTGTTTGGGTTTTTTTTTTCTTTTTAATCTGTAAAGATTTGCTTATATACCCATTGCTTCTTGTAGTGAGGACAAGGTAAGGCGAGAAGACATGAGCCAACTCTCCTTGAGTACAAACTGTTATGAAAAGCTCAGAAAGAAATTGGCAATGGTGACAGCCGAGGGCATGCCACCACCTGTTTGCAGCAAGATGGGTGTTTTAATTCCATTTACTCTCACCGCTGTTCCCATCCCCATAGGAAAAATAAAATAAATGCCTTTGTTATTTACAGTATGCACCAAGGGCAGTCATCAAGGTTGACTGTGGGTTTATGGTTGCCAGCCAGCCTCCCTGCTCCAGCAGGTGCCAGGCACCCTGAATTACTCCCATCACGCCCTGCTCGGTGGGGCAGTGAGTAAGCTGATGAAGTCTGCTTCTTTCGTCTGGGAGGCAACCGCCTCCCCCTCTCCGCAAGGAACATCCCACGTACAATAAAGGTTTATAGTCAACCAGAGCAAGACTTCAAACTCATTCCTTCCAGATTCATTCATGGCGAGGGTGGGGATCCTAGGCTGCTCAGCAATGTTTAACTCAACAAATACTAAAATCTCCAGAGCAATGGCCCTTTATCACCCCCGCTTTCTTTAGATATGGAATCAAAGAGCTCGCAAGCGTGTCCTGTCAGCTTATGGTTACCAGAACTGAAACGGGATGCTAGGTATTTAGTAAAACCCAAGCTAGGAAATAAATGCTACATGTTTAAAGGAATTACCCTGGCCACCTAACAGCCTTATGAGACTAAGGGTCAGGCCTATTACAACAATGTCCAAGTACCACTCTATGATCTATAAAGAGAACTGTAGCCTAAAAGATATAGGAAGTGCTTGCCAGGAGTAGTACATTGAGTTTTGGGTGTTACACTTAAAGGAAAAGGTGGAGCAACTCTGGAGAGTGCAGGAACAAGAATGGTCCGAGATCTTGAAAACATGGATCAGCCAAGGAAAGCTGTGTGAACTGAGGGGGAAAAAGAAGATCTGGGAGGAAAGAAAAAGGGCAACAATCTTCAAATACATACATAAAAAAGAAGCTGCAAAGAGGGATGGAATGTTACATTACTTTATTATATCCAAGTAATGAGCTTAAACTGTCACCAACAAGATTCAAAACAGACATGAGGTAGGATAGTGAAAATGAGAAGAGACTGCTGGGAGAGTCTGTAAGGCCTCAGTCACTGGAGATCTCTCAAGTTAGGCAACAAATAGCAAACTTCACAATTCTGCAAAAGAGAAGCAGTGTATCTTAAGCCAAGCTTTCTGGTGACAGCCGTAGTTTTCAAAGAAAATCAAATATCACACAGCAGAGCGACTGCAAGGTCCTGGAGGAGGGGATGGCACAGAAGGCAGGAAAGTAACAGCAGATTCTTTCAACTGGTCCCACCTTAACACAGAAAGCAAGGCAGTCTTTACCCAAAAGTTCATTTTTAATTAGTTGTATACTATATAGTACTTCACCCATGGGAATAGCCTCACATGTCCCACCCTACAAGGTGAGGAGTCATCAAGGGACATGTAAAGGAGAGCGTTGTTTTAATACATCAAACTCAAGCATATGTATCTTGCAGATCTCAACCATGAAGCCACAGTATGAGCCATTATTGCCTATTACTGGCTATGGGAAAAAAAGGAGCATTTTATTTCTTCAAGCCAAAGAGTAAACAAGACTATCTTATTGCATCTGAGCAAGATCAAGGACTCTCCATTGCACAGGACCATTTCCCGTGTCCTCCAAAGAGGACTTGCATCCCTTAATGTCTATGCAAATAATCAAACAAACCTTTGCGCTATCCTAGATCACACAGCTGGCACCTGCAGGAAGATTAATTTCTTCAAGTGTGACTTTGGGGATCACAAGCAGCAGCAGAACAGGTTAGAGAGAAGTGAAATTCCTGTGTTTACATCAGAATGTCTGGATGGAAAAGGACCATACAGAACTGAAACAAAAGTTTTCATAAGCATTTTCAGATTTTCCCACTTTTGACTGCTCCCAGAAATACTGCAGAGCAAGAAGTGGCATGGCTCCCTCTGATACGTACTCTCCAGGATTTTGTAAGCTGGAAAGTCCCACTAGGCAAACAGGGATTCAAATAACCCCCATTAAAGGAAATTGAGGGAGGGGGTGAGGAGGTGGATTGTCTTCCACTGTTTTCTGTTTCTACTGGAAAACTGATTCACAGCTTCTGAAAATAAATTTTCAGGGGAATTGTTGACAATCTTGTTTTTGTAGCCCAGAAATAACTGGCCTCTGTGTTTTCCCCTTCCTGAAACTGACCTTTCTTTTCTCCAAAGACTTTTGTATATTTAATATAAAAAAATCATGAATCATGAATAACATCATGTTTTGGGCTAGCACAATGCAAGGTCCCAGCACATTTTCCATCTCAATATTTTTTAATGATACACGAGACATAACTGAAAAGTGCAGCTTTAATTTTACTAATAACTCTGGAGTTCTGAAATTCGGGCTTCTGTCATGGAATACAAGGAGGGCCTTGAAGGTGTGCCAAGAGACAGTCACGTACCCCAAAACTGCCAAGAGTCAAGGGAACTGGACTGGGATGTGAGAGATACCCATATTTCAAAAACCTCTAAAACCCAGGTTTCTTGAGGTCTTGAACTTGTTTCTGTCAACTCCTAGGAGAGGGCTCTAAGGAAGACTTGAACTGCATTCTTGACGAAGAAGTCCTTGAAATAGGTGCATGTCTGCAAAATACTTTGGGCTATGTGAATCAAGACTTTTTTTCAGTAGGGAAGACTGTCATTAGAAAATTAACTTGGTTCCAGTGGGAATCCAGTGGGAAAAAGACAAGCAAACCAAATTGCCTGGAGAATTCATGAAATGGGAAAATGTCACTCAACACCTATTGGAAAACCATCAAAACAGTTCCCTTAACATAAGCTGGACTTGCATCAAACTCTCCAGTGTGTTCATGAAGGGCCACACAGGAAAGGGTCAGGCAGGAATGAAAACTTTGCTGACAGATTTGGGGAACTTTGTACCAGGAGCAGCAGGATGTGATATCAGGGCTCTCAATGAGAAATGTGCTCAATGCCATACGGGCTTGCAAGATGAAAGACTCTCTTAGGTACTTTCTCATTTGTATGGTTTCAATTGCTTTTAACTTCACAATGCATTTTAAAATCACAGTTTAAAACTAATGGAAATAAAAACCAATTTTTTTGAAAACCAGCAGTCGTGCAAGAAGGAGAAAGTATTGTCCACCCCACCTTGCATTGCTTCATACCTGGCTCTGGGAAGAACCTGGCTTATTCCAAGGGGAAGAGTCAGCAAGCGCAGAGTTACCCAGCAGAGTTATCCAGGCCAGGCCTGGGAGAGCAGCGCTGCCCGGCACGGATCTCTAAAGTGAGAAATGCTGCTGTGTTGGATTATTTTTTTTTTCAAGACAGACACAGAGTTTGTTAATTTTCATTTGCAGAGCATCGGGAAACCATTTCTGCCAAACTAATCAGAAGCTATCACCCGATGTCGAGGGATACCTCTAGACTCCTTTGGACTTGGCACCCTCCAGACTGGTTTGTCAGATCCCATAAATTTAAAAGATTTTTTTTTTTTTTAAAGGAAAATAAAATAATGCCCTGCTGAACTTCTCTGTTTTGCTGTTCTTGTAACATATATGAAACAGATCTGACAGGAGAGTTTCCTTCAGCTCATATCTCAGCAGTAAGTAGGGGTACGAGCTTTTTTCTTTCTTTTTTTTTTTCAACAACCTTTACTAAAAATAACTCCTTTAAGACTGTAGAAGGAGATTTCCAGCCGTGTAAGTTCAGATGTGCCTGCGTTCATTCAGAAGGTTGATCTGGATTTAATATGCACAGCCCTGTCAATACCGTGTTAAGCCCTCTGGCACCAGAGGGTCCAGGCAGTCTCTCTGTATTGTATCCCAACCCCAAGCATCAAGAGGGACGTAATCCATCACATCAGCTCTTGAACCAAAACTGCTGCAATTATATGCTCTCAAAATGGGCCCATTAACCTATCAAAAAGCATTTGAGAAGGGGTGTAATGTTGTCAGTTATTGTTCATGGGGGAGGAATGAAGATAATTCTTATCTTGCAAATAGATTCATGCAAAACCAATCGCAGTTTGTGTTGCTCTAATTGATTTAGCCCATTTTCTATTCTATGAAAATTCCAGGGTAGGGTGTTCACACACACACATACACAAAGGGTAATAGCATTTCCCAAGAGCGGATTAGAGGGAGAGCCTGTGCCTGGCCCACCACAGGCACACAGAATTGAGTCAGCCGCAAAGAGCAGAGCACGTTCCCAAGGAGGACGAGAAACACCAAAGGAGATGGAAAAAGTGGCAAAGGCAGTGCTGTTTGTTACAAACAGCAATGGAAATGGTAATATTAGTATTCACATCTCAGGTGCTTCCATGCATCAACAGCTGGTTATAGGTGCCTTGAGCTAAGTTGCTCCCACAGCACATTTGGTTTCCACTAAGCAAGGCTGGAAGTCCAATAGCCTCCAATAACCAAGTCATCCTCTTCATAAAAAGGATGACTCCCTGGCACTCAAACCAGCTCTTCTCTGGGAAATAATTGCTACAAGTAAGACTAGTGGATTGCTAAGCTTCACTGAAACAAAGGGCTCCAAATCAGATAAACCTGGCTACACCCTGTGAGCCCCCACTTTGGTGGAGATCTGGAAGAAGAGATAACTGTAATGGTGACACTCCATATGTTCCCTGAATATCAAGGCAGGGAGTGTCCATATAACTTAAATCCCCAACGTGATGAGATAGGGAGCCATAGGAGAAAAGCCCTCCTTAATCAGGGACAACAGTCCTCCTAAATTAGCCACCCAAATGAAGTGCCTGCAGTTAAGCAATGTGCATACCTGTTATCTGCACCTTCCCAGGTAAGCCAGGTCTCTCTGAAGGTTTGCCAGTGCTGGCTCTGGGATGATCAAAGCAATGATGGGCCTGAGCCACCCTTCCCCAAGAGGCACAGGAGAAGAGCTGTCCTGCGCAATGCTGAGGGATGGCACAGCCATTTCCATGCTCCCTACACAGCAGAGAGAACCTGGGAGAGCTCTTCTCCTCGACACCACCACCCTCAGCTGCATTCAGACCCTCCTCAGCTCTGTGTCCACAGAGAAAAGCTGACCTCCACGGGGTCATTTTGGACAACCCAGAGGAGCATCTTGAAAATGCAGATGACACATTGAAATCTCTCTGGCTTTCTCTCCATACCACACAACCTCTTCCCAGGTGACAACCCAGCCTCTGGCATGACCAGCTACCTGAAGAGAGTGGAGGACACAGCCTACACCCTCAGACGTAAGGTCCTGTCCCTTCTTGTGACTCCTCCCAAATCAACTCTCCTGGTGACTCTTTTTTTTTTTTTTTTTTTNTTTTTAATTGCTGAAAATACTCATCGCTGGATTCATTCTGTTCAGATGACTTACACACTTCAGAGAGGATGCTGCTCCAAAAATAGCAGGACAGATTCCTTCTCTAATATTTGCAGTCCTGCAAACCATTCCCTCTGTTTAAACAGCGGAGCAGAACAAATGTGTTCATCTTGTACTTTCCCCCAAAGCAGCTTGTACTGACCACTGCTGGAGGCCTCTTAGGCTGCTGGAGGGTACATCTGACCTACTGGGGCAAGACTTCTCTCTGTCCCTCGATCACTACATCCTTCCTTGCCCACGTTGCAGCCATGGAGGACTGCATTTTACCTTTTTTTTCTTTTTTCCCAAATTCTAGCAAAGAAAAAAAAAAGCCTTCCCTAAGATACTTCCATTTGCTGTGGAAAGGGGCTAGAAATACACACATTTGGAAAAGGGAAGCTGGGAATCTCTTTAAATTCATAGTTCCCTCAGATGAGTGGGGCCAGTGGCTGCAGACTGCATGGAGCCTAAAGGCCAGCTCTGTACAAAAGGGCAGAGGCAGTTCCTGTACGCGCTCCGTAACAGCATGACACATCGCAGGGCTTTTGGACAAAGGGATGTATTTTTTATGTGAAATTGTTCTTTAGCTGTATATTTCTTTGTCCTCTGCCCATGGGAATAATGATAGCAGGCCAAGAATGAAAGACTCCTTTAAATTTCTCCATGTAAATAGGTTTGCTGTTAGTATTTCTTCCTGACTAGTGAGGCTGACGGGTTGAGGCAGTACTAAAACCTTCACAGTAATGAAGAAGGGTACCTGAAATCCAAACATTTTTAAACACAGACAAATACGCACTGTATTGAGAGCCACCCTTTCCAAAATGGGGGGGTTTACAGGTAAAATATACTTCAGTAATTCCTCCCTGTCCTATAAACAGAATTGATAAGATTTAAGCTAACATTTCATCTTGACATTACTAATACATGTGTGCAAGCATTCAGTTTACACTTTCAATACGGTCTGTCAGATTAGATCTGTATACCTGCTACCAAATAACAAGGGAACTATTGATTTTTCGTTATTTTCAAGTATTTGTTTTCTTCAGTTGAGCACATTCTATTTATTTTGGCACAGGTAACAGAGAAACCAAGGCAAGAGACTTAACCTCTTTTCAGAAAGATTTAAGACTTGACAGGCGTCAGAGCTTCGTCAGACTGTTTGTTCCCATGGTGGTCTGTAACAGAGTACTGTCCTGCTTATTACTTTATTCACTCTTCAGTCCCTTAATTTTTACCTAAATCAGCTGTACAAAGCACACGCAGAGGTGGTGTACAGGGCATGCAGTGGCAGTTTTCCTCCAGAAAGGCTTGCAAAGTACCTGAAACGTGGGTATTTTGTGACCCCGCGGCCCAGTTCTGAGGCTCGGTCGGGTGTCCACCAGGCATCCTCCATCCCAAGTGTCATATTGTAAAAGCACCTACAGTAAAGTGCAGAAGCAACTTATAAAATTATTTAATCCTCAGTAGGAGTTTACATATGCCAGTTGCCAGGTGGATTTTTTTTTTTTTAAAAAAAAAAAAGATCCTAAACCCATTTGTTGTTTTCTGATAAAACTCACAATTCGACAATTAAATATTCTTCCAGCAGCAAGTACTGGCAGGTGATGCCGTTGCTTTCCAGCCGGACGGGAGCAGGCAGGCTCTGTCTGTGCCAGGCTCTTCGGGGCTTGGGACAGTGGGGACCACCTGAAGGCTACAGCAGCCTGGTGCCCTGTGTCCTGCTACACCTAAAAATTTAATAGCGGTATCTCCTAGAGGTGTGCCTTTAGGCGCTACTGGTGACCCTGTGATTATTGTATATTGCATATTCAGAATTAAGGGTAAATTGAGAACACTATAGATGTTTGGGTGTTTGGTTTTTTTTCTTTCAAAGTCTTAAATGTGCTGGCTGCTCTCTCCCTCCTTGGCGCGTACGCGCAGTGATGTGCTCCTATACTGGCACCTAGTGGGGAGTGCACGGGAGATGGGCAAATGAAGAAGGCAGGCTGTGCGGGGACACACGCTCACCCCAAGAAATACCTCGGCCATTTTTTTTTTTTTTTAATTTATTTTTTTCCTGGTTATTTGAAAGCCCTTCCGATTTAGTGCGGTTTTAGCAGGCTTCATGCTTGCCGCTGCAGCCTTCCCCCTCTGTCAGGCAGGAGCTCCCACCATGGCTCACCTCCCTCTTGCTGGAAAGCCTTGGCTGTGCCAAGCCCTCTGCTCCTTGCCTGTGCACCCATCCTCTGGGTCTTGCACTCCACACAGGGTAGCATCCCTACCTGTGATCCCCTCCTCCTGGGTTTTCCTGCTGGATCCGCCTTGCAGCAACCCATCCGTGTTTCCTCCTCTGGGTCCCCCTGCCTTGACCCGGGCCTGACAGGTCTCTCAGGAAAGCAGGCGACCACTGGTGTTGCTTCCTGCCTTGTAGCTTGTGCTCCCACTTTGGCCTCGGAGGAAAGGCTGCCTCTTACCCGGCGAAGGACTTCCTCCACCAATTCCCATCACCCTCAGGAATGTCATGTCCCACAATTGTCCCATTTTAGCTGAAACAGCAAAAGGCTCAACCTGCCACTTCTCCCAAGGTCCACCCTGTGTCATTACAGCATTTGAAAGGAAACGCTGAAAAGACATGACTTTCTTGCCAAAAAGCATTTATCTTCTTCTTACCACCTATACAAAAAGGACAGCTCTCCCAAGGAGCCTCCAAAGTTGGTCTCAAATACTGCAGTCTAAATTAGACCTCCTGGGCAGCCCAGTAATACCAGTATAATCTTACCGATTACAGTTAGATAAATTACTGCTCCAGTTTGTTTCTCTTCCTGTAGTCCCACAGAGCCCTGGCTTATATCACAGCAGCTAAGGCCACTGCAAGGCAGAATTTTCAGTACCAACCTGAACAGGCTCAGCTTCCTTCCATCAAGGAACAGGACAGTGGGTCGTTGAGGGGAAGCATCAGTCCTACAGGACAGCTTCCCATCGCCAAACAGCCTGCCAACGTGTCTCCTGTGCCTGGCATTGCATACTGCAGTTTTGCTTCTAAATTTGACAAGGGACAGAAGAAACACCTGCCAGATCTGGAGGGTTATTTCTTGTCTCACCAAGGCTTTCCTAAACTTCTCTCACTCAAACCATGTCTTGTGAGAGGGTGCGGTCTTTTCTTTGGTTGACCCATTCATTTTACCTTGTGGATGAAGGCTTTGCTTCCATCTTGAAGGAAACTTATTGTTGGTGACGTTGTATATCATAACTCTGTACCGTATCGTCTGTAACTATGATTTACAACCTCTTTCTTGCAGCACCATGATTCAGCTGACTTTTCTATTGAGCAGTTGATGTGAACGCTAAACCTATTCAAGGCTAGCAGCGTTTCTGTGATTCATTCAACTTGAGGAAACACTGGAAATTTATTAGGATGTTTTTACAGTCCCGGAAATTGCTATGGGACTCCGTCACTAACAAAAGAACAAAAATGCCTCACAATTTTTTGCACTTTTTCATATGCATTAGGTAATGTAGGCCTTTGTCATGCATTCAGTTTTTAAGTTAAATTTTCTCCTTGGCTGAGACTCTGTGAGACTTCCAGGTCTTGCAATTTTATCACAAGCTTCCCTAATATTTTGCCTTTCCTTAAAGCCACAGATCTTGGAGTCACATGATTTGGCTACCTGAGGACCTCAGCTTTATGAAGACACCAAAAAAATAACTCTGTCCCTTGCAACTGTGAAAAGCAGCAACAAAATATTAGGCATAGAGTTGCTCACATGCCACACGGCAAAGAAAATCTAGATCTTTTGTTTAAGTTTCAGGACGTTTTTGCACCACCGACTTTGGCTTACAATTTCTGAATCTCCAGTGCTGTTGGGGATGGTTATCTGGAAGAAAGGGGAGGGGGACAAGAAGCCATTTACAGCTCTTTGTTCCTCTGTTTGCAATAGCCTGGAGCCACCTTAGCACACCGGCTGACATCAGGTGGTGGTCAGCAAGTTTGGCCTCATTTTTTCCCTTCAGACTCAATCCTTGTCAGCCTACAGAGAGAGGTGTCAGCAGAGCCAGCTACTCTGCCCCCGCCACAGCGCATAACACGGGACTCCTCTCCCCAGATGGCTGCCAGAGAAGCCATAGCCAAGTGTCAACAAGTCTTGGGATTAAGGTAGAAATTTTTTTCATAGTTTGGAAAAGAAGAGCCTGGGTGATTTATGCAGGTGGCTGCACCCAAGCCACAGAGAGTACTGTGGCCCCCAGGCAGTACTGTGGTCCCCAGGCAGTACCTGGAACTCCACCATGCGGGCTTTCACCCGTATCTCTGTTTCTGCCCTGACGGCACTGTGCTGGGTGTCAATCACGCTGGCACCAAAGACCATCTGGCTTCTGACACCCAGGGACAGATGTAGTGAACTGTGAGCCCTGGCCATGCTGCAGGAGACAAGGTGCAGCAGGAGGGCTCATGCTTTGCCCTCACTGAAGGTTCAGGTCTACTCCACCAAACATCCCACAGAGGAAGATATCCTTTGCCGGCAAAGGAGGAGGGGATCCCTTCCCGGCCTTTCCCCTCCCACTCCCACCAGGAGCTTGTCCACGCCAGAGCATTCCTGCCAAGGCCACCCACCGGGTAGGCAGGCTGTGCTTTCCCTGCACATGTATAGAATAGAATAGACTATTTCAGCTGGAAGGGACCTACAACAGTCATTGAATCCAAGTGCCTGACCAATTCAGGGCTGACCAAGTTAAAGCATGTTAGGAAGAGCATTGTCCAGATGCCTCTTAAACACTGAGGGGGTTATGGTAAGCGCCACGTCCCACCTCACCCCGGATTTGCTCTCTGTATGGTGGGGTTCATTTCGGCGCTGCAGGCAGCTAGAGAGCCTTAGCAGCCACAGCGCGAATTGCATCATTTACAACATTGAGTCAACCAAGTGCTCGGGAGAAAGGTGCAAACCACGTGTCAGTTCTGGGAAGGGCATCCCTTCTGGTGACTGGTCTCTTTCCAAAATACTCATAGCAGTGTTACGAATGCCAGTAGTGCTTCTGTTAAAGCAAAAAAATTCTTCTAGAGTAGTACATAGTAGGACACAGCCTTGGCCCAAAGCACTTGCTGTAATTTAATGCAAGATATAACAAATTGGTGTTACACGCAAAGGGAGGGAATAGCAGAGATAACAGGATCCCACTTTGGCTAGTTATGTCTTAAGCTTCATGTCTGTGAATCCTTCGGGCTGGGATTTTCAAATGGTCTTGGGTAGTTGGACTAAAAAGAAAAGGTATTGCCCTGTTTTGCTCTCAGTATTTGTACAATATCCATAACCTTCTGAACCCTTTACTCACATCCGTGAGTGCTTACTCTGACAGGGAGTCATGTTATGTACTGCAAAAAGAAGCCTGCTTGTTTTTGAGATGTGTGTTTCAATTTCAAAATAGCATAAAATCTTCTGAGTTGCTGATAGAGAGAGACCACAGTAAAACAAAAAGACTGATGGATTGGAGCTCAAAGAAAAAAAAGGCCTTTAGGGATACCAAACATATTTGTTCACACAGCATTCAGTTATGAAGACTTTATTATGTACCAATTTAAGTTTATACATAACAAATGTTCTTGAGTCAGCAACACAAGTGGGACTGCCTTGTTCCAGTAGATCTTTTTTCCGCCCTTATGATGGATTTTTTTAAATAAAGACTCATCAATAAACATGACAGAGTTCCCTCAGTGGACGAACATCCCAGCACGCCATAAAGTTGTCTCTCCCGAGAAGCATTTCCACAGGCTTGAGGGACATCATAAACTACTTAGGAGGAATGGGATTCAAAAAGCTCTGCTGGCCAGCTGCATTGCTGATTGTGAGCAGGTCCTGGAGGACAGCTAATGATGCAAAAGCCCACCAAGAAAAGGCAGAAGCAGAGCACCTTGCCCAGTTGTGAAGAGATGAGAAAGAAAAAGGAATCAGAAGACAAAGGGGAAGAGTGGAGAAGTTAAAAATTCTCATGCTCTCTAAACACTGGCTTTGGGAATACACCCTATGTACATATATTGCTTACAATATAACAATACTTGTGTCCAAACCTTACAGAGGCAGTCATTGAATAAGCTGAAGGAAATTTCTAAAAAAAAGAACCAGCCTGCAGCCCTAAAGGGCCTTTGCTGGGGAGCTGCACCAGTAAAGGATGATCAACGTCTCTTACAGTAGTGCTATTGCCATGTTAGTGGTTGCATCCTACCATCAGCAGTGGCACATGCCAAAGGTTGACCAAGGGCTTGACAAGGGGGTACAACACAAGAACTGATCTAGACTGGGGCAACTGCAACTTTTAAGACTGCCCAGTCTGCCTCTCTGATTTTGAAATTAGAAAGAGTTCAGTTACATATATATACATATATATGTATAAATAGCCCAGAGTTGTTTTGTGGCTGGGAAGAGGATTGTGCTCACACCAACGAGCACTCAGCCAAGAGGAGTCCAGCAGAGACAAGTCTCGAAAGAAGAGAGGAGCTGCAGCTCTGTACAGACTAAAATTACAGTGGAAATGGGCAGCCCTGAACCACAAAGCCCGACTCGTCACGTACAACAGCCTTTTTAGGTGGAGAACGATTCTTGTGGCAGTCCCTTCCTCCAGCTGCCTCCATGCTTTGCCCCTTGGGGCTCCCCACTGTTCCCTTTGGTCCCTTGGTCCCTGCTCACCTCTCTCCACAGCTGATCCCTGCTCTCACACGAGCAGCATCAGCCCACTGATAGATAACCAAACCAAATGGCTTGCATTAGGAGGCAGTTTAGTCATCATTTTTAAAGAAAGCCACTGAGTTAGCACATAACTAGCATCCAGACAAGCAGCCTGCTTTTCAAGAACTACTAAGCACTGCGTATATGTCCTCTATATATCCAGTAAATATAAATATGTATGTATATACCCCATGTATATCCTGTTTAACTTCAGGGGAGCTCGAGGTTGCTCCTCACTTTTGCAAATCAAGTCCTTGGGTACCTAAGAATATATTTGGGAGACTAATTTCAGGGGATTTGGGGGAGTTCAGGGTTTGGGGTTTTTTTGGTTTTGTTTTAATCTTGGCCATAAATTCTACCGCTTATGAGTCAAAACGCCATCTGCTCTAAATTTGCACTTGATTTCATGCACAAATAGAGTTCACACATGTAAGTCCTGTCATTTGTGTGCTCCCAGGGGCAGTGCATAAATTACCTATGCACAAAACAAGAGGTTGGTCAGCTTTACCTCATGCACTGCCGAGTAAGTACACATCAAAGGGCATATTTTGTTCCTGGAATGAGAATGAGGAGTCCTGGCATGGGTGACCCTCTCTAAACAGAAATGCACCTTTTCTTGGGCATAAAATAACCCTAACAACTTTAAAAAAAAAATCTGCCAGAATTAATCAGCCAGTGGAATGTTCAGAAAGAGTCAGGGTTTGGGTTAGCACTAACAACTAACACCGCAGATCTCACAAAGCTGTTTGAAACCTGCGTTTGATCTTAGAACAGGCAGCGGTGGGTCTTCATTAGAAATTATGCCCGTTTTAGAACACAGCTGTGAGGAGCAGTGTTAAATATGATGTTAAAGCACCTCTATATGAGTAGTGTAAATGTAGATAAGACACATTCAAAAGAAGTTAGATGGAGACTATCAAACCCTGCAGAAATCACAGGGTTAACTCGGATCAGCCAACATGAAGTTAAATACAGAGTGCTTCTGCAAAAGTGCTAACTGCAAAGGCCGTTCAGCAATGTGGTCTTTCACATGATTCCTTTGGTCCCTCTTCTAGGTGAATTTTCGGTGGAAAGCAACTGCTTCGAAAAAGTGGGCATCTCACTTTGACTGCTTTATACTCCAGTCATAATCTGTACAAAAAGCAGGATCTTAGTGAGAAGCAAGGGAGGAAAGACACTGGCTCTGCGTGGATCTTTCCCAGATAAATAAATTAAAAGCATAGTAACACACAATGACTACCACAGCTTGTAAATTAAGGGAGTAACTGGTGCATAGTGAGGCACTGATGTATAGCCTGGAGGAGGAACAACTTCATCTGAACTACAAACAATTCATTTAAAAAAAAATACTTTGAAGAAAAAAATTGTCTCCAGACCAGCCTGTGAATAAAGTATACCAAGAGGCAACCCTGATAGTCCATTAGCAGCACAAAAATGGAACTGTCCCCCAAGTTTGGCATAAAAATTAATTCCTTTTTCCTAAAAATATAGCTGCTTTGACATCTCAAGTTAACCGCCCTAGTGCTGCTTGGACAAGCGTGGCTAGGGACAGCACACTACTCTGCACCAAAAAATGCAGTGCCCTGCACAGGTATCTGAAATTGCTGCTGCTCTGAGCCTTGTGGCGCAGGCAGAGGGCATCAGCTCGCACCGCTCCTCTGCTGTTGGAACTGAGCCATGTTGGCCATCAGGTAGCATCTCCATGGGGCATACCCACAAACTGAGACATCTCAGCTTTGCTAGAGCCACCTGGCTCCCTGCGCCTGTGAGGTGCAGGTATGCCCAGAGGTCCTGCATCTGGCCACTCGGGCCACAGGAAGAGGGAAAGAATTTTCTTTGCCTTAGCTTTGTCCTTCTTCCTGTTCCCAAGGCCAAAGCCGAAGCCACCAGCATTAAGCCAACCTAGTAGAAGCCCTCTGGTGACCCCATGGAAATGCGTGTCATGGCTTCGGTGAGCAACAGCTCACACTTAGAAAGCGTGCAGACCACAGACCTACAGCTTCAACAGAATAAAGGGGGGAAAATTAGTCCAACATCTCTTCCTCCAAACTGGCCACAGCAGTTTGGGTTAAAGCAACAGGGAGATTCCTGGAGTGGTCACAGGAGGCTAGGCACAGCCCTGAAGGCCTCCAAGAAGACCTCAGTTTCTGCATGTCTTTTCTGGAAGTAATTTTTTATCTCCCTGCTTCACAGATGTTCCTTTCTCCCTTTTTCTTTTCTTTTTTCCCCCCCTTTTCACCAGGATAACAAGCAGTCCCATTTGCAGTTTCCTGTTACATTTTATATTTGTTACTTCTAAAAGATAGGGATAAACTGTACTTCAAGTCTTACTCAAGATCTGGACAAAATTTCAACTGCTTTCAAAAAGTAGGTTTTGGCCTAAACCTACTTCACATTAAGAGTCAGACTGGTGATTACTTAACCTTAAGTCTCTTGTTTCCTTTTGGATGGGCAAGATTTTGTGAGAGCTGTTTTAACATCCAAGCAGGTACAAGCGCGAAAGCCCATTGAGACAAACAGATATTACAGGAGCGAGGTCTAAGAGTGTGTGTCCAGGCAGGTTTGTTAAGACGGCCAAGAGATGCACACATGTACATACAAGTGCAGGATGCAGCTGGGTAGTAGAGCTACAGCCTAAACCTCAGTCTTACACTGAGAAATAAAAATCAGAGTGTAACAGGCAGAACTTGGCCAGATATCTTCTGGAGTTCAATTAAGTTCTTTTGACAAAGAATGCTTCAGTGAAGACATGCCTTAAGACTTTTTATTCCTCTACTTCTTCAGCTGAAATACTGATAGCAAATCATTTTTTTAATCACTTCTCTGACTTTATAATACACTGTTAACTTGCACTGTGTCTGTGCTGGGAGCTCCATGTACAAAACTGATTGACTCCTCAATCATTAAGAAAACACGCAGTACCAGCATTAGCTTGTAACTTTTCAAATCTTGGCACAGCTTGCATTCAACCTCTCAGCTTCCACTCAGCTTTCTTGTCTTGTTTTTAAGTTTGTTTCTTTTAAGCACAACTGAAAGAATCTGCCCTCCCTCCTCCTCTCCTCAAAACCAGACTTTTGCATCAATCAGTCTCACTGGCACCTTCACTGCTCGGCTTCATGCATTTCTGTGCTGTGATTGCAGACAAGTTCTTTAAAACAAAAACTTTAAAACGTCTAAATTTAACAGCATCTGAAGGTTAAATACTGTGCAAAGCGAGAGAAGACAGTGACAGGAGAGCACTCAATCACCGTATAGTTTCTCAACCCAATGAAAGCATCCTTTGAGAGTCTGCCTAGGTGTTGTCTAGCTTATATGATACAGTGCAGTGCCCATCAGCACTTCTGTTTGGAAGCTCGCTTCTTAGAAATCACCAACAGGCTCATTACTCATAAATCAGAAGGCGGCTTTCAACCAGGCCTGGGAATCTGGAGACGCTGCTTGAAGAGGGAGTTCTGTCTGCTCTGCGGGTTTCAGATCGAGGCGGGGGCTGGCTTGGCTTCCTATCCTTGTGCATTCAATCAAGTGAATTGCACAACCATGCTGCTTTACTCTATTTAATGTAATGTTTCCTGAAATGTCATTCGTGAGCAGTACAAGTTATGCTTCTTGGGGGGGTAAAGGGGGGTCCACAGTCTAGTAATGTAAAACAAGCTATCTAAGGGAGAAGGGAAGACAGGAAGGTGTTCTTTCCATTGGATACATTGAAAAGTGCCTATGTATTCAAAATGTACTTTTTGTCCCTACAACACCAGGTATGAGGTAGGTCCTTGCATTTAGGAGTCTAGTCCGTGTAAAATATCCTCTTGCTACAGCCCAATTTTGCAAATCTTGACCTTAGAATTTGCAGCTAGGTTTTATTATTTATTAATATTTAAATAAGTCTCACCTAAACTGAAACACACCCAACATAAGAAAACTTGGAGAGAGAAATCTTGTCCTCAGAGGGTCTAGAGATACCTCATCCTGTCTCTTTTGGGAGGACACAGATTGAACAACATAGATTGACCGAGGTCCATCTTTCAATATCATTTCCAGATCAGGAATTTCTGCAGATGGAGAAGACATCATTAGTAAATCTCCTCACAGGAGCAGGGCTTTAGACTCTAAAGCTGTCTTTCCAAGGAGAAAGTTCAAGGCAAATGTATATTGGTCCATTTTGGAAATGTACACGTAGAGATAAAAGATATGGTCTCAAAGTCAACCAGCCCCCAAGTCAATTTAATGTGTGGCTCCTGTATTTCAGCCATCCAAGAGGTTCCAAAAACCTGCTGAGGCCAATGGGAGTTTTTCAGTAACATCAGTGCACTTTAGGGCAAGGCATTCACCTAAGGACTCAAAGGTAAGACACTTTCTTGTCCTTCCCTTATCTGCTGAGGAAGACGGGGTCAAATTTAGTGCTAGTGTAAACAGAGATGTACGTAGTTGGGAGCATCAGTAATTTTAAACATCATATAACTGACTCCCACCTGGGAGGATTATCATGTGAAATGCACTAGTGATGTCTCCAGCCTCTCTTACTATGGAAATGCTGAATAATCTAAAAGTAGTAAGTTGGGTAATAGCATATTCCAGAGGAAAAAAAAAAAAAAGAAAAAAAAAAGCACTATTATTCATTCAAATCCATTAACTGTGTTAAGAAAAGAGAAGGTGATTCATTCCAACTCTTCTCTACTTCAGTACAAAGCAGCTGTTTTTTAATCATCAGGGATGGTTGTGTCATTGAAATACAGACTGCTAGCTGGATTACCATAAAAACCTGCCAATTAATTAACTGAGCCAAAATACAGCCAAAAATAATAGCACTTAAAAGCAGCTTGTCCTATCTCTGTTGAGAATGGACATCTGTCGGCTCTGGTAACTAGGAAGAACTGGAACCTCAAGGACAAAGAATGTAATATATTGACTGATATCTGTGCATTTCGGAAGGTTCGCTGGCTGTTCTTTATATTCTTCACATGTCGAGTTTCTCTGCCTTTCAGGCTGTGCTTCTATAAGATCCTCACCTGGATTTTGATTCAGCAAACTGTGCTATTAGGGCCACCTCCAGCTACAGTTACTGTCCGCAAACAGCAGTTGAGGCAAACCCACTTCTACCTGAGAACAGCATAAAAAATGCTGCAGTAAAATCATGGAGATTCCTGCTAGTCAGTCAAAATGGAAAATAATTGGGTCCCACAATATTTTTCTGGGTGTTCAAGTCATCTCCCAGAGATCCAAAATCCTCTCCTAGCAAAGTGTTTACCAACAGCTTATTTCGTGTTATCTTTAACACAGAAAGTACAGCAGAG
Organism: Chionis minor; assembly: GCA_013398295.1. NCBI lineage: Eukaryota > Metazoa > Chordata > Aves > Charadriiformes > Chionidae > Chionis > Chionis minor. The sequence continues at coordinate 1,066,825 of VZSF01000446.1, forward strand.
GTACCTTCTGGCCAGCTCAGGTCTTTCTGATCATCACCCAGCCGTACAGCTGTTCAGCAGACAGTGTGAATGTGCACAGTTCTTCCCACCGTTTGCCATCATCAGAGCATCACCACCATAGTTAACAAAACCTGTAAGCACGAACAAGACAATCTCTGTATTGTAGGCACAACTGGTAACACAAAGCAGTATTCTCAGAGGATGACAAAGGTGAAGTTGAGTATTCGACCCACTCAACAGCTGCACCTCTAGAGTGATTTTACGTCTATGTGGCCAGTAATCTACCAAGTTTCAAAGCCACCTACTGTTCTGCTAGGAAAGCAGGGGTATTAGTAATTATTTTTCTGCAAATTCTGCAGAATTGAGACTACAACTTCTTTCATATTTGTTTAAAACTAAATGCTTTGGCTCTGATTCAGTTTCTGAGAATTAATAATGATACTACAGACAAAAGTCAAGTGTTATTTTAGTTGAGGATATTTCTACAAGTCTAAAAAGAGGTTGTGCTGGTTTTGGCTGTGATAGAGTTAATATTCTTAATAGTAGCCAGTATGTGGACTTGTGCTGAAAACAGTGTTGATAATGCAGACGTTTTCGTTATTGCTGAGCAGTGCTCACACAGCGCTGAGGCCTTTCTGCTCCTCGTACCACCCCACCAGTGAGTACAACAGGGGTACACAAGAATTCGGGAGGGGACACAGCCAGGACAGCTGACCCCAACAGACTAGAGGGATATTCCATACCGTATGATGTCATACTCAGCATATAAGGCTGGGGGAAGAAAAAGGCAGGTAGGGATGTTCAGAGTTATGGTGTTTTGTCTTCCCAAGTCACTGTTAAGAGTGAAGGAGCCCTGCTTTCCTGGAGATGGCTGAACACCTGCCTGCCCGTAGGAAGCAGCGAACAAATTCCTTGTTCTGCTTCGCCTGCGTGCGTGGCTTTTGTTTTTACCTCTTAAGCTGTCTTTATTTCAACCCATGAGTTTTCTCGCTTCTACTCTTCTGATTCTCTCCCCCATCCCATCCGGGGGGAGTGAGCAAGCGCTTGCATGGGGCTTCGTTGCCAGCTGGGGTTAAACCATGACAGAGGCAAAAATTTGGTTTGTTCCTTGTGTACCTTCTCTGTGTATCAATCTTTCTTGGTAGCTCTTTATTTATTGTCTCATGTGACAACTTTGCTACTGAAACTTCCTCTGAATCCATACCCAGGGGAGAATAAACATCACTCCCTACAGCAAATTTCATTCACAAGAGATTCAAACAATGAACTGAAAGTTTTTTTTCCTCCATTACTGTTGCTGAGAGTTCTCAGACACATTACCTGCCTCAAAAGGAGGTCTGTACTGGATTTTTTAATTTTTTAGTGACAAAAGGTTAAATAATTTGGGTGCCAGATGAAGGGAATGATTTCTGTCCAGGTTTGCTGGTTTGTCTGAACAAGAACTGTCTTCAATGTGCTAATGAGAAACGATGCCAGAGTAAGACAGAGTAAATCTTGCTTAGTCAGTGCCTTCCTGACCAGTGTATGTTTTATAGCAAAATAGAGTGTACGCTGCCTTCAGCTTGCTTTAAAAGTATAGTCCTGGTCAAGTCTGGGCGGGAGATTTCTTGAATCATAGTGTGTTGTTTGGAACTAAATGATGTTTTGCTTCAATTTCGGCCATTTGATTAATAGAGTGTGTTTATATCCCTTCCCTCTTGTTTGCTGGATGAAAACAGATCTGACGAACAATATGGGAAAATGGTTTCATCGGGGACTGAGTAATACTATAGAAACTAAAATGTGTGTATGAGACAGAGTGTGTGAGTGAGAGAAAATGCTCTCTTCTATTTCCTGTCAAGCTGATGGTGAGAGTGGAGGAGACCCAGTTCCTCCAGGGAGTTTATTTAAACTGTGATTCAAAAGTTATTCTGAAAAGATGACCTCTGACAGCACTCAGCTGTTTTATTGACTGCTGCAGCAAATTTGCTCTTGGTTTGAACCCCCAGACCAAAGGGCAGCTTGAATGAAGAAGCTGAGCTTGAGGTGATGCTAGAACTTGGGAAAGGAGTTGGGATGAAGGGAGCTGCAGTTGACATGAAGTTCTGTGCTGCCCCGTGGTTAAGCTGACAGGGTCAGAAGGCATTTTGCAGCGTGGCCACAGTGGAACTGAGTCTCTGTTTGGGGAGCGGTTTGCAGGTATGTCCTTCACGTTGGACTTCCCACAGATCTCAAGGAGGGGCAGAAATAGTTTTACCCCTAACAAGTGCAAGAGGAATGCAAAGCCAAAAGGAAGTTGAGCTGTGAGTTTTTGGATTGTCCTTCTGCTGTAAGTGATGAGTTTATTGGATCTGCAGCACTGTGAGGACATAAGGCTATGTCTGTACTAGCCAGTAAAGCTGCTGTCTGGTCCAGGCTTCCAGTCAAAGTGTCTTTGCTCCTCACACTCGCACCCCATTTCAGGGAAAGTGTGGCCTTTCCCACATGTCCTCTGATGGGAATGATCTTGGCCCACATCCCTAAATGAGGCCTGCATGTTGTCTGTCCAACCATCATGGCCAAAACCTCACAGGGACTATGGTACCAGCCGAACACTACAGGCAGGGACGTGCCAGTGCCACACTTCTGCCTGAGCTCCCTTGAGTTTACTAACAAAGAGGTAACCTAACAGACGCCATGCAGGACGACCGATGTACAAGATGCATGAGGAAAGTGGCCCAAAATAAGCAGTTTAACCCCACTTCCAGAAGAAGTTCACATGCTCTGTACATAGCCTGTGTCCCTTCCACATAAATCGAATATGTTGACCGGCAAGGTTAGAGATGACTAACACCTTCAGTTCCCAGAAGCTTCATGGCAAGGAGGAAAGCAAGGAGAGGCAATGCAAAAAGCAAAATTAGGGTTCCCACTTATATGACACTTATATGAGACCGTCATCTCGGCCTTGTTAGAAGCCAGAGGATCTACACAGCAACACCTTACGCCCATCCTTCTGTTTCAGCTCAAACCCAGGCCTTCAAACAACCAGTGCAGTCATCCCAGGATGAAACTGAGGAGAAATTATGCTTACTTAATCCCAGTTCTTGTGCAAATACGTATTTGTCGCTGATGTGCACTTCTACTCAACCTTCAGTTCACAGCAAGAGAACACAAAACCTCTCTGCTCTTCTAGCAGTGGAGACCCCTGAGGTGGTGAGCACCTGATGGACTGTGATATGGAAGAGCTTGAGGTGCTTGTTTCCAGCTACAGGTTTCCCAATGAATTATCAAGTTTAAAAAAAAAATGGAATACAGCCTCACAGACTGGCAGGATTAAGTTTACAGGCGGGGGACATGGAAAACTGTCCCAAAATGATGTTTCCACCTGAGGATCAATTTCTATTGTGAAATGTTCTTTTTCTGAAAAGAATTCAGAGTGAAGAAACCAACCACAGGAACGGCTATATTGTAACTGTTTATTTCATTCACACTTTCAAAGCTTGTGACTCTGCGTGAAAGGCAGCAACAAACTGGATGTTCCCTGCATTTGGTTTTAGATGGGGTTGCACTAGCTATTGCAGATGGTTGTTAAAGTTTATGATACTATTAGGTACTATTTAAATACTATTAGGTATTTAAAGTTACCATTCAAAATTTCCAGGTACCTAGTGCAACTTCTTCTCATGGTATTTAGGGATGTCCTGTCCTCACAAGTCTGAGCACCTCAGTTATTTTGCTGATAGTCCTTCTGAGCACTTCGGCGTTAGCAGTGAGCTGAGGAAAATCCATACATCAGGGATGTTGCAACGAGTAACAGATAATTGCATTTCATGGGACATGGATGGGAGAGAGGTCCTTTCTGAGTATAGAGTTAAAAATGCATCAGGAGAGAAAACGTTGAAGGTCATGGTGCTGTGGTGTTATGTTTTGGGGAGATCAATTCAGGAGTCGGGAAAGGACCAAAACGAGAAGGATAATGGGCAAGTCCAGTAGGTTACAGATCATCTGTCACAGGAGGTCAGGCTGAGGATAAGGCGGAAACCTCAGCTGAAGAAAGGTTTTAACATGCCCAAGTTCAGCGTTTTTTGAAAGCACCATGGGAAAGAACGTTTCTAAGGAAAATACTTGAGCTGTGGTACCCGAGAGGTGTTTGCATTAAGTCTGAGTAAGTTTGTATAAAGCTGAATTACACCGCCTGTTCTGAGCGGCCAATGTCAGCGGGTGGAAAGCTGCGCTAGCAAGGGCTAGCGGGAATCTGGGAAACAGCTCTGTGTCCTTGAGATGGCACTTGAGGAACTCAGAGCAATGGAAAGTCTATGTTTGTTCACGAGGCTGGACTATTTTCAGGTAGCTGTATTGGAGATTTCCATTCTGGTGGGATGGACAAAGAGCTGAGGAAAGACGTTCTTACAGGAACAGGTATTTATTAGCATTTGACAGCTATTTCACTGAGTTGCAGCAACCGGCAAAGTCAGCTGATGAAGCACTGATGAAAACAGAGTTGAATAATTTGAAGCTATTTCTTCCTATGTGATGCCACGGGATTGTGGGATGTTTTGAGGCATCGTTTTTGAAAGAAAGCCACCGAATTAGTTATCTAGGAGAATACCGGGCATCTGCCCAGCAACGACATATGGGAAACTGAACATAATAGGCTGAGAGTGAGTAACCTAGTCTCCCTGGTCCAGGAGATAGTTTAAGTCACGAAAGTAAAGGAGAGCAACTTATGTTTAGCACTGCTGGAAATTGAGGTTATTCCTTGGTGTATAGTGACATTTCTGGATTTCTCCCAGAGTGAGCAAAGGGGTTTCAAACCCTTCACTAGTTCCTCTCTTGTTCTCTCCATCCTTTCTGTGGCGTCTTTATAGTCTTTCAGTGACCGCTTACATACGGGCTCATTCAGATCATTATTTCACCAAGGATCTTTAATCAGGGAGAGAGGAGGGTGGGATAAGAGGAACTAGAAGCAAGTAGTCCTCCTGAGCACAGACTGCAAATCATTAGCCTCCATTTTCACCAAGAGACAAGAGGAAATACCAGGGAAAAGCAGCTAAAGGTCACAGAATGGCACATTTTTTGTGCAGTTTACCAGAAGTATGTGAAAACAGCTGCGGAGAGAACAGACAAGTTATGTTTTAACTTTGGATTGAGCTCAGAATTTTGAACAAAAAAAATCTACCTACCCTATTTATAGCTCCTTCTGTCACAATATTGTATGCTATTGCGAATTTATTAGCTGGCAATGGTTTATAATAAATCAGTGTGCAAAGGATTCTTGTAATAAAGAAGTTATAATGAGACACAAAACAAGATTTTCTCTTGAGTTCCTTGTCCTTTTTTTCCTTGGGACTCTTTATGTCCTGTCCTATTAGGAAATGTCTACGTTTATATGCCTATGTGCTGAGAGAATGAAATAACCATACTGCCAATGGAAAGTTTTTGTTCATGTGGACAATGTTACAGTGCTGGTGGCCTCTGCAGAAGATAGGGCCATATTTTTTGACATACAATTGCTCAGCCACCACCACAGCATGAAACAATAAAGAATTTTCATACGTTATGTACGGCAAGCAGCTTTTAGCCAGACATGGACTTAATCACATGAAAATTTAGCTTAGAAGCAGTTTTGCATTCATTCACATGCCAGTAATATTTGAGAGAAAATAAGATGTTACTAAAAAGCATTTTAATTGCAAAAGCAATGCATTTGGAATAAAAAGGACTTGCAAATTTATACACATGTAAATCTGGGTACTCCCCTTTGTAACTATGGATTTACATTAATATTAAAGATTTAATAAACATAAGCATATGCAGAAAGAAATCACCTTGCTCTTCGATGCAAATATTTAAAGAATGTAAGGACGTGAAGAGGCTCATCAGTGAGTTTAACTCCCTCAATTTGAGTTATTTTGTGAAGTCTTAGAAACCCTGTTAGGAGAATGGTCTCAGAAAAATGCTCATATTTGAATCCAAAGTCAAATTTTATTTCAGTTTCACAGCTATGTGTTGCATTTCATTCCTAATAATGCTGCCTTCTTTCTTCTCCTTTTCTGAATACTATGAAAAAAATTAGTATTAAATTTGAACATGCTGCTAGCAAACAAGGGGCATGGGTTGTCAGCTAAAATTCACGGTTCAAAAGCCATGCCTTCTTTTGTGGTTTTTGTATCCCTTCTGCCAACCTAACTTACATAATTAACTGACATTGATTGCATGTAGAGTTTCACTATCAAATATGGACCGTTCATTTTTTGCAAACTACCTATTAAGCAGGCAGTTTCATAAAGAAGTTCAACAAACAATTTCAAATTATGGGAAAAAAAAATACTCTACCTTTTCACAAAAATCTCCTAGTAGGGAGATGTCAATCTTAACAAATGATTTTTCTCAAATGATTTGCTCAGATACAAAGGGGAGATTTCAGATTATTAAAACTGAGTACTACACTTCCCATATCAGGTTTCCTATTGCCTCTTTCTGCTTTGATTACCAAGAGGACAGAGCTCTCAACTGCAAAAGATATAGTGGCTGATGGAGCCCAACAGGACACAGTCTTCTTGTAGAAGATGTAAAAGACACCAAGTTTCTCACAGCAGGATCTTGACTTGGGTTCCTGGTCACTTCAGGAAAAAGGAACTGCTTCTACTTCATCATAGAAATATCAGTATGTTTATTTAATTTCATTTTTTACAAGCTGGCAATTCAACAAAATTTTGCCTGTGTATAGAATTGGATCCATTTAACTAGAAATTTATTGCATGCATCAAAGAAAGGCAAGTAACTGTAAAGTGCATTAAATTTCAAAGTAATGATTACATGCACTAAACACAGATCTTCACCAGCACAGCTCCCCTGATGACAACAGTGGCTTCAGTTTTACAGCCGTGTGGGATCAGAACCAGACCTGGGCTGGTTTAATTCTGCAGAGTGTCTTCCCGTCCTTAACCGTGAGCAAGAGGTGAGTTAGACAGCCAAGGGGGCCAGGTCAGCTTCTTGGGAAGGCGGGGACAACGAACATTTTCAGTTACAGTGCTGAAAGGGTTAATGTTTCCCTGCCCACGTACCATCAACAATTTTATTAACTTGTTTTCATTCCTCTTTTTTGTTTTCATTCCCTTCTAATGCTGTTGTTCATTTTCAGATTCCATTTTTAATATTTTTAATTCGGTTTTAATAACCTCCACAGGAATTCAAAAACAATCTACTCTTTAAAACTTAATTGTAGTGTTTGTTATTCCATAAAAATACATTTTACATTTTCAGATCCAATTTTGCGAAGTAATTGGATAATAAATGAATAATGAGAACAACAAGACCCCTATTAACTTTTTAGTCATTAAACTGACTTAACATTTTAGAAAGAACAATAACTTTTCCAATAATGTTCCCGAATAGTGATTATAATTATAATGTATGAAAACAAATGTATAAAATGATGCTGTCTTTCTTGGATGGTAGGATGGAAATTTGTAATTATTTACATTTTCTCCGAGCAGCATAAATTGCCAGCGTTTCTCTCCAAGAAGGGACCGTGCCTCCTCCCCCTGTAAGGAACACAAACAATCATCAAAGCATTAATAAGGATGATCACTCAGCAGGGCTGCCAGTCGGTCCCCCCTGCACTGAACCTCCTTCTCCTGCGCAAGCGGGTGAGGCAGTACTCTGGGTGCCTACTCTGGGTTCAGCCCAGGACACAGCTGGTAAATCCAAATCCTCCACCCATCTCCATGTCTGGAAGAAGGCCCCATAAAAGCTCAGGAGATGCCACCAGCTCAGCTGTCAGCCGCGTGTCAGCAGCATCCCCACACCAAGCGCAAAGGGCAGCCTTTCTCCAGTTTCCCTGGCACCAGCCGAGGGCAGATGCTGGAAGCACTGTAGGGAACCTGCCTCCTCCACCACTCACCTTCTAATGAAGATGTGCCACATAGACACTTGGCCTGAGCTGGGGTGAGAGCTGTGGCATGGCAGGGCTCTCGGTGCCCAGGGAGCCTGGCCAGCCAGGAGCAGGACACCTGCGTGCTTTCCCAAGCCACAGTGTAAGCAGAGCGATCCCACACCCTTGTGACCTCCCACACCAATTAATACAGCTTATCGTGATGGGTCCAGTCCTGGCCAGCGCTGGGAGAGCCGCATCTGGTGCAGAACAGAGCAGTCCTGCCCAGGAATGGCTGACACCACTTCATGCGCCCAGAGAATTGTCCGCAGGTGGGACCTGGGAACACACTGGCGTGTGATTATGTTCAGCCTTTAATATTGTCCAAAGTCCCACTTTGGCACCTCACACCGCTTTACAACTTATTCAGGCCTGTCAATCCATCATCCCAATCACCTCATGCTCTCTCCTTACGTTCAAAAAATCTAGGTGAAATCTGGCTGGTGAGAGACTTGAGTGGCGCTGTGGAGCCCCCCAGTTATTTGTAGCGCCTTACAACAAACATAAGCGGTTGCTCTGATGAAGTGTTGACTCAACTTTTCCTGTCACCTAATCAGCTGGAAATCTATCAGTGCAAAATATCTTCTGGCCGAGTAAGAGCTATTTCTCAGCCCCCTCAAGCAGCCCAAGAGGACTGGGCTTCAGCCTGGTTTCTCATCCCGGTTCTCACCCCTCACACTGCCAACGCAGTTCAAGGAGGAGGCTTTAAATGTGTGCTAACCCTTAATCACGCCAGCACTGCCTTTGAAGTCACGGAGGACTTCATTTTAAACACTTTTCTCCCACAGTTCTAAAATAGCTGCTGGTACAATAAGCAATGAATGACCACGGGGTTTCTCAAGCTGCACGGTGTACGCTGGTCGTGACTCGGGCAACATAAACTTCAGAAGAGAAGTTTGATTTCAATGGGAGAAAGAGCACTGACCTGACTGCATGGAGCAGGACTTTGCTTTTTGACATCAAGAAAATGCAATTTATCTTTTTTTAAAAAAAAAACAAAAAAACCAAAAAAACCCCAACCAAAGCAGGAGCAGTTGCCTACGGGCTTTCCTATTCAAGCTTAGGTGTAGTAGGTTGAAAACCAAGAGACAAAAAAGGACAGGTGACAACAATCTCGGCCGAGGACTATTGTGTTCGGCCCAGCTCTTGCTGCCCCAGCCACAACACTTGGAGGAAGTGCCACACAAACAGAGGAAGCAGGATTCGGGCTGAGAAGGATTTAGTAACCGCATTACTACGCGCTCAGCGCTGATGCCTGCAAAAGATAAAACCTGGGAAAAGACCTCGGGTTCCTACTCTTTATTGTTGCTGCCTGGGATTTAACTTGTATGTCTGAACTATGTACATATTTCACTGATTTAGGTGGGGCGCCATGAACGTATTTATACGGGCCGAGACAGTGACAGGACTGCTGATGTTTACAGTAACAGGTTAGAGAGACTTTGCCAAAGCATTCTTCGTTTTTAAAATGATCGGTCCAACCCAGCCCCCTTCCCCCTCTCCATTGTTATTTTGTCTGCTGGATTTACGGAAGAAGGAAATGGTAAATTACGAGAAAAAAATAGCATTTATCTTGCCAGGACGTGTTGCTTTGAACTTGGATGATATTAACATATCAATCAGATTCAGTGATATGTTAAACAAGGTTGTCCCTGGTTTATGGTTCACCGGAGCTGGGAGTTGAACCGTGGCTTTGTCTGCATGGTGGGCAGGGAGCTTAACTCCACCAGTCTAAATCCTTCACGTGGACACATAGCACTGACACCGAGTACAGGGTGCCATTTATTTTATCTGAATTACGTTCACCCAAATTAAAGTCCGGTTTACAATTTAGTTTGCGCGGACAATCTGCCCAGACGAAGCTATTTCAATACAGAGATGATGTCTGAAAACCCTTGAAGGAGGAAAGCATAGAACAGAGAATATAATGACAGCCTACAAACACTGTTTAGAGTAGTCTTGTAAGAGGAAATATTTTTGGATGACATTTCCAGTTCCCAATCAAAGCTTGGCCAATTAAATGGAAAATGAATTTAGAAAGGAAACATTAATTAGATTTTGATATAGATGCTAATTTCAAAACTTCGTGAGGCTTCAAAGATTTGCCTGCTCCACTCCGCTGTTTCCTGATTATGGAGTATTCATTATTTCACAATAACTCTTCAGGCTGGGTACAGCTTAATTTAACTACATTGCTTCCTTTGGGGACAACTAGGAACTTGTTATTTAAGTGTTAAATGGCAGAACTGAACCGGATAGTGATTTGAACTGGACTGAACTGGATTTACCATACAAAGAAGCACGACGTGCACCAACCTACTGGCTACAAGGAATTAAAAAACGAAGACAGAGAGAGTAAATCAAGTAATTCCCACAGGCAGTAGCTTGGAAAGAAGTCTTACCCTTTTTCTTCTTGCCTCTTAGGAAATAACACAGAAATTGTAATGATATTTAATCTCACTTGCTTCTGCTTTCAAAATGACACTTTTCCTCTCATATGTAAGTCAACAGTGAAAAAAGATCTGAGTAAATAAATACTCTAATAACCAAATAAATAAGTTAATAAAAAATAGCAATGCCCCACAAGTAAATTAATCCTCAGGGCTTTAAACAAATATAGACAATTTAACTCAAAAATGTAATTTTTTTCCTCAAGGAACTGTAAGATGAGAGCTATAGTGAAATCCTGATGTAATCATAACCATAGCATCTACTATAAATAAGTTGCACACTTTATTGTTTGGAAAATTAAATCAGTCCTTGGAAAAGTACTTTTACTTACTATTTTTAAACATAGTAAAACTCTACAGTTAATCTTCAGACTTCACAAATAGATTTTTAATACTCAGACTTACTATCCACATTTTACGCAATTAAATTTTACATTGATGGGGTATTACAAACTAATAGAAAGGGAGCTACAGATAAAAAATAAAGATGCTGTAAGTTCAAAGCCCAGGATCACACTGCAGTAATAATTCTCTGGAAGTGAAGAGAGAGGAAAACCCCAAACATTCTGATTTAAGAAAACAAGTAGCTACAGAAAATGAAGTCCAGTTTCCTGTGGCTTTGTGTCTTGTGGTTGAATTATCCTGTGCCTAATAAAATGCAAACTCTGATTGAAACTTTTCCTGTGGTTGAGGCATCTATCAGCCCCTTTTCTCTCCCATGTGGATTTTCTGATGTCCTGTAATAATGTTTTGCGCAAAATGAAATCTTTCCCTCAGCAGAAAAATAAGTCAGGCCCCTCAATTCTGCTTGGCTACTGATTTTCACTAAACGCAGAAGAAATTAATGTCAAGTTTCCGTCACCAAATAGAGTGAAATGAGTCAGCAAACTCAAAAGTTACAGTGGACTGCAAGACAGGCACACAGGCAGCATGATAATATGCATTTCTGTATGAAAGCAGGTTAAAAGTGCAAGTATCTTGGGTGCACTTGCTTTTGTCTCAGACCCAAATTTCCCTCTCTAAAGACCAAGTTTCCCCTCATATGCTGATTTGCGTATGAGATGTGTATAGACAAGGTGTGTGTTCTTTTTATAAGAAAAACATTAGTAATAGTGGGGGAAAGGAATCCAGCACCGATAGGACGAGAGAGAAGAGTAGAAGATCTGTGAAACTGCTACTCAGTGCAGGTAATTCTGGTAATGAGGTTAAGCAGACATTTTTAATAAGATACGCTGATGTGCTTTACTGGCAGCAGGAAAACAATGTTCTGAGAGGAGTACAGGCATAGTGGGCTGATGGTTTATGCACAATACGAAAAGCTTTTGTTTTCCCTATATGAACACTGAGGCCTATCGCTGATCCAGCCATCCTCACACCAGGTTTCTAGCCTCCTACCCACTGAATATCCTGGGATAAACTACATCAGCAAAAATCAGGGCTCAAATAAATAAATATTAATTCCACACTCTTCAGAGGCTCTCTTGTGCTTTATGTGAACTCTCTTTAAGTAGAGAACAAGGTTTCTAGGGCCATGCCAAAACGGGTAAAGGAGGACAGATCTTCAGCTTCTGCCTTTCCTTATGTCTATATCCAGTAGACGGTCTTCACTTCAGCATATTTGTCTTGGAAAAAAATTTCTCCTTGCTCAGCTTTTGCCTAAAATGTATTTACATCCACCATTGAGAAAAGCCTGCAAAAAGACAAATGGCTATATTTGCTTCTAAAAGTGCTTTAATAAAACATCTCTACCGCAGGGGTAAAGGCTGTTCAGCCAAACCTTGCCAGCAGCTCCTCTGCTATTGCAGGGCAGTAGTGGCACTGCCCCTCCTGCTCTCTTCTCTGCCAGATCACCCCAAGGGTGAATACGAATTTACTGTTGAGTGTGGATGAGACCTCCAAGACCTTCCATGACAAGACAAAGCAACATCAGGGTCTTATTTGCCTACTCAAACAATAATTTAGTGGATACTTTAAAAATTAAAGTCATCTGATGAATTTAAAGATGTGTTTCATCTGGTGAGACAAACTTTTACAATGGGGAAGGATTAGCAAACCTGTAAGGATATCTCTTTGCTGCAAGAGTTTCCTCAATTAACTAAGTCTAACAGATTTTGGCTATGTTCCCCAGAAAAAACACTAGAGGTCATGCATACTGCAACTATGGTTTACCTCAGCCAGTAAAACCAATTACCTTTCACATCCCTCTCTTAATTTTTTCCTAGGGAGACTATTTCTTCTTGAACTGTTGGCTCATGGGATCTGGCTGGGAGCTAGGGATATACTTGAAAGTCCTTAAGAAAAAAGTCCTTAAGAAAATCCTTAAATCAGAATTAGCTTACACAGGGATGCAGAAGTAGCCCAGTAGAAACAAAAAGCTCCAGTCATTAGCTCAACTCTGTTCACAACACTCTTCCGTCCAGCTTTCTCTGAGAAGAAAGAATCGAATGAGTTAAGGAAAGTTTGCCACAACAAGTTTGAAACCCAGAGGCCCAAAGCCAGACTCTCTTCCTGAGTATGAGAAGCATTTGCATTTAGGCATGCAAATCCTCCCTCCAAGGAATCTCAGGTGGCACTTGGGTCTCCATCCAGGAACCTCTAAAGAACGTCTGTTATGGCATTTGATCCTTTCTGAGATAACCACATCTTCTGGTATCTCCAACAGGGAAGACCAAATGGGATCTTTTAAATATCACCTACTTAAACCTACTTGGCCCCACTGGCCCAGAAAGGTCACGAATAAAAATGGAACCTTTCACATAGTTCCCGTTGAGGTTTTGAAACCAGTTGTTTGAAATGAACACCTGAAGGGCTCTGGTCTTCATGTGCTGTCTGCAAAGAACCTGCAAGTACCAGTACCAACCTCCACAGGCTTTGATGGTTCTCATCTGACTAGAAGCCCCTACCTCTTCTCCCCTGCTTGATCCACCTGGACTATCCAAGCCATGAGAGGAATCATGTCAGTCAGCACAAATTTTCCATGTAATTTACCCGAGATTTTAATTACCAGCCAAATCAAACAGCAGAGTTCAGGCAACACACAATCCACTTTGGAATTCACCACCTGCCTGGCTCAAAAGGCATAAATGAAACCACATTGTTTTATACGTTTCAAACAGAGAAGGAAGATGAAAAACAGCAAGCATTTGTTTGCTTTTGCTTCTAGTATATATTAATTTCTCTTGTAGCTAGATTTTTACAGAACCACTATAGCAAAGTGCAACCTTTCAGTGACTCAGACTGTGGCTTTGGGTCCGTCCTCTGCATTTTCCCAGAGATGAGACCGACAGAGACTTGGTTTGTTCTGAGAATACAGCCCACCCTATAGAGTTAAGGACCCTGTGGGAAAAAACCATGTAAATGTCATGGACACAGAAAGAATAGACAAATTAATGTAACACAGACAACTTATTTCTGATATTTTGTTACTTGTAGGGCTTGACTTGCAACCTAATAATGCAGTTTTTACATGTAATTCTGTTAAAGAAAAAAAAATGAGGGAGAGAGTGCTGGAAAACTTCATGAGTAGTCATCAGGTCCCAGAAACTTAGATCCACAGCACAGTCTACGATTGTCCTAATCTGCTTGAGCATTTGGTGACACAGTAGAAGCTTATTGTCTATGCCCAGCCATGGGACGGAGATGAGACAGATCTTTACTGTGTACATTTCAAAGCTATTTGTTAGACAGCAAATGAAAGATGAAAGTTGGGAAAGCACAGTTCAATCACAGAAGAAAAATGTATTTTCTTTTTGGAAAACTCTGCTGTTCTTGTTCTCCCTGGCTTCTCTCTCCATCCCCACATCTGTTCCCACTTACTCTGCCCCCATTTTCTCACTGGGAAGCATCAGAAAATCTTTACTGCAGGCACAAGTATCCATTCAAAGTGTCTTCGAGGGAATACATTCTTAGTCATGCTCGTACTCTACTGGGTGTCCTTGCCTTACATGCGAGTCCAGGTCCACATGTGTCCCAGGCCTCGACTCAGCAAAATACTTGAGCAGAGACCTCACTGTACAGAAGTGCTTAAACCCCCAAATCTCTAGCATGCATTTAATTTTGAGAACTCATTCCACTGAAGCTAGCAGAAGTGCAATGTTTGCCACTGCCTTCTCCTAAACTGAGGCCTGAGATCCACATATGGCACTTACCTTTGACATCAACAGTCAAAAAATGCGTATCAACCGTAGACCAAATAGAACCTTTAAAAATAAAATTAAAAAGCATAGTGACAAGAAAGACTGTTATTTTCCCCATTTTTTTTTTCAAGATGAGCTAATTAGGAATTTTCTTTCTCATTTTGTTATGTGCTCAAAACTCAGAGCAAGACATTAGTCAAGCTGGCTCATGTGACTCCTGCTGGGTCTTCGTATATCCCTTGAACCGCGGAGAACCAGTGAGCTCCTGAGGCACTCAGATTGGACAGAAAAATCTCATCCTCACTCCTTCACTGGTCTTCCCCCCCAGGAAGACTCCTTGCCCTCAGCCCTCTAGGTGGCTCAGGCATCCTTTATAGCCAAAGCACACCACAACCACTCTGATGGAGGGGAAAAAAACCACCCAAAAACATGACAATGCCTGTATTTGCCTATTGCTTGTGGGTAAATGATTGCGATCCATGGGAGGAACAGAGAACTGGTATGGATGGGGAACAACATCATAAGACCAATAGGTTGCTATGCAAAATAATGACTTAATAGGCAATGCCTGTAAGCATTTGTTGTATTAATTGCAATCAATCTGTTTCAACTACTAGAAAGTTTTTCATTCTGTTAGAAATGGCAAGTATTCAGAGCTCAATGATGCAGCTAAATGTAGAAAATCATCGCTCAGAAAATCATAGCTCTGCAAGAGAAGAACGTTGATGTTAGCTCTTCTTTTTCAGGAGAAAAGGAGCTGACATAACAGGACAGGACATTTCCCACTCAGAAAACATGCGTGCTCAGGCAAGCTGGAGGACTGTGCAAAGCAGGCAGCTGTGGAGAGATGAGTAAGTCCCATCCAGTCAGAGACAATTTTTTTTTTTTTTTTACATAGGATAGTCTAATGTGGAAACTGCCAATTCTTCTCCTCTCACTACTTCTTTGATGTTCATTTGCTTTAAAATTTTTCCCCTATGATGAACAACAGAGATTGCCAGGGAGTATTTGCAAGCTCAGCAGCAAAGGTGAAGGAACTGAGGATTTGTTGCTCGAAATGAATGCTTGAAAATGACTGTCTACAGTCATTCCCTTCTGTTTGCTTCAGTGTTACAGGATAAAGGGAAGCAAACAAAGTATGATGGCAATAGCTGTAATAAGGACTCATTAATGTTTGCAAAACTTCTATTGGAGGCTTGTAAGCATGCAAAGTATCACTCTGAAAGGAACAGTGAAGAAGACATATTTATAGTCTCACAGTCCACCTATTTTTACTTACACTTTTTAGTTGCAACCAATGGGTTTTTGATAGTAAATTTTAACACTGTCAAAATTACCACAGGAACAGCGAAAAGTGCAGCTAAAACAGTCCCCTGCCTGTGAGGGTGGGATGCTTTGGGAGGAGCGTGAGAACAGTCAGAATATTACAAGACAGTAATATTTCCTCCAGACACACTCCCCATCTCAAACCATTGCATATGTTGCACATGATGAACATAGGCAGGATAACTTGCTCCTTCCAGAAGACAGCCATCCTGGGGGCCCTCCTTGAACAACATGTTACTTGCCCAAAGTAGGAAGGCATGTGGCGGCACTAGATGGCACTGGAAGCCCTGCGGTTTAGGCATTTTTACGGTTATTTTGTGCTTTAAGCGCCATCTGGTGGTATTATCGACTTTTTCTTTAAAAGCCTGGTTATGTGACTGACTAGCAACCACACCTTTCACGGTTTTCAGTAAGTATAGGTAAGTAGGTATCAAAATACAACGCCATCGAGATTTTCTAAACTGAATAGTATTTTCCCTCCTTTCTCATTATACTTTTGGAAAGGAGTTCAATATTTACCAATTCTCACTTTTGGCCAAAAACATTTAATTGAAGAAAGTTTGGCTTAGAGAAAGGCATGCATGCGCTGCCAAATGAAATCCTGCTGCTGGATGTAAGAGCATTTCTCTGTCCTCTCCTCCAGCTCTTTGGCTTCTCTTTCTTCATGCCTCCTCCTGAAAACTCAGTCAACTAGGTACAACAAACCAGAGAGACTGTCATGGGAGGCAAGAGCACAAAGAAGATGAAACAAAAAAAAATCATGTACCCATATAGCCTTCCAAACTCTCCCCGCACCTTCTCACCCAAAAAAAAAAACCAAAAAAAACCAACAAAAAAAAAAAAACAGCAGAGGACTAGTCCTTTGCAATATTCCCCAAGGAAAGGAAAAGTATCTAATGATCCTTCAAGATGCTGCACAAGAATGCCGACCACCTAGCAAGGGTTTTCTTACACGCAAGTTTGTTGCAAACCTGCTCATTCCTGACTCCATTCTTTGCTTGTTTGGCCTGAAATGTTTTAGTAACAAATAACATCTTCTTTTATATCCATAGAATATTCCTCCAAGACAAAAGAGTGTATTATCTGTGTATGTAAAACTCTGGATTCTGCTTTGCCATTTCCTGGACACCATCCATTGCTGGACTGAAGGCAGTGTGTAACAGGTATACATTGAGCTCCCCAAAAGCAGGCACGCGTTTCACATTTTGAAAGACTTCTGCGCTACTGTAAAGGCTGGGGCCGCTTCATTTCAGTCTTGCTCATGTTGAGGCTGACAGGGAAAGTCCCCTTTCATTTCTTTAGGAGCATATGGTAGATTTTGTCTTTTGCCTTGTAGATTGATGCTGAAACAAGAAGTTGCTGAAGCGGTGTGACAAGGAGGAGCAGCTCTGGCCCCGGGAGCTGGTGGGTAACTGGTGCCAGAGTGGCAGTCAACTATACCACTGCAGATCCTGGCGACAGACAGGGCAGGGAACTCCGCTGGTCCACCCTGCAAGGCAAAAGGGCTAACTTGTTCTGCCTGGGATTACCCAAAGCCAAAACTCAGACTACCCTTGTGTAAGGTGCCAACAATCCCATCGCCTGGGGGCAAGGATGGAGGGGTGTGGCAGGTATAAACAAGGACTAGGGTGGGCAGCTCTGCAAACTGCCAGACCAAGTAATCTAGCCAGGGGAATTCAGAAAGGAGTGCGAAACAGTTGACCTACCTAAAAATGAATCCTCTCGCACATATAATGAAGACAGAATTTGCATTAGAGATCCATACAGCTGTTTGGAAAGGCAAATGTTGCCCTCAGGGACAAATCCACTCCCTAACACCCAGCCTTAGCGTCTCCCTCATGCCTGGCCAAGATCCTCCCCCTCATGAGGAAGAATCCTCCCCCTGAGGCGCCTAAGCAACAGTGGAGCAATCCTGAGGAGGCTGCTTTATTAAATTAAATGTCCTCGTGGGAGGATGCAGTTCAGGGTTGTTTTTCCTTTTTTTTCTTTCTTTTTCTTTTTTTTTTCCAAATGGAGCTCCTTTCTTGGAGAATAGGAAGGACCGCTCCTTTTGTGTGGCAGAATTCAAACAACTTTGTCTCTTTGTTCTTTTTAAAGTCCAGCATGCATAAAAATTAACATTTCCAAAATCAGGTTGTCTCTGCCTTCAGATCTGATTACTCACTCCAAGTTCATCATTAGGAGAGTGTAATGTGGATCCATGTTCTAAGCAGGACTCCCCAGTGAAAACAACGAGGAGTGTCCTGCCTAAATTAATACCACAACATCTCCCATAGAAAATAAATAAAAGATAAATCAAGCCAAGTCATTTTCATTTAGGCCAAATGTGGGAGTTTTGCCTTGAAGTAAAAACACAGGAATTTGGTCTTGTTCTGTTCTAAAAGAAATGAATTTAGGAAATATATCCTAAATAATCAAGACAGGCAAATGTTTTGTATGTAAGTAACCAGGACTACATCCCTGAAATACAGATGAGCATTCTTTGCAGCTTTAATATCAGGTTTTCTATACAAAATACCCAGCAGAAATTCTCAAATCCAATATTCATCTTTACTTTTTACAGTCAGCATTTTTTTTCACTTTAGTCAGTGTAAGCCCCTTAACAACACACTCCTTTTGCCTGTACTATTCTTTGTATGGTGATGATAGGACCACAAATATAAATCATTTTTGTAGAAGCCCCTTAAAAGGTCCGTATTTTTGTAGGGTAGGTGCTTTACTTTGTGGATCTGCCAATTACTTAAATAGTGTTCTGTTTACTGGCCAGCTACAAATGCTATAGTACATTTATGGTCTGAAAAATGACTCTACAAATAGCAACATGGGGCTTGGTGTTTATGATCACATGAATATTCTTCGTTTAAGTTTCTTTAAAAGCCGTTTTTCTAACCTCATGTAGTACCAATTCAGTATACGATATAAAGGCCAAGCTATATTATCCCAGTATGTTACTGATGCCACCATAAATAAACAAAAGCAGAAGGTGACATCATGATGCCCCTATGCGGCTTCAGTAACGGGACTTTGCACTATAGTCTACATGGGTATGGACACCACCATGGTTATTTCTAGATTGCATTCCAAGCTTGGGTCCCACCACATGCTTAAGTTCAAATTCATTTTGTGTCCAAATAATTTGAATACTAACACCCAAAATGCAGGAGCTTCAAACAAGCAGGTATTTGGAGCCACACTACTCCTTAGCCCAGATTCAAGCACATGCCAACCCACGGGGTATGTTCTCTTGTTAAATTATCAGCTCTTATTCCCACTGCAGCAAAACTACATGGTCAACGCAGTGCAGACAAGTGAGGCTAGGAGCCTTCTAAAAAGGCTGGTGTCTGCAGAAAGATGCTATAGGATATGTAGGCTGCTGAACTGTACTTTAAGGCCAGAACTGCAAACACACAGATGAGAAAGTACATTTAGTTTCAGGCAGCTTTCTGGCTTGTGCTTCACCAAGTAGGGGAGATGCAGCCTATCTGCCCCAGAATTTCTTGATTCTTCTTAGAGCAAATGCAATCTCTGCCCCTGTCTTAGGTTACACATCGCATAAATGTACTTCAGTCAGAGAAATGACATGCAGTTGTTCCTGACTGTGGCACAGCGAGCAGATTTTAAAATAAGTTTCATTTTTACCCAATGGCTAATTCCACCTCTGCAAGACAGTAGCCATTCTAAGATCATACTTTTCATGAGACAGAAAAGATAGTCAGGATGTCAGAAGGGCTTTCTAGCCTGCTGTTGTTCATTATTTCTTTGCAGCTCTTGAAGACTCTGTGCAAAATGGCAACACTTGTTCTGAGAGAGAGTGCATCAACAACAGACAGTGCGAACTCTTCTTCCTACCAATCAGTACTCACCATCTGTGTTGTAGCATCTTGCAGTTATATTGTTCAGACATTTTACTGTTACCAAGGGTTTGGAGTTGTTTACCTAATTATCTTCAAGGCTTTCTGTACAGAGCAACTTCATATAGAGCAACTTCATGATCCACCCAGTTGGGAGAGGTGTACAAGTAAAATTGGCATTGCACGATAGACTGGAAAATAAAGGGAAAGGTCGGAGGTCAGACCTCACCTATTCGTACTGTGCAAAGCTCCTATTCATGTAGGTAGGGTCACTGATGTAGACTGGGCTTTAAATGACTTGCTAAGAAGAAAATTAATATCAGAAACATAAACGGAATGACAAAGTTCTTGACTTTCCAGCTTTGCCGAGACCCACAACCTCCTTCTCATGCCCTCCTCCAAACATAAAAGGCACCTTAACTTCCTTTGGCATGCAGAAATTCTCATCTGTATGAGACTCCAGTGACTTGCCTCACTGGCCTTCTAGGGCATAAATACCTCTTCCTAAAAGAAGAAAAAGGTCAGATTCGTTAAAGACTTCACATCTCCACTCATGACTACCAGGCTGTTGCAATGTAATGACTCCAGGAGATAGGTCTACAGTCCTAGTGTTAAGGAATGCAATTTGAGCCTTTGCCGGCACAGACATGTCACTGATGCTACTAAAACAAAACTTAAGCTAAAATTTGTTTCAAGTCTTTACTTGCTTGCAATGGAAAGTTTGCTGGCAGCTGTTGTCATCATTAGCCTTGTGGCGATGTTTTTTTCTGAAGTGTCTTGTGTCTTATTGAAGCTTAATGCTTGTTAAGTTGGGAGGGGACTTTGGGTGATTTGCCAACAGCAGACAATAAAGTGTTCTTTTCTCCTGTTGTAACAGAGTCGTAAGTTTTGGTTTATGGATAATGGCAGCTACACACAGTAAATTAAAACACACACAAAAAAGAGGAAAACATGAGGGCTTTTCTCCAAGTAGTCCATTTAGCCCATTACAGGCTCCCCTAGGGTTTTAAATACAATTGTAAAAACACCCTAATTTTTCACCATTAACTTTTTTATTTTCCTAGTATTTTATTTTCCTAGTAGGCCAAGAGTGGGCATTTTTATAGCAACATCCCTCTCCAGGGACACAAGCTTTATAAGCTTTGAGCTGGATTCCTACCACCCCACTTTGCCATGGCTCCCCACACCATCAGAGAAATCTGTGATCTAGAGAACACCCCCTCCTCCCTGCCTGGCTCACTGGGAAGGAGCTGAAATTTATCACCACCTTGTACACTGTCCTCTGTTTTTCCCTAGTTACTCTGAACTGCTGGGATAGGCGGTTGTCTAGCTACTAAGCATGGGTCAGATGCATCATGTTTATCCTGTAAACTAACAGAGATCTGTCTCTCAAAGCATGCCAGGAAGGCCAGGAAAGAACCACTGAAGCAAACTGTGTAGCCCAAAGCAGTACAGTGGTCCCATGCAGTGAAGCCTGCACGTGCAGCTTAGGGAGCTCTATCAGGGCCATGGGACCCACCACAGGACATGTGGTAATTTGTTTGCATAAAACACCAGAACCACTTTAAGTCCACCAGCTTCAGTGCAGAGGCCCTCTAATTAGCATCCCGCGAGAAGATTGAGAGGGACTACACCACGCTACAGAGTCACACAGCAGCCTCAGACTTTAAGCCTCAGGTTTAAGTTTAGGTTCATTATCATACAAGTCCAATGAAGGTTAATCAGATTAAGATAATTAAAAAGCAACCTCCAGCAGAAAGAAAAAGACTAGAAGTCCAAGCAAGGAGTAGCATGTTTTGCCCTTTGATTGTGGTTTTCCTTGTTTGCTCACGCTGCCAGAGCCCTTGAAGTTGCACGGGGCAAGCACAGCCAGGGACTGGCATAGTTTTAGCAGCATGAGGAAATTAAACGGTAAAAGAAATCTGTCAGATTTGTGTGATTTAACACAAGAGCTCTGTGGATAGGTCCTGGGATGGACGCATAGGTTAAACGGGGGATTCAGTTCCTTACAGTGACTCTGGCTCCTTGGGACGACCCTGGGCCTCCTGTTCCATCTCCCTCTGCCCTTTCCTCCATATAAAAGCCATGATGATGATACACTGGTGCCTTACCCTTTTCTGCCTGATCTCCTGAAATGGGAACTCCTCAGGCAGTGAGTTGCTGGCAGCTGCGTGCATGTGCACAGCCCAGCACCGCAGAGCTGCCAGCACAGCTCGTCATGGCTCTAACAGCAGCAGGAAGGCGCACAGCACCTCTGTGTCACCGTGAATGCAAAGGCACAGCAGGCTTTGCTGCCCCTGCCGTGGTGCGTGTAGAAAGACAGCAGGCAATAACCACTTTCTGCACGCTAAACAGTTTAAAGGAGCTAATTGCCATACATAACTTAAACCTTATGGATAACTCAGGAAAGTGGAATTAACAATCTTGGCACTTGGCCTTGATTTTACTGCTAGCATGTATTAGAAAACATATAAACATCATGGAAATGTTGTTCTATTTGTCATGCTGTGTAACACATCAGGGAAAGTACTACAGAATAGGAAGCCAACATCTTCCCTCATGCACGCTCTGCCTTAAAGCAATCCTCTCTTCTGGTAGGGATCTCAGGCAACAACATTCCTGCTATTAGCTGTCTTCCAGTCAGAGTGAGACAAGAAGGACAGAAATAAAATTCCACTTGTTGTGCCTCTGCCTTTCCTAAGCAGCCGGCGCAAGTAACTCACTCGAGTTACTAACCCTGGAATCTCAGACACAGCCAGAAGCCAGCTCAGCCTCCCCGAGGTCACTCACCTGGTAGTCTTTTGTCAGGTTCTTGGCACTTACATCTTTTCTTAGCTTGCTTTCATGGTGCTTGTATGTCTTCTGATCTTGCTGAATGATAAAACCAGACAACCTAATATAAAAATAAGAAAAGAAACAGAAAAGACAATTTAGCATTTGTAACAACAACCTCATCAGAATTTGTAGTCCGACTTTGCAGAGGGGAACTCTTCAGGCTACCAACAGAGTCCTTCTTCCTGTTCTGACCCAAACATTTACATAAAAATGGGCAGTTTTATCTCAATTTTTTCTCCTAGCATCAGGATTTTTTGAAAAGTATTTCACACATCAGTTTGTACTTAGATATTAAGACGTCTAGACTCCTTGATGGAAGTGCAGCGGTCCCAGCTGAGCTGAGTGATCCCTCAAAATAAAGGTAAGGTAATGGCTGCTCAAGATTAGGCAACTGCCATGTTCTCAGGGACAAAACTTTATAAAAAGACCAGCCTAAATGGCTGTCCCAAGATAGATATTATGTCCTTTTGCTTTTGAAGTGCCTCGAAAGCTCAGCTTGCTTTCCTCTGGTGCTAGAGCTCTGTAAGCAGCAGTAGCATATGGATTTCAAACATCAGTCACTGCTGAAAGACAATGAACAAAGGGCCATGCAAAAGGGAGGAAAGAACTCAGAGCCAAATTCTCTCAGGTCACATACCAGGTGAGATGACACTAGTTCAGGCTGTTCACTTGTCCAAACGAGGCCCTACTGCCATCTGCCCACATATTTCTATCTTTCCGGTGTTGTCACAGCAAGTCCTTCATTCTTTTGACAAAAAGCCACCTGAACTATTGTATATGTATTGATTTGGTTGATTTGCTGCCTGTGTAACTCAGAGCATCATTAATCTGATACAGAGAGCACTGCTTGAAAGGCTTTGACTAAGTACAATATCAAGTGTCACCCTGGGCTTTAGAGTACAAAAAGTACAGATAGCACAAACAAAAGGGCCACATTCACCCTGGTTTAACTCTTCCAGCCTTCCTAACAATTGCCATAAGGTGATTATTATGGAGCTGAATCAGAGGAAAATCTGAACCAGAACAGAAACAGGAAAAAGTTGCTTGGATAAAGATGTTTTTCTAATTTCTTAAGCATGCTGCTTGATTGATACTGCTGAAACTGCTGATGATTAGAAACATTCATGTTACTGTTTTTCAGATGTTGGAATTGTCTGGTTTCTCTGAGGGTTGCAATATGCTTAGCAAAGGTGCTAATCACTTCTTCCACGCAACCAAGATTAATTTATCTTCAGAAAATGAATACGCAGGTTGCCTCTACCAGTACTGGTGAACAGCTGCATAAGCAGTTGGGTAACAGTATGAATGCCCCTGCGAGTGAGTATATTCAGAGTAAGCAGCAGCAGGCATTTACTTCCACGAGGAGAAAACTTTCAAACTCAAATTCAAATTGTGTTCTTGTCCAAATTCCTTCCCCCATTCCTGCACCCTGATTCATACTTAAGTTGCTGTGTCAGCTGTCATCACCGCTGTTACCATGCCCTCCTTCCTATTCACACCCTGAATGTCACCACTGGTGTCAGCTGCTGCTTTCTCCAACCCCGGCCTCAACACCACTTGTCAACAACTACAGCACACGGTGCTGCTGTACAAGCTGCAGCTCATCAGCCCCGTGCTTTGGAGCGTGCTCTGTGATTCCCCTGCAGGATTTTCAGTGCTGTCTATGCTCCCTCTGTTCCTACAACACACACATATATATATATATATGCATCGAGAAGAAGAGGTGGATCATTTCGTTAGGCCAGCTGAAAAAGCGAGGATGCCAAGCCTCCAAGCAGTGCAATAGGGCTGTCGTAAGCCCAAAGCAAACCAAAATGTAGCACTTTGTCCAGCTTTTCTACCCTTGATCACTCCTGATATCGCTCACCCCCAGAGTCTCAGTCTAACCTGTATGTCATGCCTGTGGCAGACAGAAACTCCCACTGTTTTACTGAAGCTAAATATTATTTGAATTCTCAGTAATTCTGGTGTCCCTTAAAAGACACTTTGCAAGGCAATTCAATGTGGTAACTCTTGTCCCACCAATAAATCTCTTTTTATCTTAAAAAGGGTATTTTGATGTGAATGACAGAGGCTGGGCCAGGTCCTGCCTAGTTTTTAAGCCAACAAGGTGGTAGGGAGACAGGGCATGCTTGAGCTTTCACTTTCTTTCACAGCCCAGGAATGGGCCAAATGGGGTCTAGAAACTTCCAAGAAGGACAGAGGGGGAAAACAAAGTGACTTTTTCAGTTTTTAAACCAATTCCAGGACCAGTTGAAGTCAACCTCTCAATTCACTGAGACCAGAATGTCTTTTTTTGGTGCTATTCGTCTGTCCTAGCATTGCAAAAAAGAAAAAAAAAATATTTTCCGGAGTAAATCGACCTGGTATTGCTGGTGACCGAGGTAGAGTACCTACGACAAAAAAACGACTTCCCTCTGTCACTGAATTATTGTTTCTTACTGACATTAAGAAAACAACCTGGAGATTAGCCATTGATAAATGGTTTATATTTCCTCAAAGGTAAGTTTCCCATTTTACGCTGCAATTCAGACAATCAAGCCTATGCCAGATTGTCAGTAACGCGTGACAATAGTTTCCTGTAACAAATAGGCCATGTTCCAGTACGCACATTCCACTTGCATTAATCCTTGTACTGCTTTGTGTTTAAAGTATAAGAAGCAGACATGATTGGAAAAACAACAAAGATATCATCTGAGCAGTAAATATATAAGTGTGCAGAATTCTTAGAAACCAGCATTGCTGACACTGTCCCAGGACTTCTTAGCATGTAGGGAAGATTGGATCTTGGCACCCTAAAAAAGAGAATAAAGTAACTCACATGTGCTGACAAAACTCAGGAGTTGAGGGTTTAACCCCTGCTGCTGCAGTGAAGAAAGTGGAAGTAGTAGATTGCTCCTGAAAGGAGATATAACCCCTCCCTCCCCTCTGTTCTCACCCCAAAACAGCCAGCATCCATCTGTTTCGTTGGCATTTTACTGAGGAGCTGCTAGGTATTGGGCTGCACAGGGGAAGCAGCAATTGTCTGCATGGACAACAAGCACTCCCTGTCCCTTCCAGCACAGACATTTAGGCAGCAGGACCCTTGCCAACCCAGTTTATAAGGCAGGGGAACCTATTTCATCCCTTGGTTCTGCGTGCCCCCACAGAATAAAGAGACAGTTCTTTGAAGAATCCTGAAAGACAAAATCTAAAGAGCAACAAATCAATGAAATGAGAAAGAACAATAGGACAAATTCTTCCCTCACCTACACTGAGATCATCCATTTCAGGATGGAAAATAATTTTATGCACTTCATTAGTCAAGTATTTTGTACCTGAATATATAATGAAGTCTGCTTAAATGGTAGCAGAGCCTAGATCAATACCTCAGATGTGGTTTAACACCTTATGCTTTTGTTTCGGTGCCTTTTAAAGCATAACTCAAATATGAGTCCCTGATATTTGTTCTTAGAACTAATCATATTCCTGTATTTGCTTGAATATGAGCCAGGAACGAACTACAGACACAAGTGTCAGAAAAAATATATGACCGGAGGTACATGCACACTGTTTGTTCACTATTCCATACCTACTTTAAATTACTTGGGGTGGGGGAAGGTGTTCTCTCAGGTTTTCATTTAGCTCACACATTTTCATTTACCGAATTCAAAAGGGATTTGTTAGACAGTACTCTTTGCTGTCTTTTAGGTTCCTATTTGCTGCCATTTTACAGCGCATACTGTCTGGTCCTGACTGTGTATGAGTCAGATCAGTTATAAGAAAGTAAGCAGAGAGTCTATGTTTGGGCCAGCTAAGGAGAGTGATAGTAACCCAGTTAATTTTGGATAGAAATACAGTGTCAGGTGGGGTTTGTTTCCTTATAAATGTGGTTTTGTTAATTCTAGAAGGTGCATCAGATTTATTTTTCTCAGTGTTGCGCCAAACAAAGAATGGCTTCACCAGCGCGTTCTGATTTTGCATTTCTAGGTGCTTATATAAAGAAGAAAACCACATTGCAGATTTGCAAACAGAAAAACTCAAGGTCTCCATGCTGTACGAGTAGATCCATTTTTATAACTCTAAATCTAATTCTGATTATTTTACTTTCAGAAAAGCATCTGTGAAAATATGATTTATTTCCTAAAGAAGAAAATGGTGTGAGGACTTCCACAAGGGATGGTAGGACAGTCCCTTTTAGATACTTGAATTACACAGCACCCAATTTATCTGTACAAACACCAGTTTTAGAGGAGATGCTCCAGGTCAGGCTCGCTGACATTTCTGCCCACTTTGTGCTAACCGTGGAGGAATACAAATGAATCTCACACACAGGATATGAGCAAGTTTCAGTAGATAACTTAGGTCCTAGCTATACAAGGTAACCACTACCACATGGACTAAGGAATGACATAAGAGCTCACTAGTTAGTCCACTTTGAAAGCAGGATACACTTACACTTATTACAAGCATTAGTTCAGAAGGGACTAGGGCAAAGAAGCTAGAGCACTGTAAATTCATACCTTAGCTTACTTCTTTCTAATCTTCTTGTGTCAGACACACCAATGAAAGGTGAGATTTTAAACTGATTGCACTGGGCAAACCCAAAAAGTTGTCTGATCGCTGAAGTTCACATTCGGACTAGCCTTCCTGGCTTAGCTTAGGGAATGGAAATAAAGTGTCTGCAGATGAATTTGGTTTAGCTTAACGGAATCATTTCTAAAGCCCTTCTACACTGAAATCACAGAATCATAGAATGGTTAGAGTTGGAAGGGACCCTAAAGACCATCTAGTTCCAACCCCTCTGCCATGGGCAAGGACACCTCCCACTAGATCAGGTTCCTTAAAGCCCCATCCAGCCTGGCCTTGGACACTTCCAGGGAAGGGATATCCACAACTTCCCTGGGCAGCCTCTTCCAATGTCTCACAACCCTCGTAGTAAAGAATTACTTCCTAATATCTAATCTAAATTACCCTATTTCAGTTTAAAACCATTACCCCTGATCCTATTGCTACACTCCCTGATAAAGAGTCCTTCCCCTTCTTTCCTGTAGGCCCCCTTTAGGTACTCGAAGGCCACTGTAACATCTCCCTGGAGCCTTCTGTTCTCCAGGTGAAGCAACCCCAGCTCTTTCAGCCTGTCTTGATACGAGAGGTGCTCCAGCCCTCTGAACATCTTCCTACAAATCCTGTAGTATCTGTTTTCTCAGACAGCATGACTCAGAATCCTGATGAGCTATCAGCTGGATTCTGGTCTTGCCTTGGGTGGAGGCTCAGATAAAGGCAACCTGAGCCATCAGTCCTGACACAACTGCCTTCTGTAAGGATCTTATGGAAGCACCAGAAAAAATACACTTTCCTTAAGGCAAATTCCCACTTCCCTTGGAATTTTCAGAAGCTCATAAGTACTTACGGGAACAACAATACTTACATTGTGTCTCTATTGTACTTCTTTTTTTGATCACTAGAGCATTGAAAACACTGTGGTGTTATGCACAGCACAATAACCACAGTGCAAAAAGAAACTTGACCAGCATTATGTAACAAAGAATCACTTCAAAGTTTAAATCTTTCCTGTGCAGGTGAAGAGTTTATGTTCTAGCTATACAGCTTTCCCGAGGGAGGAAAATAAATCTAACACAAAAGACATTGTTAAATAATAATTACCTTTTCTGTGTTTGTTTTTTTTTAGTTGGTCCCATCTCTTCAGTGATAAACAAGTTGGGAATGAGGAAAATGTATCGTGTCATTTCAAGAATTAGTCCAGTAATGAGCTTACATTGTAGCTCTAAGTCCATTATACAGTTTCCTTACAAAATTAAGGCCTGAACAGTACTTGTATCATATTAAATAAGGTTTTGGTTACTGGGCGTGTGCTAGTTTCCCAAAAGTTTGATCCCTTTCATATATTGAAAAGGTCTAAGCATGTTCCCCGTCAGACACGCTATCACTGATGGCTTTGGCTTAAAATGAAACATAGGTTTTGTTTAAAATATAATCCTGTGCGCCCATCACTTTTGCCTGCCCTGCCAAGGTTTGCCAGTACTTCAGCTACCCTAATACAGGATTTGTGGGATATGCTATTATAAAAGTTTCTTTTGCTAACGTATAAAATTTTCTGAGAAAATCATTTCACTGATGCCTGCCGCCAAGAAAACCCACAAACATTTTCATTGGCACAGCTGGGAGACAACGGCAAACTTGGTTTCTGGTTTCCCCTTGGATGAAGAAGGGGAGCGACAGCCTCTTTGCCACCCCTGAGAGTCAGGGCTCCAGCTGGGTGTCTTGGAGGAGGGCAGCCAGGAGCTCTGCAGAGAGCTGAGCTGGGGGAAGGCACTACCAAACCTTCGCCCACCTCTCGCTGCTCTTCCCTTCTTTCTGCCAGAAGCTACCTCCTCCCGCGACTGCCCAGAGGGTAGCCCATCTATATTTTAAATGGGATGAAGAGGAAATACTGGATGAGGCATAAAACCAAGACCCTCTGTTCATCCCATTTCAATAATGCTGCCATACTAGCGTGAACTTTTTTCTTTTAAAGTCCCGAGAGAGCTGACAACAGGTTAAGCAATGAAGATATGACTCCGTTGTAGTTGCTGAATATAACCAACCGACCACAGATGACAGAAGTTGAAGAAATGAGAGAGGGAGAGGAGGAGACCAGATGAAACAACTAGGCCCAATTCATCTCCCTGTTGGTTAAATTAATTTTAACAGAAATTAATTTAGTTCGGTGTGATTAAGCCAAGACAAAAATAACAGCTCAGATATTTAAGTGAGGACAGTGGATACCTGTTAGTGGTCACAAAATGAAATTTAATATAAGAAATGATGACAAATAAGACCCAAAAAAAAGGCTTTCAAAAGTCAGAGGTCCTTTTCTCTCCTGAAAGATATTAATTACCAAAGTTTGCTTTTCTTTTGAAAAGTTGGAACCTACATTTACTTCCATCTACTGTTTTCCCAACACTCTCCTGCTCTTGCTGTTTCTAAGTACAAGAAACATGACAGAGCAACGAAGCTTTAAGTATTGGAAGAGAAAATGCTGCAACAAAAAACTGCTGCATGAAGTAACAGAACGTAAGAGTGGTTGGGTTTCTCTGGGTGTTCTGAATTCTGAAGATGCTTAATAACAAAGTGGCATTTTAAGTTTCTAACAAAATATATTTTCTCACTAATATCAAGTTTCAAACCAAAAATGTATTTTGTTACTAATACACAAAGCACCAGAAAGCAACAAATACATACCCTTTTTTTTAAAATAGACCTAGTGAACAATCTTAGGAAATTTTAGCGAGTCTTTCTTCAGCAACAGCTTGATTTAAACTATTATTACATTTAGCAATATGAAACACAAAGAGAAACCTAATATGCTAAGGACATTTCAGTAAGCCTCCTGCTCCTGCAATAGAAAACTGTAGATCCTTATTAAAACTATCCGGTGTATTAGTAAAACAGCAGATAAACAAGTAGTAGATAATTTACTTGATTTTTCCAAGGTCTTTGACAGAGGACTGCAGAAGAGGCTGTAAGTACAAGCTAAATCACCACGAGGTGGAAAAGTAATTCTCATGTTTAAAAAAACTGAAGACATAGAAGACAAAATGGAGAAATAAAATATCTAATGTCAGCATGGGAAAAGCTAACTGTGAAGTCCCTGATATCTCATGCTTCCATGTCTCCATATAGGAAGCCTGTGGCTTAATACAGTATCATCTGAAAAAGAAGACAAATAATAGATTTTTTTTTTTTTATTCAGACCCCCAAACAATTACAGCAATTCCACTTCTGGTTCCTGTTTTATAACTCTCTTTATAGCAAATACTCACTCTTCTGTAAAGATTAATGTCCACAAAAAACCCCATGTATTCCTAAATGTCTGTAAGAGCATAAGCTGCAATGCTTCATAATAATTCAAACACGGTCAAATACAGACAATAGAGAAGAAGAAAATCCAATGACAAGGGAAGTTGACACTTTAGTCTGTGGCAGTCTTTTCTGAAATAAGTAACAACCAATTACTCTCTATATAAAAGTGTGTTGGAGAGGACTATTTGTAGTGACAACTTCTTTGAATTACACAAAAATGGAGGTTCCAGCCACTTGTGCAATCTCATTTCAGACTAACTCTTCCAGTGTAACGGTCTGAGGTGCTTCTGCTACCTTGTTTGTATTTCCTTTCTTTCTGTTCTTCTCTCTGAGAGCAGAAGGGAATGTTGGAATTTCCTAGGAATTAATTATCCTTTTACATTTCCTCACAACATTCCTGTAGCATTACAGCCCATAGGGAGACCTCTCTACACCCAAAAGTTCACAAAACTGATTTCCCTTCTTGAATTACTGAACTGGATCAACTGTTAAAGACAGTCTTGAGAACTGTGGAGAAAGAGGTAGACAGACACCAAGAAGAATAACATTTCAAGGCTATTCGCTCTCAGAGAAAAATAGCCAAGCTTTTATATCAGGCTTATTCCTGTAGTGAGAATAGTGATAGTTCTCTAGTAATTTATTTTTTTTCTTTGGTATCTTGCCAGCACCCAGCCCTGCTGTCTCAGCTGAGGTAAATGAGAAATTGTCATCATCAGCAAATTAGTTGCAACAAATTCTAAACCTGTTCTTGATCAGAAAAGCACCAAAAAATGCTTTAGGTTGCATTCTTTGGCTCACTTTGAGCCATTTTTCTCTAGCTAGCCTTTAGGTCACAAACTGCTGTTACTTTGCTCCCCTACCAAAGGTAGGACTTGGCCTATTTTTCAATATGCCCTTTATGAACCAACAGTCTCCCTGTCCTTACACTGCTACACAACCAGCAGAGAGATATTACCTAACTCCGATAGGGGTGTGGGGGCATGTGTGTTATCTGAATTTGTGAAAGTACTGAGCAGCTTTTGATAGCTACGGGGAGGTATGTTGTAAACTCTCTGTAATGAATACTTGTAGACATGAATGTTTGTGCATACCTTCACTATAAGAACAAGTTGAAGCCTGCACCATTTAGATTGTCTTACTTTTCAGAATTGCACCTCTCCGAGTCTCTTCTCCTGAAGATTTTCTGTGATCATTGTATAAATTGGAAGAGTTCACAGATAAGCATTAGGTGACTTTTCTTGACTGAAGCTAGTGATGAGAAACAACTTATAATTTACTCTCATCTGGAAAAGCATTTAATAATAGGTATGATTTGAAAGAGCATTCATTTGTAAGATCCCTTCATTGCAAACTATATTTGAAATACGAGAGCATCCAGTACTTCAGATAATTATACTGCCTACTTTAGGAGGAAAAGCAATGTCTTTCACAGAGAACTCTGGGCAAGTCTGATATTGCAATATTTATTTCTGTGGTGTATGTATTTTTAGAACGGTCATGAGCTACAAGGCTGAGAACAACAGTCAGGTGATGTTTATCCAAGAATGTATTGATACATACAATGACTTTTTTGTCCTGTATCTTTGCTTTTTTACTTATGAAAAAGTTAATGTCTGTAATTTGTGGAAGTGACTATAAAAGCCTAATTTAAGGTCTCAACTCTGCCAGCAGCCCTATATGAGAAGGCCCTCCTGAATCTGTAAAGTATGTACACAGTGGTTTTGGGTTGAGGGAGCAAGAGGCTGGAGGAAAGGTGTTCAAACTCTTCCTTAAGCTACCAAGACAAAGGAAGAGATAGTAAAGATCCATTTTATCTTACACTCTTCAGACTCCAGTAAACAGTTAAATGACAAGCCCACTGTCTTTTAAAGGCCCACCACTACATTCACTACAGGGCTCCAGCTTTAATCTGGAGAAAAGGTATCAAGAAAGCTGGCATTTATTCTATCTATTTAAAAAAGGTCAAAATGTTCTTTCCTCAGCCCTAATGTTGCCATGATGAGTTCAGGATGCAGTACATAACATTTCAGACAGTATCTTTTATGAAACCAGCTGACATAGCTGGAAGAGTAGACCACCTCTGAAGCACACCAGCCCTCCTTATGCAAGCAGAACCTTTTCCACATTGTATAGTCTAACAGCTATTTTGGATGGTAATTTACCTGTATTAATCAGTTACGCAGTTTATCCAATTATGTGACACTCATAAAAACAAATTGTAGGCATTGTTTTCAGACACAGTACATTCACATCAGACAGGGATTTACACTTCAAGATGTAGTGCCTTTGGAAAGGGCTTTGGAGTCTTGAAAAAATTCAATTTTGTATGGCACCAAGACTGTGGCATATCCAGGACCCGATGTTTCCATCACATTTGGCACTAGTGCTCAATTATTCAGTATAGCCTACTGAATCACCAAAACCACTTCCTGCAGCGGACTTTTTGTAAATCTCTTATCCAAGTACTGACCAAGCCCAGCCCTGCTTAACTGTATGAAATCATAGCCTAAGGTGGTGTGACTGCAAGCACAAACAGCGTACATCTGTCATTTCAGCTCAGTTAGTAATCCAGTTGTCTTCTTCAGAATTAAGCCTTCCTTTCAAGGCCGTCATAAGATGTAGTCTTATAAGAAGGGTTACTTTCCTCTAGTAAAATAATCTGAGTATATTCAAATATGAGCATTTTTTCTTTTACGTATTCTGGTCAATGATGAAAAAAATGCCCGTGTTGCACAACACTGTTGAATTTGATGGTAACTTCCTGTTCTGAGCACTATTTGTCTAGTAACTATTATTAAAATGAGTAAGTAAGGAAAGAAGATCTAAAAAAGGATAATGAAACTTTGATCATTTATGAACAAACATAGGTTTCTACAGTTACTCAGAACCTTTGACAACATTCAACAGAACCGATTTTTTTAAGCCTGAGTGTTTAAATTTAGGTGCCTATATAAAAACTAAGGGAACCTGCCTAGGCATAGGTTTAGCAGACTGATTGTAAGTACACATTTCCAGAAGTATTAAACTTCTACAGCTCCTACTGTTTTTCGTCAACATGTCTGACAATCACAGGAGGAGATCTGAAAATTATGGTCTATATTTGTATTTGGAAAAAAAAAAGTAATAAGTTTACACAGATGCAGGCTTCTGTTGGGGCATATCTTGATCTCTGCCTACAGCTCGAATAACTATGCTTTATGCAGGACTGATGTGTAACTATTCTTGCCCCCCAGCCATGAACAAGAAGCAGCGCAGCTGCTCCTGCAGCCCATGCGCTATTGTAGCAGGGCAGCTGCTGTATCCTTCAGTGAAGAAGGGTGCTGCCTGACAAGTAGTTCCTCATGGTTATGGAAGTATGTCCCGTACTCTCTGGGTGTCCGTGTCCATGTTCTCTGACCTGTTTCACTTTGAAATATCCTGTGCAGTAATCCAGAGTGAGCTTGCACTGACTTAGGACTCCACTGAAGTAACAAGGTGGATGTTCCATGTGCAAGCTCCCCACGTCCTGTCTCCCACATGTACCAAAACTATGCTGAATCCTATACATACAGTAGGTGTACTTAAACAGTTAGAGCAATACTGGAAATAAATCTGAATTAGAGCATAATTTAGGGGCTTTTTTTAGCCGGTCACACTAAAGATCTGGTGTTACTTGATTATAATAAGCCTGTACAGTTGGTGTTATTTAAAAAAAGGTATTTTCTTTCCTGTTTCTCTTTGTACTTACGCTGGGCAAGACCTCTAGCCCAGTGCATCTGCATATAAAATGAAAGAAAATTTATAACAATAAGATCTTGCTACACTTAACAAGGATGTATCACTCCCCCACCCCTCAGTAAATTATTTTGCTGGAGGCTACATCATTCTCTCTGAGTAGTATGTTGGGAGTTGACAGAGGCGTGAATAATTCACTGTGTATGAAGCCTCCCCAAGCTGAGCTGAGCTGCAGCATGTTGGGCTGGCCTTTGATGCAGACTGGTTGGGCAGGTTCCTGGGCGCCCCGGGAACCGGTCTGACGGGCCTGTTATGCCAACAAATTCTGGTATGATTCCATGCTCTCCAGAATGCAGAAACCTGCCCAGCCAGTTAAATGAAAGGCATATTAGGTTATCCATTGCACATTGTATATATCTTAGGTGCAGCAGATCTCCTCTCGGCATTCTCTAGTGTGGTCCACAGTGGCTTCCTCATCTTACTTACACTTGAGGTTTATAGCTGGAGGGCAAGTCAATAGTAAATATTTATCACCCCGATCAAGAACAGAACTTTTCACAATTCAAACAGAAGGGTGAGTTTTAAAAGTCTTTCTTTAAAATTAATTTAAGATAACCTTAAGCAAAAATTTCTCTTATGCTTGAAGTGGTATAATGGCTATCTCCTTAATGTGTCTGAGTGCTGCCAGTCTCTATGGCGCTTGTTGACAGGATTTTTGTGAGTGCAGCTTTTTGACCCCTCTGTGTGCAGCTCAACATCATCTGCTCTGTCTGCAAGAGTATTTACTGGAGAGACAGCTCAATGAACGAAGCACGGGAGCGAGAGATAGAAACTCTACTCCCAATGACTTAGTGTTTTGAGCAGGTCACTAAGTATTGCCTATTAGTCTTCTCTTTTATGCAGTGTTTTTATAATCCCTGTCTCGTAACAGCACTGTCGTGACAAGGCATAGTGCCATTACAGTAAGATGTGTGGTTACTAATTCTTGCCAGACTTAACTTTTTTAATTGTTCAATTTTATGGAGTGAGTTAATTAAACCTAGATCTGCATATTCAGAATTGGCTTAATGGTAAGACAGGAAATGTACTTGTCATTCTTACTGCTTTCTTTCTATATACCTATTAGAAATTTACCTGTTTAGAATGAATAACAGTGGTGGCAATGGGTAACTAAAAGCAGTCCTAATCATAAAAAGCAGGCAGACCTGAAAGTTGTATCTCTATCTGGAACTGAATCCATTCACAGGTTCTGTGTCAAACAAGAAAAATTAAACAGTGTGAAAACAAAAGCTGTGGAATCTGGTAACTGATTAACTACTGCAGCACAGAAGTACTTGCTGAGCTGAATAGAAAGGAATGAAGACAGGTTTTGTCATGCCTGTTAGGACAAAATAACTCTTTAACTTAAGTAAATGTGAATCTTCTCACCATCTGTGTAACTACATTTTTGAAAACCCTAACATAGCTACTTCCATCTCCCTGGAAATCTTAATTTTGTCTGTCTTTAAGTGAAACAATTACTGTTCTTTTTCATGATGTAAAAAAATAAATCAGAGTCACCAGTGGACATAAACCACTAGATACAAAAATATCTATACACGATTATGTAAGACTATATGGTCGTCACACAACAGGAAGCTTCAGTTATGGAGGTGTTTACTGCCAGCCATTTCCAGCTTGATGCAAAAATCAACATTGTTATTCTTGTGTAGAGTGCCAATGAAAAGGCCTCCCGAGCAGCTTAAAAACTCTAAAAATAGCAGATTGAAATGACCTTCTCATTAGCAGCAT
Source organism: Chionis minor (assembly GCA_013398295.1). Lineage (NCBI taxonomy): Eukaryota > Metazoa > Chordata > Aves > Charadriiformes > Chionidae > Chionis > Chionis minor. The sequence continues at coordinate 1,102,667 of VZSF01000446.1, forward strand.
CATATCTATGAACATAGGGAAAAATTTGTACTCTCACAGAAGCTAAAAATATTCATCAGGAAAAAACATTTAATTTTTATAATCTCTGTTGATTTTGCTGTTTTGAAGGAAAACTTGCTAAGGAATAAACCATTGTCAAAAGAAAATATTATAGCTGGCTGAACTGTATGGTTTGCATGTTCTACTCTCTGTAGAGCCTATAAAATGCTACAAGAGAGCTTTGATTTCTAAAGCTACAGGATTTTAACACAGCACATTTTTAAAATTCAAACCAAATAAATGAGTTTTTCAAAATACTGCTTGCCATCCTCCCTCTCTCCAGTTTATGTGCTCTGTTTTATTTGGGTTTTCCTCAGCTGCTTTTTTTAAGGGGGGCAGGAAGGGCAGGGGCCATTGTTTGTGGATTTTTTTTTCTCAAAAGGTAAGTAAAATATTATTTCCCATATGTTGTTTCTCTCTTGCTTGTTTTCCTGTCCTGAATTCTTGTCATTCACTACAGTAAAAGGTAGGTGGCGTGATCTTGTACGCAGACCTGTACACTTCTACTTCAGCCTCCCAAGCCTGAAACAGCCATCCAAGGCTGAGATAAATATGCATAACTACTCAAACTATTTGTGTTAACCTAGAAACATCAGTAGGAGCAAAACATTTCTGCAAGCAGCTAACACAAATGGGTGCTGCTACCTAGATTCTGAGAACCAGGAACACTGCACTGGGGTCCTCCAACAGCATCCCTCAGGTTGCTTTTTTTTTCTCCATCAAGGCTCTCTAAAAGACCTGAGAGTTTCAGTTGAATAAATCCTGGCCGTTTCTGACTACAGATGAAGAGCAGTGAAAGCACTTCAAAGAAGAGGGTTTCTTGAAGTGAACAATGTTACTGGCATCAGGGAATTTGATCTTGGCTCAGTTTCAAAAGTGGCTACGCAAGCAGCTTGAGAAGAATCAAATTCAACTAGTGGGGGTGATGGAGTGGCTCCTCCCTATTTTTCCAGAGAAAGCAACTACCCGTGCCAGACAGCAGTGGTGTGCTCAGTGCGCCCTCCCAGCTGCACAAAACCATTCCATTCAGAAGACTGCCAGTTCCTACACTCCCGGTTCAAATCCTGTTCAGGTAGCAGCTGAACTATGCCACATGCTCTTATTCTCTGCATCTGAAGTTGGGTTCCTTTGGCAGCTTACTGGCAACCGTAACATAAAGTGCATTAAATTAACGTGACTAGAGTTAAGCAATATATTTATTATGCAGATCTGCAAGTCAAGGAAGTTGTGAGTACACTGGTCACAAATGTTTATGTGCAATCTACTAAATCTCATATGAATAAATAAGGATGTCACTATTTTATACATAGATATATATGTATATATATTTATAAATACAGAGAGTGATATATTTACCATTGTGTTTAAAGCAATTAAAATATTTAAATTGGAGTTCCCCAGTGTAATTCAAAACTGGTTTTAATCTTTACATCTAAATTTAAGGTAATAGAAGCAAAAAAATGTAAGCTTTCTGCTAATCTCTTTTAATCCTATTCTGTATGCACATGCAGTGAGCTAGGTCACCTTCTGCTACCTGAACGGTTACAAACACTGATGCCACTTCTGTACTACCCCCCAAAAAGGGCTGGGGGGGAATTAAAGGCTATTTTTTATTTTATCTGTGCTGCAACATTACAGTACTCCTACAAGAAAAATTCAGTGATGAGTTGATTTTGCTGGTCATCAAGAAGGAAGGCATTACCACTGAAGTGTAACTGAAAATCAACAGCTTCACATACTATTACTAAGATTAAAACATTTCAGACCAGCCAGGTTAGGGCTGGGATTAAATGGGCTAGGATTAAATTAGATTCTCTTTTTGCAGAGTTGCTCGTGGATAAGTATTCTGTCACTGAGTTTAATGCGCCATATTAAGGGTTATTTTGAAACCTGAACATGAGCCATGACACCATAGAAAATTTCATATCTCTTCAAGCGCAACAATGGTGAAGTATTTTTCCCACAGTTTTATTGTCTAGGTGTGTGTGTTTACTCTTATGAGATGAATGAGATGCAGTTCCAGTCAGACTAGTCAGCTCAAAGACATCCAGTATAACTAAATGTGGAATATCAGACTCCTCTGTAGTTTTCTAGTATGTTTAATGAGGCAGGGATCTATTCAGTAATCAGTGGCCAAGTGTGTGATTATGGAACACATGAAATCAAATAAATCTGGAAGGGAGATGAAGTTCAACTGCTGGTCTTAACCTGTTACCACTTATTGTTGGGTAGATAAGAATAACATTGTTAAAGTTCATGGATTTATATTGCTGTAAAGTTCAACATGAGAGAATATGAGAATAAACTGCTCACACAGTTTATTGGGAAATAAAACAGATGCCAACATAATTATTTTCCAGAGTACTTCCAATAAATAGAAAGAAAGGTCCAGTTTATAATAAGATACCTGAACAATCAGAAAGAGGGCTACTTTGTCGCTACTTACTATAGCTGTGTATATATTTAACGTATTTCTTTCTCTTAACTCTGAGGAAATGATTACTTTCCTGCACCACAGATTTTTACATTATGTAAATTTCAAAAATAGAATAAGCTGCCAACAAAAATTACTTAAGACTGGAGTGTCTATCTCAACTTATTATGACCATTTCTTCCGTAAGATGTAGTAATTTTACTTCTACCATATGTGTACTGATGTGATAATGGAGCAAAGTAATCTGCTGCTGAGCTACTTAACGCTGGACTCACTTTATTTTAGTTGAAAAATAAGTGGTTATGCAATGGTGAGCAGAAAAGTTAACAAGATTTTTCAAAATACTTCAAAACTCAAGGAATCTACTTGATGGGAAACCAAGAGTATTTTCAACAAAAGTTAACAACAGATTTGCAGCACTGGCCCTTGCAAATTGATTACCATTGTGTCCTGTAATCATGGCACTAAGCTGTCTCTGCAAGTGTTCTTATACATATGCAAATGATCCAGTGGAACCATGTAAATGCAGAATACTGAAAAACTGTGTTTTGTTTCTATTTCATTAGTATGGAGAAATAAAAACTAAAAACCAAGGGGCTCATCTCATGGCAGACAGCAAGGTTGGTCCCAATGAATGAAAGAACATTGAACTGCAATTTGGGCAAAAAAATTATGTTGCTAAAAATCCCAAAAGTGACACATAAATTCAGCTGCCTTATGCTATATACTATACTCATTATCTGAGCCTAGAGGTTTTCATACTCACCTAAAACCTTAAAATATGCTCTAGGCTGTTCTACCATATGATAAAATTCAAACCCACAGAATCTGTTAAGATCAACAAGGAGGGGGGGAAGCACTGTAAATACATCTTAATTTCTGTGTGCAAACCCCAGCTGTCAGCGGACCCCAAATCCTGCAGAAAAGGTAGATTTGGCAGCACAGCCTGAATACTAGCAAGGCACTTCTGCCCCAGGAGTATCGAAGTCCCTCTTTACATCTAAACCAGCAAGCCTTTCTTTCAGGTAAGCCCCCCCTGTATGGGCAGCATTTGCCTTCACGCAGCCTCACACACACACACACACACACACGCACGCACGCACAACTTGCGCTTCCAGAATGCTTTGTGCCGGCCGTGTTAGCCGTGTCACCTGCCCTTGGCGTTCCTCTGGCTGCTGTCTTTCGAAATCCCGAACGCCAGGCCAGACACAAGCGGAGGAGGAGAGGGCTCGGACAACACCTGACAGACGCCAGGAGCGTCTGAAGTGACGAGGGCCCAGGGTACCTGAGCGCCGGGCGGCGACAGCTGCCCACCCCCCCGGCCGGGCCGGAGAGCAGTGTCCCCTCACCGCCCAGCTCTCGCCAGAGCGGGGCGGAAACCTCGCGAGAGCTGCCCGCACCCCGCCTCCCTCCGCAGGGAAGGCGCGCGGCCGCCGGCCTTTCCCTTTTCCCGCCGCTTCGCGCGGAGCCGCCGGCAGCCAACCAGGTAACGGTGCGCGCTCTCCGCACCGCCGCTGCCTGGTAACGGTCGCTGCCGCGTGAGGACGGGCTCCGCCACAGCCCCGCGCCGCCACCGGGCCG
>VZSF01000446.1:1106814-1165672 GCA_013398295.1 Chionis minor
CCCGAGCCCCGCTGGGTTCCCGGCCTTCCTTCCGCCGGCAGCCCCCGGGGGGCGGAGCGGGCCGCGCTCGCCCATTCTCTCCGTTTCGGAGGCTCCGGTCGGCCTCGCTGCCGCTGGGGGGAAGGGGCGGGGGGGACATGCCCGGCCCCTCCTCTGCCGCCCTGGCCTCTGGGCGTGACGGGAGCCTGGCGGGAAGCTGGGGCAGTTGAGGCGCGGGTGCTTTCTGCTGCCTGGCAAGCTCTTGGGCGCTGGTGATGGCAGGATTTCTCAGAGCACCCCGGCGTGTCTTACCGAGTGAGTTTTCTGTACAGTGTTTGTGCAAAGGGAAAGGAGGAAAGAGAGAGAGAAAAAAAAAAATCGCCGCTGGGAGGTACAGGAGAGCTGAGTTGGTAGGAGCAGCTGGTGCTCAGGGCTTTTGGTGGGGGTGAGGGGTTCAAGAAGCTTTGTGCTTTTCAGAATCGCAGAGGGGCAGTGGCTTCCTGACAGCGAAGTAGAAGCACAGATGAGGCCCAGTGCTTTATGAGTGCTAACTACCCCGGCTGATGCAGGCGTGTGTAAGGAAGGCGGTCCCCTGTGGAGCTGCGTGAAGTCTTAAGACGCAGGAGGGAGCTGGTGGTTGGAAGGAGAGGGAAACAGAAACGTTTGGGTTGTTCAGTGGAAAGGTTAGCGCTCGGGAGGACAGGAGCAAAGCCCCATCTGAGGGAGCAGCCGTGCTCCCTCCCTGTTAGAGCAGCAGGAGGTTCAGGACAGGAGCAGTCATTGTGCTGCTTTGCCTCTTCAGGCAGCTTCCCCGCTCTCTCCCTGCCTGCAAGTGTCTATACATCCAGCTTGGGTGGGTTTGTTCCCTAAGGACTGGAAAATCCTTTATTAGGGATGGAGACAAAGCTCAGAAGCTGACATCACTGAACACCTTTTACACCTGTGCAACAGCCCAGGCCTGTTGAAAGCTCTACTTGAACACTTGTTGGGGGCCTTCTGTTTGAAGGCAGGTTGAACACCTGTGGGAAGCAATGTGTCATTTTGGGATCTTGAAGCAGGTGAAGCTTGTGAGAACCTGCTGCTGTTTTTTTCCCCTCTTTGTATTCAGTTGATGTACTAATCATTTGCAGAAACTCTGAGCAAGTTTTGTGCATTTTCTTCTTGCAGTCATCTTGGGGGGGGGGGCGCAGTGTGGTTGGAGAACCAAAACAAAAACACGAGGGACAGCCTTTACTAATTGCAGACTCAGATGCCCTTTTCTTGAAAGTGTTTCATCTGACATGCTCAGATCTAAGACAGTGAGAACAAGTTTGTTAATGTCACTGCCCTAACGCTTGACAGAGAATAAGATGGTTTCTAAGATATCTGTTGCTGAAGGTAGAAAAGCAAGAGTTTAAAAGACCTTCCTAATGCCACTAGGCAATCAGTTCCACAAAGAAGCATTGTAAGATGGCTTAATGTGACAGCACACAAAGTGGAGCATTTCAGCTGCGAAGATGCAAGCAGATTACTGTTCAACTTCTGCTGAGGACTTGCAGGCATTGCTAGTTTGAAAAGGTAATTTTATTTTCCATTAAGAACTTCTCTCAATGTAAGAACCTTTGCTAACTTGAAACCAGGTACGGACGTGGGCACTGAATTTTCTATGGACAGAGCATGTTAAAGCAACTGTAGAGCTACCTACTGGTTACTGACGGTTCTGTCAGCTCAATTACTGTAGTGTTTTAAGTATTCTTATACTATATAAAACATACGGTTCAAGTATTCCTGTGTTGTTGAGAATAACGCTTTGTTCCATTTATTCCATTATTTCTATTCCATTTTAAAGACAGCCAGACTGAAAGAAAAGTGACTTGGTTAAGACTGCACAGAGATATGAGAAAGGAGGCCAGAATAAAGGCTTCCAGGCCCTACACTAGGTCACCAACCACTGGACCGAACATTTTATCATGGGGAATCTAGGGGACCAGCTAAACCAGTAGCTGCATTCTAAGTTGCTTGAAGGCCCTCAAGAAGGGAAATGCAGCTTCTGGACTGATTGTAGACCTTGTATTGTCTGAATGACAACTGTAACTTGTGTATCAAAAGTTTGAGAACAAATTGTTCCTTTTATTTGTCTATATAGACATTGGGGTTTGCTTGCTTGGGTTGCTACTTTAGGAACAGTACAAAATACTTCAGATTTTTTTTTCTTATTGTAATTTATATTCCAGAGTAATAGAGATAGCTATGTCCACCTGGTAATGACACAGTCCCTGTTCAAAAGTGTTTGTTTAAAACTGACCGTGTAAAAATGGGGCGTTTCACACACAGGGAGCGGAAGAACAGAGAGATTACATGAGTATTTCAATATTGGACACCCTGTGCCAATAGAATTGAATCTTACCTTGGCTCAGACCCAGATCTGAGTACCATGCTTCCCGTGTAGTTTACCTGAGGGCATCATCTGTGTTAAGAAACCCTTCAAAACAAATAAGAATTATGGGTAAGATTGTTCTGAGTTGTGTAGGCAGTCTGGCTTTTAAGACAGAGCTGTCTGATAGTTCTCAAATACTAATGTTTTGGAGATTTATAAATTTTGAGATTACTCTCCTATTTCCTTTTCATCAGGGAGTGGGAATTATTTCAATGTAGAATTGCAAAGACTTCAAGGAGATGTGAGCTTTCCTTTGCAGAGTGGTGTAATTTAAATCCATGTTTATGTAAAGGATGTATATACACAAATACACCTCTGATAAAACTTTTGACAAATGCTTTTGCTGACAGCCCGATTTTGGAAGCATGAGTTACTTTTAGAAAACAGGAATTCTGTTTAACTGTAGCTTTACATAGGAAAGGAATTAAAACTCCTAAGCATCTTAATCTAATTTTAAGTTGATAGCTATTTAAGAAAGGTGGGGGAAGTTCTATTAGTTTGTAATTACTTATAGCAAAACACTTAGCATCTTCCACACTTTCAGGGACAGGGACAACTCAACAAGGATTGGCATTAAGCTTTGTATTTGATCCGTGGCTGCAAGTTGTACTCTGATAAATGCAAATCTAAGTGTTGTCGATCTGTCATTACAGGCATACACCTGTCTTCAGAAACAGCTTCATAACTATGTAATTTAAAACTTAAAGAGTGAGAGCGAGCCAGTTCTGCAAAAAAGTCAAAGAAGCTGGGAATAGAAAAAAGCAAGATGAATGCATCTGGAGGAAGCTGTGGGAGCCCTAGTTCTGCAGAACCTACAGGAGATTTCTTCAAGGAATTGTGGTCTAAACTGAAAGAATGTCATGATAAAGAAGTACAAGGTAAATTGTTAAAGTTTGGGTTCACAGAAGGCTGGCTGTTACCACAGCAAAACTTTGAACCAGATTACCACTCCATCTGCCTGGAGCTAAATAGATTTTTAATGTCTTGTGTTATGTGGAAGGTTGGATTGGATGATTATAAATGATCCTTACAGCTTGATCACCTAAGCGTGGCTTAACAGGATTAGATTTAAACTATCAACAAGAATAAATGATTTACTAGGTCAGTGAAGAAAAAGTAACACAATGTTACATGGGATCTGTGTGTGCTTGGGAAATATTTAAATGTTGCTTTACCTCTTTAATAGATTATGATTCAAAGTTTCCAAATCAAGTCATTTAATGGATTTTTTTGCTTTTTTCTTTTGCCTTGGGTTTTAGTCACTTCAGATACATTAAAATTGTTTGCATTGTTTATTTTCCCTATCTTGTGCAAAATACCACTGCAGATTAATATTATTGAAGTGAAAAGTATATCTTAAGTTTTTAGTGTTATAAATCTTCTCAAGACCATTTATAATAGAATTGCTTATTCTTACGTTACGTTTTGTGACCTGTAATACCAGTTTTACTATGAATTGACTGTTAGTGTCTGTTCATTCTTCAGTAGTGCAGGGAATTAATAACCCTCAAAGTAAAGATGAATTTTTGCACTGTATACTTACACTCTTATTATAATAATGTTTTACAAGTAGTATTCATAAAATATTTTGCTAAAAATACTTCATAAGTTAAGATTTTCTTCTGCTAATCTTAAGTCACACGATCCATTCTTTTGGATGGAATTAGAAAAGTATTTGACTGAATCTTCCAACAAGTATATCCTTATGCATGAAATAGTATTTATATTAGGCTGGAATAAAAGCAGGTGAGGTTTTGTGAATTAAGAGCTTTAGTAATGCAAGTGGATCTTTGTAGATAGACAATTCGAATGGCCTTGGTCATTTCCACCAGCCTCAAAATAGTTCCAGGTCTGTCCACTTAGTCCAGTTATATCATCACTTCTTAATTTCAAAAACTATGTATAGATTGTATAGATGTTTCATACCTCCCACTGAAAGTCTTGACTCAACAATTTGCAACGCTGGACCTTGACACTGTATGTTAGTAATTTTTTTTAAAAAACAACCAAATGAAAAAACTTCTATCAGTTTGGCAACTGAAAGAAGAGATGTAGCAGATAGTAGCATTTTGTTATATTAAAAAAATTATGTGTAACTGTATGAAATACAAAACTATATTGTGTCCCAAAACACACAGAAAAGTCTTACTTATTTTTTATAACTTTTTCTTCTTTTTATTTTTTTTTTTCTTTTTTAAATGGTTCTTTTCAGAGTAGGTGTGATGTCAACCGCAGATAAATGCGGAAGTACTGACAAAATGGGATCTGGCAATCTATGGCATGTCTGAACAACAACAACTGAACAAACAAAAAACTAATGCAGAGGGTAATGTTAAGTGACCCTTTCTCTAGTTTCTTGGGATGTGCAGCACGTGATTCTAAAGTTTTGGTTTTCTTTATGCAAGTGAAGATACTCTTTAGAATGCGTGCTGGGTGTGGCCAGATAATTTTGCCACTAGGCAGTCTTTTTCATGCCTACCCCTTTGTCAGTATGTCCCACACCGTGTTAGGTAAAATTAGGTCTTCCATGATAACATCAAAGACATGCCTGAAGGATAGTTAATTTTTTCAAAAGGTGGGGATCCTCTTACAGAAAATGCTACTGGAAGATATTTTAGAAACATCAAACACAGGCTTGCCTGGACTTTGCTTGTTTCTGAAGTCTATAAATAAGAATTAAAATTGACTCATGAGTTTCCAATCTAAATGTCAGCAAAAATTATTTTAAAGATGGTGGAAGGTGGATTAAGGGAAAGTTAGTGGGAGAAAAAACTTCTTGCCTGTACAATGCACAATGTACTGAATGCTGTAATGGTGGAATTCTTATTATTTGTTACAAATCTGTGAAAAGTAGGATTTATGACGTGAGTTTGAAGTGGTTAGACATATTATACAAGTTACAATATTTATATATCTGTAGAATATAGACTAGAGAATACTTCAAACTCATACAGTTTGAAATGTTTTTTTATTGAATTTTTATATATTACTATATTGTAAAGGTTGTATTTTTCCACCATGTTAGTTAAACAAACCCTGCTTCTTATTCTTTTAAATTGATCACTTGCAAAAAATTCCAAATTTTGTCCCTCTTCAGACAAAACAGCTATCATTGTCTCTGAAATTCATTATGTGACAATGGGTAGGACTCCTATAAGCCCAGTTTCCAAAGATGTTGTGCATGGTCGATGTCAGTTGACTTCTTATGGAATTCAGAAGTGCTCAGCAGCTAAGAATAATGGCCACTAAAACTATGTTTAATTTTATTTCCTACCTGTAGAATGTGTGGGATACTTGCATAGTGCTCACAAATTATAAAGGAATTTAATAATGCTGTTTATAAAGTGACTAATTTCTGCAGGTGTTAATGCAGCTAGCTCAAAATAATTATATGGATACTTGCTGCCTGTGGGTCTTATTGACATGGTTGCTGAGGATGAAGTCTAAAGCTCTATACTAAGAAGAAACATATTTCAGCATAGAAATGTGAGGACAGTTTTGAGTACAAGAAATAGCCTGGTTTTTTTCAATTATTCTATACCTCTGAAAAGCAGCAGTTATAAATAGGGGGAAAAAAACTACTCATAGAGAAAATTACCTCAATTGATAGATTGCTGTAGGAAAGGAAATGGCTGGAAGCGCCTCAAAAGTAAATAATTATAGAAAGCAGGACTGGAAGGGATCTTAGGAGGTCATCTAGTCCATCTCTGTACCCTTAAGGTAGGATTATGTCCGTCACTGCTGACAGAAGCTTATCCAGCTTGTTACATACAAGAAAACTTCAGTAATAAAGATTCTGCAGTCTATTTTAAGGAAGTGCATTTAATGCATTTGAAAATTCATCAGAACAGACATTGTCATAGCCATTAATGGAAATATTACAGGTACATAGTCTAATCAAGTTGCAAGTTTCATAATATAGTGTTGTGTGTTTAATTAATCTGCCTAATGATAGTTTAAAGAAAGTCTTCATCACTTTAATAGAGAGAGTGTGTTGTTTACTAAAGCATTTAGGAGCTTTAGGTGATGTAGACTTATATAGTCTGCAGCTTGTCTATTCCATGGAAATACGGTGTGAAAGATAAAATTGAATCAGAAGTGTTAAATAAGGAAATCTGAAAAAGCAAAGCTGTTTAAGTGAGTATGCTTGAAACCTCCTAAAGCTCTGGAAAAGCAAAAGGAAGAGATTACACCCGATGCAGTAATTCAATGCTCTTGGATAAATGTAACGAACTGGTTTCCTGCCTTCTCATTGCAGTCATTTGAATTAAGAAAAAAATGCAGCCATTAAGTAACTAGTTTGGTTCCTCCTGAATTCAGGTGAGAGGGGAGATAGCGTTACCTGGAGCACAGTACTGGGCCTTTTGAGCGCTGCCTCTTCAATTTGTGGCTCAGGTTGCCAATGTTACAATCCTAAATACTTGCTGAACACAGACTACCTGTTCATACAGGAGATGCATTGTTGTGCAGCTTCATTCCTTCCGATGGGTGTGGAGCAGCATTAAAGCACACTTTATAGGGGTTCTAATTGCAGATGCCTAATTGACTTGATGAATAGCAACTACTTAAAAAAAATAAACCCTCTTTCTATGCTGATCTGCATGATAGAACGTAACATCTCACAGGTGTTGAAGACTTAAGAGATAAAAGAAATCTTGCTCTGTTTCCTAAGAACTTGTTTTTTTAAGTAGTCTCTGTGCATTTTTATCTGTCCTCTCACAGGCAGCTTGTAGCAGTCTGTGGCAAAGGTTCACTGAGGCTCTGGCTGGCCTGTTACAGTGTAAGTGGCCTGAAAAATGAACCTTCTCAAGCAAAGTTTTCCTCTTTGAGCTGTTCCCAGTTGAGTGTGGTAGGGGAGAGCAAAAAGAAGTCTATTAGCTGCCTTAACCTACTTTTTTCTGTAGTAAGATGTAGTATCAGGTGCATGTTTTGGTTTAAATTAAAAATTGTCAGAAGTTTTCTTAAAAGTGTTCTTTCGTAAGTTTATCCTGTTATCCTAAATGACTAATGCTTTTGCAAGAAAGGTTACAAGACACCTCGTATCCAAACTGAAGTTGCTCACTAGTTTGAAGAAAATATGGCGTTAGGAAAAAATTGTTACGTTCCTTTCTGATGTCGTACAAAAGATCCCATTGGGTCTGTATTTAAGAAAATGTTATATCATTGGAGTCTGATTATTTCTGACTATTTATTTAGCGTAGGAATGGGCGGCCAGCTGGTGTGTGGGTAGTAGCATATTGATTTCCATAGCACTGCATCCCACTTGTTAAGCTGTGCTGGACTTCAAGCACCTTTAAAGCAAGGAGATTGACTGGACTGCTCTCTAGCCCCTGGGCTGACAGCTGCCCGCTCCTGCCGAGAGCATCAGTTGCGTTTTCAAACCTTTTTACTTCTCTGCACGGAGCAGACGTTTAGGAGTGTGTGGGCCGTAGTGGGAGAAGGGCAGCAGATCATTCCTCGGTTCACCTTAAGGTCCTTCAAAGAAGCTTTGGCTGAGAGGGTCTGGTAGCATACCACCAATGAAGTATGTTGTCCTTTTGTGCTTTAAAGCCTTGAATAATGCATTTTTAATGTTTCCTTTATGTGTATATATTGTAATACATTTTTCAGTTCAGTGGCTGGATGCTACATTTCAGGTGTAGTATTATGCATTTATATGTACACAGAACATTTTGTGTACCTACGTAGGCATAGTCAATGAAAATATGTTGACAGTGCTTGATATTCATGTGTGGGTTTTTTATAAAAGTGTGTTTATACCTGTTTAAGTAGGAATCTGCATGTTTAAGAAGTCCCTATTTCCTAGAGATCATGATAGCTACATCTGTTTCTGAAATTCTGTAGAACATACTCAAGAATTCCAGAAAGAACCATATTCTCTCCAAATTAGTGACGTTTTTTCCCTCTTTGGCAGATGTCATTGGCAAAAGGAGTTTATTATTTCACTCATGGGTTTTTTTAATCGCAGTTCTATAACATGCTTTTTTTTCTTTCCACTTTCAGGCTTACAGCTGAAAATATCTAAGTTGAAAAAGGAAAGATGCTTGTAAGTACTCATCCTAATGGTCTAATTTATTAAAGGAGAGTCTGACTACTGTTAACAAGCCATAATTCTTGTGAGATCAGTTGAGGTTTCATGGATTCTCCAGACATGTTCAAAAATCTGCTCACGTTAATAATTTAGCTGAAGTCATCTAAAGATATATGCAACTCTTCATAGTGTGTATAACCTGCACGCTAGCTTTGCCTTCCTTGAACAAATGACTTGTGAGGTTTTCTTATCTAGCATTTCTAGGATGCCTATTAGTATGTTGACATTTCTAATACAAAAAATAATTAGGGAAACATTTTAAAATTGGGGTCAAATCTGTAAAAGAGAAATGACAAGACAACAAGCTAAATTTTTTTTTTTTTTGCTACGTGTTTGCCTTTAATAGCAGGTATTGTACCTTAACTCAGCTTTCAGCAAAGATTCTGGTAATAACCTTGCTAATTTTTACTCAATTCTTATATTTTAAGACATATATCACTTCTATTTCAGTCATTATTTACTACAAATTTTTAGTTCTGTTCATAGAAGCAAATGGGGGGGAAGATCCGAATTACAAGATATACATGTACAGTAGAGTCACAATACGTATTCAGAGCATAAATCGGCTTTTATTTTCCTTCTGACTAAAGCCATATTTAATTAAATGATGAGATAAGCTAATATGATTCTTTATTTTAATTTTTACTTCAGGTTTAATTACATCAATATTATGTTACTATTATATATGACCTGTATGATGAGTTGCACTTTATGAAGTGCTGTGTAGGAGGAATAAAAGTGAATTACTTGACCTTTTTCCACTTTGGAAAACACTATAGTTATATTAGATATATTAAAGACATTAAACTCTTCTTAAAATTAGCAAAAAATACTCCATATTTGCATTCCCAGCATTGGCATCTAAAGTCAAGCATACACAATCTTAGTTTTAAAGTAGCCACTGTGCTCTCAAGTATAGTCTGTGATTTTTCAGAATTAACATTTCTATCTAGTCCGTTTTCTTCCTCACTAATTCCTGTTAGGTTTTTTTGTTGTCTCTTTTTTTAGTTAAATTTTTTGAATTGTATAAGCAGCAAATAACACTCTCCTAGTCTAGAAAAATTAGGTCATCATGTACTTTTTTGTCCAATAGTAACTCAAGAAACTCCCATGCATTTTTGACAGTTGTTGTCTAAACTGCCTCATGTGCTTGTATTTCTGGTTGGGAGGGAAACAAGGATGTTTTTTCCATAAGAGTAGATAGATTTCTTCTATTGGAATCCATCTTTCCTTTTCCTGTAACATGGAAGTGTGTAAAACATCTTATAATGATTCTGGCTTTTCTATTATAGATTGATTGTACAACAGTGCATACTTAACTTGCTGTCTACTTTTATTATAATTGTTCTTCTGTAATTACAACTGCGTCTCACTTCCGGGAAAATTGTTCTTGTTTCTTTTCAATAGGATTTTGGAAGAAATTGTGTAACGCCTGTGTTGCTCTATTCCCTAGATGTCTCTTTGGATTTTGTTTATCATCTGTAGTGCTCAAACCTCCTCTGTGCTTTTGTTTTGCTTAAATATCACCCGTCCTCCCGGCATTTGATAATCCACAGCAGCGCTTGGAGCCGCGCAGTGTTGTGTTTTCTAACATTTTAGCTGCATTCGTAACAGATACCATGTGTGAAGGCTACAGAGAATTCCCTATGGTTTTGACATTTGTCTGCATGGTGCTCTTCTGATGCTTGCTGAGCAGGTGCAATTCACCAAACCTATAGCAGCGTTTACAATCCCAAGAGTACCTACCTATGTGTCTAACTCCCTGTTAGCGTATACTATTTGCAGCTGCTGTTTAATTGTGCATAAGGGTTCACAAGTTATTAATTAAAAAAAAAAAAGTGACAATACAGTCCAGTTGCTTATTTGGTCTCTCAGTGAATTTTTAGTCAATAGGAAATATGAATTCATATGAATTTTATCAAGATTTTGAGTTCTCCGTTTATCATGGAACGTTGTCAGGTCTTTCAGTAAAATCCGAAGAGCATATGTGTCGCTTACATCTTAAAGTTACATCTTTCTGAACATTAAGATTGATAGTGCAGTATCACAAGGAATATATTTATGTTAGTAGATGAAATTCTATTAGGTTATCAGATGACTTTCAGTTAGCAAATATTTGGTATTACATTTCATACTTAAAGGCTACACTTACTTTCCTGGAAAAAAAAATCAATTTAACATCCTGTTATTTCTTATGTATAATCTGTAAATGAAGTAGTTATTTCATTTTTAATTAAAAGGATGGAATTATCTAATGCTGTTATTGTTAATTTAACCTGCTGTGTCACGAGTTGCTTCCATGTTTTGATAACTTAAATTGATCAATTAATGCCCTAAGTGATTAATATTATCAGTGATGTGACTGAACATATACCAAATGGTTTAATTATTGTTTGTTGGAATCTTTCTACAATTACCACATTGTAGATACAATATTCTTACATAGGACGTCTTGTTCTCCTTGGTGCATCTGAATACCTGAGATTTAGTATTTCAGACTTGGTAATCAGCTGACAATGAGTGTCTTATTTTGTAAGGCAGTTCAGCATTGGAGCTAATGACTTGTAAATGCTAGGTCAGAGACTGTTCATTATGCAGAGTGCCTTCATAGCCAAAAATGTCATGTTTATCAGGGGCACTGGAATTCTAAAAAAAAAAAACAAAAAGCCTAGTTACTTCTGTCATTTTATTATCTTAGTGTCTTCTTTTTTTTTTCCTCCCCAAATAACTTAATGCCATAGAATGACTTAAAGGTAGCTGATATTTTAGGCCTCCTGTGAGTTGCATAAAATGAAAAAAATTAGACTTTTTTAATGCCATAAACATCAGAAAAATACAGACTGCTTTTGTTGGACTTCAAATTTTGCCACGGCCTAGCTGTTCTTTGTTAATGAACTAACACAACTTTAACACTTTGTCATCCCCAAGTAAAAAGTACAAGTCTTAAATGGTCCCTCATGCTGTTTGCATGTAGCTGCTTTTTATGTTGTATATGCAGCTAAAAAGGACAAGATTGGTCTGGATGGTAGTACAGAAAAATAAAATATCTGTTCTTAAATTTCAGAATTTATAAAATATGTCTATGATTGTACACTGCACAAGCTTCTGACTGTCCCATTCACTTTGACCCGTGATTGTTAATTTCTTGTATTACTCCAATACCAGTAGTATGAAAACGTGTTTGACTAATGTATCTTAAAGGGATAGGGCCAATTTATAAGTATGTCTGTTTAAAAGAATTGTATCAACAAGTTAGAAAATACGTTTTCATTTCCTGTTGTGTGTGTGCTTAGCAGCCAATTTTGTGGCTTCCACAAATAATCCATCTCAGGCACACTGAAAACAAACACCCACTTTAATGGAATACACAAAGGATTCCATGGCAAAAAGAAGAGCTGGGAATGAATTCTCAGAAGTTAGTCATCATCATGTTACATAGATTCAGCTGCTTAGTTTTTACTGAAAGTTAATTTCCTTGTAGAAAAAAATTGTGTGCTTGTTTGCATCTTGAAATGGTGTGAAAAGTGAAAGGGAGCTAAAATTGGGAAGTTCATGTTAATCACTTTTCCTTAGCTCTTTTGAGGAGGAAATGTTCTTTGTTAATTAAGTAGTCCTGGCTTTTAGAGAAAGTATTTGCCACAAGATCTTCTATTTCTGAGGCTTTTGGGAAGAGAGTTCTCTTCACCATATTCATATTATGGGAATCCATGTCCTGTACACCCTGAGAGTTGCTTCTTGATACACAAAACCTCTAATGGATCTAAAGACTTGTCAGAGCTTTACAAACCTAATGTGGTTTGTCACACTGCAAGAAGCACTCACTGCTAAGACAAGACCAAAATGACCTGGTTGTGAAAGCCCCCAGTTAGGTTCCCAACAGCTCAGCAGCACGATAAAATAAGAGAAGTGCTTGAGCTTACGTTCCCTGAGATTGTTGCTTGAATGCTGTTAGCTTTTATGCACTGACTGTCATCGACTCTAATTTTTGTCCTTAGCAAAAATCAGATTTATCAACAGAAGCTCAACTGTAATATGAATTACAAACTATCTGCTCCTTTCCTAACCCAGACATTTCTACGTTGCCGTTCATCAGACACACTTGCTTCATTAATCTTCAACTTAATATTTGTGCTGACGATAATCACATTTCCCAAGAATATGAAAGAAACATGCCAGAGAGAATTTTGTGTTGAAAAACTAATAGCTGTAATTTAAAACTAGAACTAACTTTTTCTCTGTTTGTTTTTAGGGATGCAGAGAGGCTTGAAGAGTTTTATACCAAAAACCAGCAGCTCAGAGAACAGCAAAAAGCACTTCATGATACTATCAAGGTTTTAGAAGACAGGTGAAGTAGTAGTGTCTTTTAGTTTTGGGGTTTGTTGTGTTTGGCTCTTACAGAGTAGCTCTGGATGACTTGCAAGTTGTATTTGGGTTTTGGTTGCTGTTTTGGGTGGGTTTTTTTTCTTTTGTAAACCAGTCCTTTTCTAGTACAATCCAAATAGTTTGGTTTAAAGAAAAGTGTAGAATTTAGATTCTTCTGACTGAATTACATGTTTGCTATTTTGTTATTTTTGAAGTGCTTAACTTGCTTAGTTTAGTTAATATAAATAGAAGTTAAATAAATTGGCTTGGGAGGCGGACAGCCATTTTAAAGCACATTCTTTTCCATCCATTTTTGTAGAGGTAAGTTTGATATCAATTGATACAAGTACAAAATGCAAGGGCAAAGCATATTGCATACTTTGAAGCTTGTGAAATAACTCACTAGGAAATCCTTCATATTTTGAGGGGTCTTTTTTAACAGTTGTCTGTTTTACCTAAGTTTAATCACAGGTTCTGTCTTTTTTTTGCCTTCTGTTGAACTTAGACATTCTGATCACCTTTTGATCCGTTCAGGCTTTCCCTTATTTGTTCCTGTTTAATCCGGTACAGCAAAACAAAACCAGCAGATGTGAAATTACAGTGCATTTTTTCATCTTTTAAAAATGATACCTGTTTTGGAAAGTGTATGTTAAATTTGCTGCTGACTGACTCTCAGAAGCTTTCCAGGAACAGGAGATCATTGCATAGTAAATTATTTTCCCACGTTCCTGTGCCACCTCAAATTTTAGAGCTATGATACTCAATTTTTGCAATCAACTCTGTTTCTCTGTGAAAGGCACTAGGGATAAACTTGTAACTGTGCAGGTAATAAACTTTCACAGCACATAGGTAGAGAGACACCTGCAGAGTGGCTGGTTTTCTAATCCCTTAGCAGATGAAGTACTCGCATTGTGAAAAACAAAAAGAGCATTTAAAGTGATTTAATACAAGGAGATGATAATACTGTGTTTATTACACCGTTAGTCAGATAAGCTAGTATGAAGAGGCATTTCAGTATTTTAGTGTTTCCATCATTCTACAATATTAAAATACCTGTAAACCAAGATGACTTTTGCTTCCAATATTCAACTGTGTAATTGGAAACTTAGGTGTTTTGTTTGTTTGGGGGTTTTTGTTGTTTTTTTTTTTTTTTAAGTACTTCATATGCTAGCAGTAGGAATGCATAACTCTTAATTTATCTCTTATTTAGAGGCAAGATAGGTGGTGGTTTTCACTTTGGTAATACTGTTAGCTTTCTGTTGTGTACCAGAAGTAAATACACTTCAATTATCACCTGTAATATGAACGCACATTTCATTGCATGAGTGAATGTGTCAAGTAAGATGGAGTGACCATAAATCCTTTTCTGATAGTAGATATGCTTTAATCCACTAATCTAAACCATTAGAGACAGTGGCAGCGACGCCTCACATGGACTTTTACATCCACTTCGAAGTATTGGTGTCTAGATAAACATAAAGGAGTTCACATTTGCTTGGTATTTGTTACAGAGCGCACTTACTATTTGTCCTTTTTGTTATATTACTTTGCTTAATGACAGTGATATAGGAAGGACTTCATCCTTCTTAGATGTAGTAATTGTACTTACTGAAATGATCTGCTTATTTGTATTTGCTTGAATGAACTTTACTTATAATGAGTAGCAATTTATATCTGACAGTACGCTTCGTAGGACATCTCACAAAGGTTTTCCGTGGCAAGGCGTAGCATGCTCCACTTTATTATAAAGTAATGCATGTAGATTTAGAAGTATCCAGTACCTACAGTCATTAATATAAACGTTAGTATGTGTAGTATTGTTCAGAAATCTCAAAATATTGCATATAAAACCACAGTACTCAGTGGTGTTCTGCATAGTTGTCAGAAATTTTCTGATTTTTGTTGTTCAAAAGGCCAGTTAAGTGTGGATATCTACTTCATGTATGGCAATATTTTCTTGACAGAGGGACTTTTTTATCTTCGTTTATTGTAGGTTAAGAGCAGGATTATGTGATCGCTGTGCTGTAACTGAAGAACATATGAGGAAGAAGCAGCAAGAGTTTGAAAATATCCGGCAGCAGAATCTAAAACTTATCACTGAGCTTAGTGAGTTTTATCCATGAGTCTGAAGACAAAACATACTATTTTGTAAACTGGTTCCTGTTGAATTTCTGTAACCTGATATCATTTATATATGGTGTGTTTAGTAAGCCCAAATTCAGTCAGGGGATACTTAATTCTAAGGTCTGAAAATATGTAACATACCAATTACTAGTCATTTCATGTGCCTTCTCAGATTGAAGTGTAGATACTGAAAATGAACTGATGTGGAAAATCTTACAGTGTAAAGTAGCTACTACACATAAAATGTGGCTGCTTTTGTTTATTCCTACAGCTCAAGCTGTAGAATGACTGATTGCCAGTTTTCCTAAGGAAACCCTGACTTCAAAAGTAACTGGTGGTCACAAAGCAGCAAGTTCAAACAGAAGTTCCCTGGGTCCAGCTTGTGTCCTGTAGTTGGTCTTGGAGTTTGACTGGAGTAACCCATAACCTTCGCGTAACCCTCTGAAGCCACAAAAGAATTGCTTCATGCCAGGCAGCTTGTAGCCAACTCATTTTGAGATCAGGAAGTCATACATATGGGACAGGAAAAAATAAACTGTTCTGGGTGACATGAAAGCAGGACACAACAAATGTCTTCATAAAGAGTCTGGAAAGATCGGTTGAATAAAGTGCTAAAAAACACGGGATGGGATTTTAAAATGTTGAAGGTGTCTTTTCCATTAATTAATTATTTTGTGTCATTTAGTTGTCTTGCTTGATCAAGAGAAAGCAGACATTCAGTGAGATTTAAAACATGGGAAATGCCTGTCACAAAAAGTAATTTTTGAGTGCTTAAATTATAGAAATACTTGATTCTGTACTAATATAAAAATATATTATTTTTTCAAAGACTGTTAATATTGAATATTTATATAAAAATATTCTAAATTCTTAAATTTAATGATTAGCAACAGAGTGCAACCAATCTTTAAATAAATCTCTCAGCCTTAAAAATCAAGACGAGACCTATTAGCTACAAATCTTACTGAAGACTGACAGAACAGTAGTTTTCCATGGATTTGGGCTGAGATCTATATGACAATTTATGTATTTCCTGCAACCAGCAAAAAAGGGCAGTCAAGAATAATCCAGAGGTAAAATATACAACAGTAAAATAAGAACAAGAAAATAAAAATGAGCAGAAAAATTGGGAGCTATCACTACGTTAGTTTGAGCCAGCATGGAAAAAAGGCTGAAGGTGATATAATAAACTTATGTGAAGTACGGGCAGAACAAATTGGAAATTAAGAAAAGTAAATAAAAAAGTTCTGACAAAATATTTAAGTGATTTTTAAGAAACTGGGTTTTTTTCTGTTCTCTCCAATTAGCTGGTTGCTTCAGTGGCTAAAACCAAATTCTAATTTATACTTTGTAGACTGCCTTTAACCTAAGGAAGCAGTTTTGTCCTAGGAGATGAGTAAGCAATTAATTCATCTTTACAACAGTCTCAGTTGTATGTACATGGACACAAGGAGTTAATGATTCTGTGGAACTAATACTATAATCCAGTTATTGTGACACCTTTGCCTTTTCTAACACATCATTTTACAAACTTTTTAATGACTAGCTTAAAAATTCATTTTGCTAAGCCATAGAGGGTATATGATATTACATTTTAGAGTTAGTTCTGTTTCCTTAAAGGACTGACAAAATTAGGTGTGATGTGATGTTAATGTGTGTGCATTGATTTTTTTTTTTTTTTTTCCCTAATTCTCCCCCTCTAAATTGCAGTGAATGAAAAAAACAACTTACAGGATGAAAATAAAAAGATAACTGAACAGTTCCAGCAATTACAGAAGGAGTTGGAGTAAGTTTTGGGGTTTTTTAGATATTACACCATCTCCCCCCATTCCTCAATAGTAATGTCTGAGATATAAATATCAGCTTTTAAGTCTTTAAAATGTGAGTTTCCTCTTTTTTTTAATGTATTGTGAAAAGATAGTCTACAGCTACTGTAGCATAAAACTAGCATCTTTGTATTGTGCAGAATTTTTGCCTTTTTTTAAACTCTGCATGTTTTTTTAAACTGAGATAAATTTGCCATAGAAATTGTTTGACTTCATGATTGTTCAAGATTGTTCTGTTCACAGCGCGTAGCAAAACCCTATGTCTCATTCTTTTATTTCTCTTTTGACTCTTTACTAATTCTTTTCTTGTAGGTTAAGACTTTAGAAAAGTAGTTTCTCAGCTAGTCAAAAAGTCCCAGGATCTTGCAATAATTTTTTTAGATAAAGTTATGATAATTTTACAATTTAAAAAAGAAAAAATATGGTAAATTTCGAGGGGGAGGAGAGAGCAACAAATTGTTAAATTGTAATCTGATCTGATAGCAAGAATGTGCTATAATGTTGTGGTTAATATGCAAATATGGTGTACTGTATAAGGCAGAAGTAGTATTCCTTTCTTTTATAGCTGTGGTCTGACATCATCTGAAACTTGTCTCAGTTTTGCCTGTCCGTGGGCGAGTTGCATATGTGCATGGTGGGAACAGTACAGGATGTGCAGACACATATGTAAAGCTTTTTCTGCATGTAATTTTTTATCTTGTCTTTGTCAGAAAGTAACTTTGGTGGTGGAGTAGAACAACTTAGAGTTCAGTTCAAAATGACCATGGTGCTATTTCTCTGCATTTCTTGGTTTGTCGCCCATCATTTGCCCCTTAATCATCCTTTCTCTTTCTGTATGCGTTTCATCTTCTTCGATTAACATATTTCATGACCCTAAGAGTACTCATTTTAAAAAAAAAAAAAAAGTAGGAACAAATTTCTATATGCTTCCCACTGTGTAATTGCTTCTCAGTAATGGTTCTCCTATGCAGCTTGAAAACAGTCAGGAGGCGACATTGAAAAAAAATTGACACCAAACAGATCTGTCCAAATGTTTTAGTTTGATCTCCAGTCTTGCAATTTAGCTTCCAGTAAAAATCTCTGGCCACTGTAGGAAAGCTGAGAATGAACAGTGTAACAGTAAGTTATTTGCTCTGCATGTTAGGTGGTCATTTATTTAAATGAGTGTAGAGTTGAGTGGATGAACAGTAATTAACAGGGATGGTCGTTCTGTTTGTGATATAGCCACTGCATTTGGTCATTTTGGTTAAACTATTGTCATGTTACTTTATTTAGAATGAACAATTTAGATCGATACGGTGTCAGCATGTAGGTGCAAGGTAACAGATTGTTTCTGGTGCATGACATGGAATTAGATTTTTGCAACCTTCTGTATTTTGTTGGCAAGATTTAATATTTTATGAAAACATCTAAGAATCCTTTATAAAAGTGAAATCAATGAAATTTTAGAAGAATTGTATTATCAGGTCCTTTTTCTGATTAGAATTTCATTATCCATGGATGGAAACAGAAAGGAAATTTCTGCAGAAATATTTTCTGGGGTCTCAAATAAATATTTCCATGATTCAGAAATTATTTATTGCATATTTATGATGTATAACAGGTGTGTCAGCTTCTTCATTTGATAGTTTTTTTGTGGTGGTATGTACGAACTACCTCTTGGTTTGCGTGGAAGTAAAGTACAGAAAAATATATTTATAGCAGGCTAATTTGTCATACAAGGCCATGTGTGCCAGCAATCTAAAGAGAACTCTAAGAGCTGACTTAAATTTGCAAAGTAACTGGATGAATATATTGTTTTACTGTTTGTTTTGATTTGTTTTTCAAGATATTGTTAGTAGATAATACAGTTTTCCAGTTATGGTGCTTTCTTTTAAATGTTCTAGAAAGAGGAATTACAAAATCGCACAATAGAATTCCTCAAGACTTCAGAGCATCAGTGCATCAGTCTTTGTCATGAAGTGTTTAAAGTTAGTCATGGTAAAAAGCCTAACTGCGAAAATGCTTGTTGTCTCAAGCCAGGCAGCTTTCTCCAATTCTCCATCATGTTATTAACTTACTTGATATTAGATCTTGTGGTTCATTTCAATGCAAGCAGAAATATATCCACATTTCCTCTTCTTCCCTTAGATCAAAACCTTACATCCTTCTCTTTATAGTTAGGAAATGATCTTTTGGCCCATGTTTTCTCTGGAGACTCATAAGGAAAAGCGCTAGTGTGTAAAGATGACCAAGCAGGTTGAGTTAGATTTCCTTGTGTTTTTCTTTTACTGCCTCTTCCATTTCTAACTACCACCATCATACAACAGGTAGCAATGCCCTAATTAAGTACTAAACAAACTGTATTTAAGTTAAAAGAACTGACATTAACACTTCTTTATTGTTATTTCCTTTCTATATCTAGATAAGAGTTCTTGGAGAGAAAAGACATTGTTCTTTGTTACGCCAGTTTTTATATACTGCCTCTGCAACATGCTGTTAGAGCTGGTGGTGTGAGAGAAAATAAGCTTCATAGCTCATGTTGTGTTTTACATTATTTGTTTTACATGGTTTGCATTGCTTTTTACGCTCCTCTCTGAAGACCTTTGTGAGGTGAATAAGAGGTATCATCCAATGGTCTGGAGAGAGATGGTTTGTAATATAGTGCAGTTCATTACTATCTAAAAAGGTCCAAAAGCTTCAGTTTTGTTTTTAAGACAGTTAATATTCTTGGGGTATGCAGGAACTTCCATACAGGGAGAGAGATGCTAGTCTATTCATTGCAGCATTCTTTCATTCAAGTAGCACCTACTTCAGAGGACAAGCTAGAAACTCTACAGTCCCTATTTTTTTCCAGGGAGAAAGTCTTCCATAGTGCGGTAGTTAAATGTTGACTTCAGATGTGAAGAGCTACGGTTGTGTGCTGTTCTTAGGCTTGGTGGAGCAAGTGTGAATTTGTTGCTACATGTGTCTAAAAACTGGGTTCTAGTATTACTTTTTTACACTATGATGTTTTTGAGATGGCTGTATTTTCTAAATTGTTGCTTTTGTGACCCATACGATTGTCATGCTTGTGGAAATGAAAGCTCTTCATTTTGCTGACTTGGGGTCTTGTTTGACCACCTAATTTGGTCTCCAGGGAGCGAAAGCAACAAGTAGTGGAATTAGAAGAAGGAGTCATTCCAGATTCTCCAGTTCTGGCTTCTTCATTTTCTGTGGTTAATCGTATGAGAAGAAAAAAAGAGAACAGGCATGTCCGATACACAGAACACGCACACACAGATTTGGAACTTGCAGAAAGCAACAGTGGTAAGAGTATTGTTGGTTTTGTTTCAGTTTGTTTTTTTACTTAATTTTAAAATATATTTTTAAGGACTAAAGAAAAAGATGATGTATAAATTTGATTGCAAATGGTGAATAAAAAAAAAGAAGGTGGTTTTTTTCAGTTTGGCTTTTTTCCACATAAGCTGTAATGCATGAGTCGGGGGGGGAAATGTCTTTAGCAGTAACTGTTATATTGGTGATATACTCAAAACTTATCTCAACCTCCTACTTATCTTCATACGCATACACATGCAAAGTTTTCCAATCCATATCTCTTCTGTAATTGCAGATGAACTAAAAAAATCTGCTAGAGTTTGACTTGTGCGTACAGCTATGCCACCATCTAGTGGAGAGTGAAATAAATGTTTTGCAACATTCAGCAATTATTCTGCAATTAAAGTAATATTACTGAAACTGGTAGATACGTAATTCTAGCAGCTACATGTTCTTTCTTTTTCTGGTATTGATGCACTGTTTGTGTTTGGTTTATGTCTAAGTCCAGAAATATTGTGCACATTTAACTTCCAGACTTCATTCTGTAATGTCATAGGAATAGGTCTAATGTATTTTAACTGTAAGAAATATTTCTTGTGAAATAAGGGACTTTGGGCTTGTATTTTAATGATACATAGGATGAACAATCCAGGTGGTCTTCATGTGTTAATTTATCTTGTGGAATAAAAAAAATATTTTAAACAATATATGTTTATATCTAAATATAAGTTTTGATTAAAAGCTTCTTTCCAAGAATAAAAATAGCAGAACTGTGGGGTGAAGAGTGTGGGTTGGTTATTCACACCCTTTATTTTGCATATGTAATTTTAGTGCTGTGAGTAGTTTTTCCTTTCTAAACATACTTACCCCTCTACATTTTCTGAATAAAAAAAAAAAGAGCTACTAAATTAAACCAAAGTTAAATATGTAGGAAATGGTGCAAATACCTACCACAGGTAATGGCTATGAAAATCTGTTGGTGTCCAGATAGAAAGGACTACATGGCACAGAGTTGGTCATGATGAAAATCTCAGGGTTTTCACCTTTTCATTACCTTAGCTGATGCAGAATATTATTCCCTTGGATGGTTTACTCTTTAGTAGTTTTATTGCCGTATTAACAGGTCAAATAGAGATTGCATACATACTTTTTGTGTGGTTAGTATAGAAAGGGATGTAATTATGTGTTAATGTTGTTTTATGGCTGACTGGCTAGGCTCATATTTGTGAGAGAAAGGATTCATGTGAAATATTTGTGACTGATTGTCATAGTAATCCCTCAGAATAAAAATAATCAAATGTGCTTAGGTTACTGGATCTACTGACACATCAAAATTCACATTCAAGTGCTTTTAAATGTGCTCTCTGTATCTGCACAAAATTATCACAACAGGATACCTAATTTCACTGTGTGAAGATTTTTCTACATCTTCTTCTAGAATTTGGAAAAAGTCCGCTGTATTCCACACAAGTGAACAGTCACCATGAGGAAGAGATACTAGTGGGAGACACCTGTGATTCACAACTATCCCCTGTACCAAGTAAGTGTATTAATAGATTTAGTTCTAATTGCATTCAAAATAAGGCAAAAATGTTCTAAAACTGAGGATTCATCAACAGCTGAGAGTTCATCTCTTTTAAACGCAGGAGCCAGAAAAAGACTATTAAGTTTACTCACAGAATTGCTGCTGAAATGCCTGTCTTGTAATGTCTGTCTGGATGCCACAAGATATATGATCTAGTGACATAGCATCAGGGCTTAGAGTCAAGAAATAAAAAGATATCTTATATTTTAGTCAACTTATCCAATTGGTACAGGTCTTTAAGTCTTATGTCCTTCTGCATAAACAATCCTTTGACAAGAACTTTCTGTGTCCCTGATTTTTTTCTGTGAAGTATTTAACTACAAATGACTGGGAGAATCAGCATTTTGGAATTATTCCTTCAGGTCAGGCCAGTGGTGGTTGTAGTTCTTGGGCTTCCCCATCGTATTATTTTGCCCCAGTCTAATAAACTGAGTAGTGCTAAACCCCTGAAAGAAACTCATCTGTTTTCCTAAAAAAACTCATTTGTTTTCCTAGTAAAACCAGGGGAAGAGTAATTATGTGTCACCTAGGAAATATGGAACACTGGTATTTTACTATAACTATACATTACCACTGTTCTACGTGCTTTTTTCAGAGTATTCATGCACTGGACTGGGATTTTGTAAAATAACTTTTACGTTGACTTGTCTTTGATTTTTGGGGAGCTGAATTCAAATTGGAAGCATGTTTCGCTGTGGTGATACAGCAGTTTTCTCTCATCAGAAATTCTTCTTTTGCCCCCCTCCTCCACTTACCACTTCAGATACAATTTTTATCTGACACAGTCAAACTATTTCAGTAATTACCGATTTTAACTTGTGATCTTTTTAGCTCTATGTATCATCTGTGGGAGTGGAGTAAGATACTATAATGTATGTGTAGTTTATTGTGAGCTTCTTTCTACTCATAAAGATAAACCAAGGATGGGAGGCTATCCTGTTCCAAAGCCACCTTTTAACTTGGCTGCAGTTGTGGCAGAAACAATTGGACTTGCTGTTCAAGAGGAATCTGTAAGTAGTATTCCCAGATTTTTTACATTATCAACTTTTTGTGCCAGTTGTTTTCGAAAACACTGTTTTTCTCTTTTGCATTATAATTCTGCAAAAATATTCCAAGTTCCAGTAAGCTCACTTTGATTTGCTTTTGCTTACTCGTTACAGAATTGCTCTAGCAAGAAGAGATATAACTGTGCTGACCTGTGCAGGGGCTGGGGAGGAGGGTAGGGTTCCTGCTGTGTATACAACTGTCAAGTTTCACTAAGACAGTGGACTAAATCCTTGGGTCTGACAAACTCCCTTTGTGCAGGAATCAAGTCTCAGACACTAAAAAAGATTATTTGGTGATAAGACTGTTTGGTGACTTGGGTGAGATTATTTGATGTTTTTGCATAGTAACTACACTGAAAAAATGTATGCAGACTTTTTAAAAAATGTGCATTGGAGTTATGAAACTTTTAAATTTTCGTAAGATTTCTTTGAAGTTGTTGGTCAAAACTTCATCTGTAATGTAACTTTTGTTATTTTTCAGTTTTGAATGGTTCCATTTGAATGGGCCTTCAGAGTATTTGTCTGCAAACCTAGCATATTTCTAATTTTTAATTCTAATAGCTTCTCACACTTCCTTTATTTGTTTCCCTTCACCACTTGCAAGGAGTCCCAGAGTGTACTGAGTCCTCCCTGCACTAATACTGTTATGAGCCAGGCCCCAGAGAGCATGCAGTCTGAAAACTCAAGAAAACATCCAGCTTCTGAATCAAGAAATGATGACAACAATTTAGGGTGTGTTTCCACTTGGTTATAATAATATTGTTTTAAATGGGCTTATATGAAGTTCTGGATTTAGTAGAATTTAAAACCTTACAGCAGTTTGCTTTAAAGGTACAGACATGGAAATAAATATAGTCATCTTATACAGGCTTCTTTCAAGTAAATAATATTAGAAGCAAAGGAACTGATAGAATGCAAAACTGTAGACTTTTGCTTCATTCTCAAACTTCTGATTTGGGCTTTCTATGTACACAGTCCCTCCGTTACTGGCTTGTTACTGCAGTGTATTTTTTGAGGCCCATAAACCTCGGGGTAAGCGGCCTGAAGCTAGGGTAGGAAAATGATCATAAAACTTCCTGCTGACTAGATGCCATACATGTTGACTGTTGCCCTTCCCACTATCCTCAGGATATTGTGGTCTAAACTGATTTTTTTTTTCTAGCCCCTATTGGTCATCTTAAGTGTATGTTTTATTGATGAGAAGTGAAAAACAGTACCTGAAAGAAGCTTGCAAGTTTTTCCTTCACTTGTAGAAGCTTTGAGAATCTGTTACCGTAGTTATAAGTTCTATACGAGAGAACCTAGATAGACTGCTGTCACAACCATTCTCACTTTCTTCTGTTTCACTGCATTGAAAGGTATGCAGTCTTTGGTAGAAGAGAGTCCTAGGCAGGCTTAATTCTGTCCTTGGTTCTCAGTTGAACATGGAACAGAATTTCACACCATATTACGAGGTCTGTGTTTTGTTTGCCTTTTACACCTCTAAGTGCAACAGTCCTTACTCCTAGACCAAAGATTTCCTTTTTCTTTTTCCTCCTGTTTTCAGTTAATACTAGCAGCTCTGACAGCTTTAAAGTAGATCACTGATAGGAAACTTACCATTTTTGTATATCCCTTTCTTTCCTCCCAGCCCCCTGTGTACTCCAGAAAAATACCTAATCTCTCATTGTATTCAGTCTTTCAGATCCATCTCAGAATACTCCACCACACATTGACTGGGATTCTCAGGTAGCCTCTCCTGTTTTTGGAGCTTCTAGCAATATGAAGAACAACTCGAGTACAAGTCATGCCTCTTGTATCTTAGATTCAGGATTGAAGCATAATCTCAAAACCAACCTCTTCAACAATCCTTCCAGTTCCAGATCTCATAAAAATAGATCAAAATCTGAAGATGTTGCTTTTGTTGCACCACTGAATCTTGGAACCGAAAGCAACTTGGTTATCAGCCAGGCCTCTATCAATAGGCAAATGGTTGTGAAAAAGAATACTAATGAGGCTGTAACTTGTGTTGCAAACCCTTGTGCAACTAAAAATGAAGTGATCAAGAGTGATTTCCTTCTTGTACACCAGAGACAGCTAGAAAGCAGGTGTGCTAAGAGAAAGAAAGGTGAAGATGAGCATTCAATAAGCTGTGAAAAAACATCCTTCAACAAAGAGAACTCTGTGCCCTTCCAGTCAGACATTCAGCGTATTAATGGGGAGCATACAGTTGATAAGCCCTTGGATCTGTCTGATCGTTTCTCTGGAGTTCGTTGTCAAGAGAAAAAACAAGGAAGTGAGGAGACCTGTAAAAATAGACTGAAACAGGGGACTCTGCATGACATTTTTTCACAGGTAGGAAAGCCCATTCCTGAAGGTTCATCACCTATTCAAAATGCCAACAATGAGAGCTGTTTATTTGGCAGAGATTTACAAGAGGAATCCTATGTACAAGAAGCAATGCTGGGAAAAACATTCCCAGATAAGAAAAACCAGATCCAAATGAAAGAAGAAGTTCCTGCCTTCAAAACTGCGCCACTGTCAAGTTCTGCAGAAACAGAGCAACTTTTTGAGGATGTGAAGGTATGCTCTTCTGATTTTTTTTTTTCCTTCTCCTCTAAAATATTATATTTAAGTTTTGGGAAATAGTAAAATTGTAATATGTTGTTAGGTTGCCAGTGGCCATGTACCAAATAGAAAGAAAACAAGGACAGGACATGGAGAGTCTGAACCAGCATCTGTACTTCAACCAAACCCTTGTAGAGTATCAAAAAATAAAGCACTGCAAAATGAGCAAGGTAACTTGATGAAAATGTTCCTTTTATTGTCCCTCACCCCTCCAGCCTGTGCTATGGTTGAATAGAATTTTGCAGATCATCTTTTCTCTCACTTTAATCACTTTCTCTGTTCTGCTTCTACCTTAGTCTCATTCCATTCAGGACTTCTCAAGACACCCCCACACACACATTTTCAATCTGTGTCTTGCTGGCATTCTTTTGCCACTATATAATAAATATATCACTAGCATTCAGCTGTAAACTCAACGGGCTATGAATCTTGTTCTTTCTCGTTGATTTAGCATTGTTGCTTGCTTAATGCAGCATATGAATAGCAGATACTGAAATAAAATCTCCAGAAGTTTGAGTTTAAAGTGTGTCAAATGCTTGGAAACCGTGCTTAAGTATAAGCCATTTTGTTAATATTTTTCATGATTCCTGATGATCTGTTAAAGAAATTCGTACCTTCAACGATAATGAACAGATGCTGCCAAGTACTCATCCTAGAAGTTGTATCTTCTTTCCTGTTAAGTGGTTCCGGTCTGAAAACATTTTTTGAACTGGGATTGTAGAATCACTGCTTCTGTACTCCTTGGCTGAGCTGTTACACTGCATACTTTGTTTAGAAATACTTGCATTGTGAATTTAAAAAAAATTGTCAGCAGTTGATGTGGCCATGTAACTTGCAATCTAAACCTCTACTTCAAAGATAAGAGCCATCTCTGGAACAATGACCAGACACTTTTGTACTCTTTTGTATTCTAAGACCTGACTTTTGTGTTCTTAACAATCTAATGTCTTCTCTCCAGTATTGATACTACTAGATTGACACAGTACAGAGATTCAACCTGTAAGGGTATTTTATGTATTACATAGAATCATAGACTGGTTTAGGTTGGAAGGCACCTTAAAGATCACCTAGTTCCAACCCCTCTGCCCTGGGCAGGGACAACTCCCACTGGACCAGGTTGCTCAAAGCCCCATCCAGCCTGGCCTTGAACACTTCCAGGATGGGGCATCCACAGCTTTCCTGGGCAACCTGTTCCAGTGCCTCACCACCCTCCTAGTGAAAAATTTCTTCCTGATGTCTAATCTAAATCTCCCCTCTTTCCAGTTTGAAGCCATTACCCCTTGTCCTATCACTACATACCCTTGTAAAAAGTCCCTCTCCAGATTTCTTGTAGGCCCCCTTCAGATACTGGAAGGCCTCTATAAGGTCTCCCTGGAGCCTTCTCTTCTGCAGGCTGAACAACCCCAACTCTCTCAGCCTGTCCTCATAGCACAGGTGCTCTAACCCTCTGATCATCTTCATGGCCTTCCTCTGGACCTGTTCCAGCAGATCCATGTCATTCTTATATAGGGGGCTCCAGAGATCGATTCAGTATTCAAGATGGGGTCTCCCCCATACAAACGTATCTCATACAAACACGAAGGAATGGTGTACTCCCTGAATATGACAAAAATCTTACAGCTCTATTTTGGACTCTTCAGGCAAAATATGATTTACACCAAATGAGCATGTTTATTGTCAGAGAAAAATCAATCCCTAAACCCAAATATGAACTGATAAAAGGAAAGCTAACTTATAATTTAGACACTATAGGATGCTGTTGGCAGAATTGTATTCTGATTATTTGCCTTTTTTTCTCATATTCTCTGTATCCAGATTGGAAAGATAAATCTTCTTTAGAAAACCTCCAATGGAGCATAGACCCAGGAGCTGACCTTTCACAATATAAAATGGACGTTACTCTGATTGATACAAAGGTAAACTTGTGTAACAAGTCTGCTTGTTCTATGATATCGAAAAAAGCCTACAAAAATAGAATCATGAGCTTTATTGTGGGCAGATCAAAACCACTTTTTTAACAAAAATCTAAATTTGGCTTATTTGATAATTGTTTGCACTCCTGAAGTGTTTGTTTATGCATATTACACTACCTTCATCTTAAAACAGTTCCACTGTCTAGTTGTATTTGATAAACTCAGCCAGGTGGCTCAGTACAAAACTGATGCATTTGGGGCTGGTTTTGGGTTTCTTTTAAGACAAAAAAAAAAAAAAAAGTTCTAAATCTCATAGTTTTTCCAGTGAAAATATTCACTGTGATATCTCTTTATGTTAAATAATAGAAAATATGCAGATAATACTCTTTTCTTTCTTTGAGTTGAGTGCAAGTTGGCTGCTGAGAATTTTTGTGAAGTCTGTTTTGTCTCACTCAAAGGCTATCTTAAAAACTGGTCAAATTAATACATGTTCATTTCTGTATGTTTCATTGTTTCTTTTTATCTTTGTAGAATTTAACATCAAAACTTTTAAGACATTTCTGTCCCATCAAGTAATGTAATCTACCAGATAAATGCTTCATGCTTGAATTTCAAAGCATGTTACTCTCTTACCTAGATTTTATGTCTTTATCATGCAGACATTACTGCAGAAAAAACATCACATAAAGCATCAAAAAAAGATGCCAGTAACTGTTGTTGAAAGCATTGCAGATATACAGCGATGACACTGACTACATCAGTTGCTTCTGAGTGCAATTGTTGTGTTTGCTTTTTTTATTTAGGGTGGTTCTCAGTCAAGAGTTGGAGGGGAAGTTGCTGATATGGATTATACATATGTTAGTCAAAGTGTGCTATTAAAAATGAAAAATCAAGAGCAAAACCAGGAAAGCAGTCCAAGTAAGACTTTTTTTTTTCCTTTGCTTTGCTTTTTTTTTGGAGGAGGAAAGAGTGAAGGGTATTTTTTCCCCTGTATGAATAGATAGTATAAAGTTGTTTACAGTAAAACAGCACTGATATATTTTTTTGGTAGGTTACAAAGATCAGTCTGTTTCCTACTAGAATCAGTCGTTGTTGTTGAGATTTTTTTAATGTAGATTAAGAAAATTATAGGATTTGTGCTGAGATAGAGCCAGTAGCTATGCTTTTACAGTGCTTAAAGAGCTAAATAACTATATAATAGTTCTGATCTCCCTGCCACAATCATTCTTACAACAAACAGCTTTGAGTTTGCTATGTAATTATATCAGACTTTCTATGGGAAGACTAATTTAATTTTTAATGGCACATAAACAGAACTGGTATACATAAAATAAAAACAGAACTAGTATACATAAAATAAATCCATATGTGTTTATATCACATTTAATTTATGGTATGTGGTGAATCATGGCTGCAGGGCAGTAACTTTTAATGGTGTGTTTTGTTTTTTTAAGCTGTTGCAACTTGATCACATTTCCGTTGTTTATCTCTTACCCCACAGAAAGTATTTCCTTCTACTTTGATAACTTCATAATTTACAAGAACAAAAATTTTGTGTATCCAGAATTAAGGTTAAATTTATATCAAAATGATTTAGTAAGTAATCAAATTTTAGAAATTGAATCAAGGTATCTTTATGAAAAATAGGTTAGCATTGTCTACATTTGAAAGACTGACAGAGAAGTTGGAGAAAGAATAACTGTATTGCTCAAGTTGAGTTAAGCAGTACTAGAGCAGGAAGTAAATGTTAGTTCTTTTGATACACATTCAATTAAAATATGCTTTCTTGATTTAAATTGTTGAGAGACTGATTTGGATGTTCATTGTGTTATTTATAATAGGAGGAGAAAAAAAAAAGAACGATACCTTAGCAGAAATGTTTGACCGGACAACCCATGAAGAATATGAATCCTGCCTACCAGAAGATAGTCCTTCTGCATGCGATGATAAAGAAATTCTTCACGATGAAGAACAGGATAAGGGATTAACAGCAGCAAGCAAGAAACTAAAGAGTGGGATATAGCTTATTTTGTCTTTATTAGCCTGGTTAAACTACAAAAGTTGATTTGAAATCCAGCTCTGTCCTCTAGGAACAAATATGCCAAATAAAACATGAGTTTATTTTTCATAAATTCATGGTAAAACTTATTCATTGTAAAGACATAACATAAACCAATATGAAAATTGTTTTGGTAGTTCATTGTATAGCCATCACACAAATATGGGATGTGTAATGGAAGTTGGTATAGGAGCTGAACAGCAAGGTGACTCTTGCAGAAAACGCTAGGTTTTGGCTGCAGATTACTTGCTTCCTTTCTTCTTCCTATCCTAGGTTCTGTTGAAGGTTTTGCAGTATTTTGTACTTTAACCAACCTTTCCTTTGCTATTCCGTTTATCTTTTTCACTTGTCTCACTGCTGTTTTCCTTCTACTCCAGTAATGCTTTTTGATCACTGGTTCAATCAATTCTATATTATTTTTAGTATATTGACTCTGTTGTCTCAGACTGAATACACGTGGCATTTTTGTATTTCTTAATAGATGGCTGATAATTTTACAGACATTTCTCTAGGCAGTCTGTTAACCTTATATGACATGTAATTTTTTTGTTTTGCATGTATATTTACAGAATATGAGGATAAACAAGATAAAGCCAAGCAGAAAGCTTTTGTGGAGCCATATTTCAAAAGTGATGAAAGGTAATTTAGTTTGTTTTGTGTAGGCATTTTAAGGCTCTTTATATCCTTCCTATAGGGAACTTGTTCTTCCGTAAAGTAAATGTGTTTGTCTGTAACGTACTAGCAGCTGGAGATGCACAGATAAAAGATCTAGTAAATTAGATAAAAGCCTTAGATAAAAACTGGGGTAGGGGAAAAAAAATAAACATGGTGCGATGCCTGTCTTATCACATTTGCTGAAGAGAAGGGATTGCCTCTTCTGCTTTTTATAATTTTTTTTTATACAGTATTTTGTAATCCGTGTTGTTTCTTAAAGGCATGTGGTCGTGCATGAGTTTATGAGTAAAGAGCCTATGGATTGCTTGTGTAAATAAAAACCTTTCCTTCTCTGGCATTTTTGCCCCTTCCTTTAGGCAATAAATGAGTAATGTTTAACAACTTTACCTCTTAGTGCTTCCTTTATTGCCTTTCTGTATAATCATCATTGGTAGTCTGAATCTTCATTTCATAATGATACCAACCCCTTCAGTTAAATAGTTGTTAGCTTATTTTTTACCTCAGCATTTGTTTTCTTTGTAGAGGAAAACTTGTTTAGTGTTTTGTGAGCAGATAAGCTGAAAAGAATCTGTTAGTTCTTTTATTGAACCCCAGCGTACATTCCTCTTGCAGAAATTAGTACAAGCACAACTGTGTCACAGACAAAATAAACACTCTATGGAAGATATATACTTGAGTAATTTTGATCTACTAATTACTTTCGCACTATGAAAAGGCATAATGAGGAGATGCACATCTCTGGTTATGTAAAAGATCATATTACATTTTAAAAATCCTGGAACCGTTTTACTCACAAAAATAGTCCTATTCAGCTAGGAAATGCAGTATGATTGGGTTTTGCAGGCATTTTCTGATATTTTTCCTTTTCTTGAGACTCTCCTTAATTGTGTTCTAAGAACTGAACATTTCTAGACAGGTAGGAGAAATAAATATCCTATCATGTGAGCACATTTTTGTTTTTCAGAAAGAATACTGTGTTAGATTTTCCTCATATTGAGGTTATTCGAAAAAAAGAAGAAAGAAGAAAATTGCTTGGCCATACTTGTAAGGAATGTGAAATAGTAAGTAGTTCTTTAAAATTTGGTCAGTCTTCCATTCTTCTAACTCTGCTAGTGTCTAAGTGCTAAAGTGCCGTTGAAATTACGAATCTGGTTGCACCATCATCAGTACCTACAGTAGCAGAGAAGTATGTGTTTACCAAAGCTGTTTTACCAAGTTTTGGGTAGCTTGATTTGTTTTTAACTGTACTAAGTGCATAGAACTTAGAAAGTCTTAATTTTTTTTCTGTGTCTGAGGATAGAAACTTCTCACATCATGGCTCCAGTAAGATTTTTGTTGTTAAACTTTAGAATGATTGCAAGTTTCTAAACTTAGCTCAAAAGCTGTACTGAGATGTATGGGTACTGGGGTAATTAAGTTCTATGTCCTGGTGTACCTACAGATAGATATATCTTGATTTGGGATTTTTTTCTTGCTTGTTTTCTGGGGTGTTTGTATTTTCAGACGATCGCACCAGCATAGGTGCCAATGTGTATATATGTGTAAATACATGCAAAAATGTTTACATTAGCAGGTTAAAAAGTATGAAATTTTAGGTTTCACATTACACTTTTTTCCCCCCTTTCAAATTGCTAAACTGTTTTCAGACACTTGGTGTAGAAATAACATACTGAACTAATTACACGTGTAATAAGGACATACTTCATTTGGTCATTAATAGACTTTCAGGCTGAAGTTAATTAGGGAATGATCGTATACATTATGACTCGCCAGAAGTGAGGATTGATGACTGAATAATGATGGATTCTCTGGAATCTTTTAACTTAATTTCCACACCTATATAGAACCAACATTTTTCATAGATTCTCCTGCTATTCACTTTGTAGTTAAGTCATGTTTACTTAGCTGAAGAAATTTATTAGAGTATATTTTTAATAAAAACACAGTCCTGAAAAATAGCTTTGGTAAAACTCATTCAATACAAATAATTAAGTTTTACAGTCAACTATAAATACAATTTGCAAAAATGTGTTTGATTTAAAGAATTTGAAAGAAAACAACATGTTGGAAAAAACCCAAAATAAAACCAAAAAAGCCCAAGCTTTCAGTCTAGTTCTTGGCCAAGAGATGCGTGTTAAGTGTTTTAATTTCCTGTCTCTGTAAGCTACAGATGTCCTCTCAGTTCTTGTTACTTTCTGGCAAGTTAGAGCAGTAACTGGTGTTTGGAAACATTTACAGCTCCCATTTTACAATATTAGGTTTCTGCATTAAACTTTAGAAAAGTTAGAGTTTGTTGTTTTTTGGGGTTTAAGTCTACACCATTCAAGATGAATGTCTTGGAATGTGTGGAGTGCTTGGCTGTGTCACTGCACCGTAATAAAACTAGCTTTGAATGAAATGCCTGGGAAAAAAAGGGAGTATTGGACAAAGCATAAATGATGCTTCGCAAAAGTCTTGGCTTACTTATTAGTCTTGTGGGTTTGAAAGGTCTCCAAAGTCCAAGGAAATACTTACAGAGGGGGTAGAAATCAGTGAATTGTTTCTGGACATGCGCTGCATGCAGTATCAGAGTAGAGAGAGTTATCTATCATTTTGAGAAGATGTGAGAGATTTAACTTGTGCACATGCCACAGCAGACTGATATCAAAGTCCTTTATAAGTTCTTATCTTAAAACTTTGTGGAAACATCTCATTCACTTTATAGTGTAGAACAGTTGATAAGAGGTCTTGTTTTGGTTTATGACTTTGCAGTGCAATCAGAGAAAGATTGTGTGCGGGAGTTACTGGTAGCTTATAAAAGTAACGTTTGTTAGTGTGGTTACTAAGTCTAGCTATGCTTTAGATAAGTAAGAGAATCAGTCAGATACTTTTATATATATTTAGATTACAGAAATTACTCTAAGTAACTTTGGCTAAACTAATGAGAGGAACGTTTATGGGTTTGTTCTCTTTCTGAGACTGCAAATTGTAGAGTTCTGTAAATTCTTTTACAGTGAAGGTACTGCAGAATGAGATCGTACATATCTTTTCACTGATGGAAAAGCCTAGCTTGAATGTTTTGTGTGGGTTGAAAATGCTGTGGATAGTGAGATCAATCTAGAAAACAGCTGAGAGTTCTTTTTGCTGATTAGCAGACATATATGTAACTTTCTCATCTTTGTCAACCCTAATAGATTTCTAAACAAGCCAAAATAAAAAAGTTACTAATTTCTTTTGAATACATACTTAGCTTGATTATTGATTGGTCTTTTTATTTTCTGTTCCTACAGAACTGTACTGTATTTTTCATTGTTTGATCCATAAATATTCCTCACCAATCATAAATATTTAAATTAAAAAAAAAATGCAGCACACTGCAAACTTTTAGTAGGCTGACTTCTTAAAATTACAGGCTATTTAAAGGAAAAGCATAAGGTGCACAGCTAATTCTGTAAGTAAGACTCAGCTATTAGTTTATTTGGTTTACACAATACTGTAGAATTCTTACAATTAATTTTGTTGACTTAACACCATGTCATTTTTTAAATTTTATCAGTGAAATTTGATGTGTACTAGATGATAATTAGCTGTTCCTCATCTTACATTGGTCCCTAGATCTTTAACCGAGTGACACGGACGTTTTTCCAGCAGAGCATTTGTCATCCAGCTGCATAAGTGACCCTCCTCTATCTGACTCAGTCCCCAAGTTACTGATACCCACCTAAGTTCTGGTCTTGGCATAGGTTTTTTTCTGTTTAAGGGAACACTGTGTAAGACAGTGGCAAACATTTTCAAACTAAGTGTCTTCAAATTCAGTGACCAAAAGGGGTTCTGCTGTCAAGAACGTGGGAGTATCTTGGGCTTATACACAATATGTTTTGAAGAACTTTTCACTAGGGGCTTG
This sequence comes from Chionis minor, assembly GCA_013398295.1. Taxonomy (NCBI): domain Eukaryota; kingdom Metazoa; phylum Chordata; class Aves; order Charadriiformes; family Chionidae; genus Chionis; species Chionis minor. The sequence goes on from VZSF01000446.1 coordinate 1,140,678, forward strand.
TAACAATTCCCGAACTTTATCTTCGGAACTAGAAATTTATTCTATCCTGTGTACCAGGACTTTGTAGTAAACAGATCAGTTGAAATTTTGGGTATAACCTGCTAACAACCTGAATCTCTGCTCTTGACCAGGAGACCCACATGTTACTAGGTCAGATTGCTGTACTAATTCTTGTACACTTCAAGAGCAGAATGTGTTCTGGTGTCACACTTTGTCGGATGGCAAGAAATCTGCCTTGATTTGGGGGGGAAGAAGGCGTACCTCAGTTTCAGGCAGAGTTGCAGTTCCCACAGACTACAGAATCACAAAATGAAACAAGTCTACTTTTCCTACTTCATGCAGTTTTGTCACTGATATTTTTGGAGCTGTGATTACTCCTTTCTACACAATCATCAATATTCATCTCATGATTTTTTGGAGGAGGATTTTTATGCCCATTTTATACTTCGTCTGCCATCTAGTAGGAAAAAAGGAATGTCTTAGTGTACTTCATGATACCAAATAAGTAGGTTTTCTGAAATCCCACCAGTAGATGGAGACAGGAAGTAATCTCTGTTGACGGAGTTACTGTGTTCCTTTCCTGATTTTCCCAGTCTAGATCACTTTCCAGCTGACTGAATGAGGTTTTAAACTTTAGTTTGCCTTTTTGAATTGTAACACTATAATTTCAGTATAATTGTTTTACTACTTTTATGGGGATCACGTTTCTTGTGCAATCCAGATGGTGACTATTGGTTTGCCACTTGAATCAAACAGTTCATTCACTTTGAAAATATTTTGGTACTCTATGGTATCTAAGTGCCAGATTGCTATTTTTAGGAGACGCTAACTAGAATCACAAAGTAAAACAGTGGAAAACCGCATGGAAAAAAACCTTTCTTTCTATGATGCTACTCATGGGAACACCCAGCAAGAAAGTTTGGAGAGTGTGTATACTTGTTGCAGTCCCCAGTACAGCTGACAGGGATGAGAGAGTAGTTAGCCAATTTACTATATGCTCTAGAGAATTCCCAGCTGGCAGGTAGTTTCTGGAGTCCCAGTGTCAGTCAGCTGGTTAAACTAGCTCTTTATTTACTCCTGAGTTGAGGGTAATAAAGTAGGAAGCATTTTGACTTAAGTTTGGTATTACTACTGTAAATTTAGACACTGGAAACAACTCTGCATCATGGATTTTGCGGTGCATTTTTTCACTTTTCTAATTTATTTGTAAATGCAAGGTAACACTTAGTTTATTGGACAATTCCCATCTGTTTCAACACCTGGGATACTTAGCTCTGTAAAACCAGTCAGTAAAACTGTTGACATAAGTAATTGTACACATGCCTAAACCTTGTATCTGTGGTATGTTAAAAGATATAAAGCTAACAAACTTGCCACCATAAGGTTATTCTTAATCTCTAAATTCAGCAAGCTTTTAGGATAAAAGCCCAGCGTTTGTCATTTGGATAACAAATCTCTAGTCTTGGCTATCCTCACCATTATTTTTGGATAACTGTGTTAATAAACAGTGATTGACAATGTCATCATGTAAAGCAGTTGCTCTATATGTGTGCATCTGTTAATTTGGAATTTTTTTTCCCCCCCTTCTAACATTCAGTATTATGCAGACATTCCAGAAGAAGAGAGAGAAAAGAAACTAGCTTCCTGTTCAAGACACAGATTTCGCTACATTCCTCCAAATACTCCTGAAAATTTCTGGGAGGTTGGATTTCCTTCCACCCAAACTTGTGTGGAAAGAGGTTTGTGCAAAAAAGGCTTACAAAGCACTTTTTAAAGCAGATTTTTTTTCTTTCTTTCTTTCTAAAATGATTCCCTGAAATTATCTCTAGTTCATAAAGCAGCTTTTCTCACCCAGCCTTGTAGAGGCCTGTTTACTTATCAGCAGCCATTATTTTGAGTATAAGGGAATATAAGGAAACTTTCTTAGAGCCTAGATAGAGAAGGCAGAAATAATTGGGATTTTCATAGAACTTAATTAAAACTCTACATGTCTTTGAACCAAAGCAAGAATCAGGTCAACATTTTCAAAGGCAAAGGCTGAGAGATTTTTGTCTCTCTCAGCCTGTTGCCGTCCTTTGGCCACATCTTTAGAGCTCCATGATACCACACGATACTGGAAATGTTAAAGGTAGGGTGTGATTAAATAGTTTTTAATTTGTATACCCTGCTTGTTAGTGACTCTCAAAAGCTGGTTTGGTTGTTTGTTTTTTTTTTTTACTCCTTCACACAGAGGGTCGTTCTTTCCTAAATCTTCTAAATCCTAAAGCTTGGTATAAAAATGAGTTTTGGCTAATAATGTTAAAACATTATGAGTTTGTAGTGTACCATATGTACATTTCTTTAGAAGTGGTGCTCTGAGGTAAGGAACCCTATATGAACTCTCTTTGAGTTACTTACATCTTTATTTATGCATATGTTATTAGCTGTGAAGCGTTAGTCTTCACTTATTTTTATCTGTTCTCCTAACAGTTTCAGGTTAAGCGTAGGAAAATGTAGCAAGAGATGTATATGTGTTCTTGTGTGATAGTGTTGCAGTGTCATCCTTTATCTTTCAGAACAGGGAGCCTTGGTTTCTAGGAACATGTATAATTTTCATAGTGCAGATCATACTGCCTAATCAAGATATACTGAGTTAAGTTAATTTAAATTTAAATCTGTATTTCCAAAAAATATGTGTATTTCAAACATGGTGTTCAGAACTTTAAGCCTCCCCCCGCATTGTGGGGAATAAATTTGAAGCCCTAGTCGAGTTTCCCCTTCTTAAACAGCCACTGAAAAGGGTTACACTAGTCGTAGAATTTGCAGGCCGTTAAGCTTCCTTGGGCTTGGTTAGAAAAAGGGTGGGGGGGATGTCTTGGCTTTTTTTTTTTTTTTTTAATCAATTTATCTCTGGTATAACGTAAGGGAAAGTGAAGCCTGCAGTGCAGCTAGCCAGCACCTCAGGAACGCTGCTGAATCACTGCTTCCTTTGAGTAGTCTCTTTCCTCTCCTGTGTATCCAGTTAGACAGGGCTTGACTGAGGCTAATCCATTCCTCCTTTACCTTAAGTAATGAGACAGAGTTCTCACCGCTCTAGAACCACCTTTGGTTCTTGATCATTATCTCTCAAGATGAAAAAATCATAGTCCTTCCTCTTCCAACCTGGTTGCCTCTTACCTGTGCTAGACAATGAGAAAGCTTCTCTAAACTAGGCATGCCTGTTACTACCCATTTGGAATCTGCTTGCAACTTCGTTAAAATTAGCTTCTTGGCTATCTCCCTGTTCTGCTAGAGTAAGAGCTGTTCAGTTGTTAATGGTCCTCAACAGCATGTCAGAGGCAGACTTTAGATCATCCCTTTCTTGGTAAAAAGCCATATTATACAAGAGTGCAGCAAGAAACCCAAAACATTGGAGAGAGTTTCCAAGATGAGCAATTGCAGCTGTCACTCAGGAGTAGTGGTGTACAAAGGATGTATTTTCTACTTCTTAATTGGTATGTGGAACCAATTGTGCTTTGTGTTTGGGTTTTTTTTAAGTAACTGAATTGCACAGACAGCATTTTCCAACTATGAAGTAGGAATCTACTACTCTCACTTCAGCAGATGATAGTGCTGATAAACAGTGAGGGTTTGACAAAAGCCAGGTGTTGTAATTGATTTGCATAAAATGTCTGCTTACTGTCAGTGTTAGCCAAGTTCAGCATGTGTTAGAAATTTTCTACACACTTTCTTATCAGAGAGCTTTCAAGGTGTGTTTTGATCCACAGGTTCATGTTTGGCTTTTTTAAATGCACAAGTCTTTAATAAATAAGAATGCCCTCAAAACATAGGGATGTACTATTTAGACCCACAAAGCACATGTGCCTGAAGTTTCCTGTGTATGACTAGGAAATACATTTTTAAAAGTGATTTCTGTTAGTCAGCTGGGTTTGCAGTACTTAACATACTTGGTTACTCTTATGTAAAATCTTCTGTGGAAAAGGCAATGAAAAATTCAATTTTGTTTTGAATAGATGAACAATTCATAGTTTCCACTCTCCTCTTCAGTATTATCTGTCTGTATTGCATTACTATACAGTCATCTGCTAGAGAACAGCTGAGTTTTTTCATTAATGATACTGTATGCTGGGATTTGCCAACGTTTTGCCAAGTGAGAACCAGCTGCCATAAAAGAAAAAAAAATGCTAAGTTATTTTTTGAGGGTAAGCAAAAAATGAAACTAAAGTTATGCATGCTTTTATATTGTATTTCTTATCTCAGATTTGTTCTTATTCTTTTAAGGATATATTAAAGAGGATCTTTCTCCCTGTCAACGTCCAAAAAGACGGCAGCCTTATGCTGTAATGTTTTCTCCAAAAGGCAAAGAGCAGAAGACATAAAGGATGGGGAAGTAAGGGACGCCAACTTCAAGAGTATCTTTCCTGATCTTAGATATTTATAGTTAATATAAACTTGAAATAAAGAACTGTGTTGTCCACAATGATAGATAAATCATTTCATTAAGTATGTAAATTTTATAAAATTCATTTGAAAATCTGATGTACCATGAAACAAAACTATTTAATGTATGTTTGTTTCATATTGTGTTAATACATTTTGTATTAATTTTTGCACCTGTCAGACAATGAGTCTCCTTTTTTTTTATTTTGAATTCAACAGCTAAAATTCCAGCAAATCCTGTCTAAACTTTGTGTCAGTGACTAACTGCTTTGAAGTCACTGAAATCAGTTGTTCTTGCAAGGTCTAAATGCCTGTCAACGGGAACAGAAATGCAGATTTTGTAGGGTGCTTCTATTTTGCACTGGTTTTTTTTTATATAGCCTTTCTCTTTTGGCAATAATGGTTATATCTACTTGTAATAAAGCTGTATTAAATATGAAAGGTATCTACGGTCAATAGTTTGGAGATATAAAAACTATGTAGTCTAAGTGTCTGTCTTAAATTTTTCGGTTAAAGGTATAGCACCACATTTTCCTCAGTGTTTAAATTAGAATATCCTTTTTTTTTTTCTTAATTTGGATCTGTTTGTGTATCTGTCTCATTTATTGAGATAAGCATTTTTATTTCTATATTTGGATGCCAGCTATGCATGGAGTTCTCCTAGATGATGACCATTGCTGTCCACTAGAGTGAAGGATTCTCTGGGGGTATTTTAAGTTAATTTTTATAGCAGAGGATATAGTTTCATACTCGTGTTTGGAGAGTAAAAGCGCACAGTATCACAGAGGCAAGGTAATGCTTTTACATAAGTAGGCAGGCCAAACATCACTATAAGATACTTAAGAATAAGATAACATTCTAGAATAAAATGTTCAGCATACAGAGTTAGCAACTATTTAAATGCCTTAAACCAAAACAAAAGTCTAGAAAGTACAGATGCTTTTTTTTATATATCTATTTACAAAATATATCTGTACTTTCTATTGTTATATTTTATATATATATAGTGTGTGTGTGTGTTAGAAAGATACGTATTAAAAAACTTGCTGGATAGGACCATTTAATTCCAGGTGTAGTTATGCTGGAGTGGCACTAGGTTCTGCTGGTGGAGAGGTTGTGGCATATGCCTGAAAAGAAAACTTTAAAAAAAAAAAAATCGATTTATTTGAAAGTAACACAAAATCCTCTTAGGCTGAATTCACAGGCCTTGCAGAAAAATAGAAGATGTATCACTATGCACTGTCCCCATCCTACCTGCTTAGCTCATTGATTTGCTTTAGCATTTCACAGGGATATAGCTTAAGGAACAGCAAAGGCATAAAGCCAAATAACAATGAAAATCTTTAATCATTCCCATATGTACTAACACATGCTGGCAATGAATGTTTCCACACTGTAAAAGTTTGTTTCATGGAGCAAGTGCTCAAAGAATCCATGCCAAAGTCTAATTTCCTGAAAATTAGAAAACTTTGAAGAAAATTAACAGGTGCTGCCAGAAAGGTGGAATTCTCACAAGTGTCTTGTTTTAAGACAGCTATTACATGCTCTGAATAAATATCCATCAAAAAAAAGTTTTTGACAAAGAAAGTAAGGTAGGAGGCTGCTTTTAACTAGGGAGAACCTCTACAAAGTAGAAGTTATGTTCGCAAAAAGAAAAGTGGAGGCACATCGTTAACTCATCAAATGTAAAATTTGCCATAAAGTAGGCTATATGAAAAAGTTTCTTAAAGAATTAATTATAAATCCTATTTTTAAGAACTATCAGAGTAACCTTCAGAGTAAGTTTGTAGAATAAATGATCAAACTATAATGGGAACAGTTAAAGGCACGGTGACAAAAGCTGGGATTTTTGCACCGATGTTCCTTTTGAAAGTGCTAGAGAACCTTTCTTTGCAGTGAGGGAAGCGCTTTTGTAACCTGAAATGGTGGAAAAGGTCAATGAAACGAGTGTCAGCAAGTGGCCAGGACTGGAGGCTACTCCCTTGGATTGGAAAGAGAGAAGAAACTGCTAACTCCCTCGCTGTAGCATGGAACTTGTCACTTAGAGCAGATTTGATGGTCCAGGAGTACAAAGTGACAATTCTACCATCAGATTTTAGAGAAGACTTCAAAGAGGTCAGTGGAGGTGCAGCCTGATTAGTTTTGTGAAGTGTTGGAAACTGGGGTAATTGATAAGAGAGTAATGTAATGAACAACAGTTGCAGACCTATGGATAAGTACAAGGTGAAGAACTAATACTTTTTGAAGGCAAGTCATTCTGCTGGTCTCTTTAGACTGTCTGAAGATGTGAAAGCATGGTTTATCTGACAGCTCCTAGTAGAACCAACCTGTCATGCATGGTATAAACAGATTTGGTTGTAGATTATACCTGTTTAAAGGTATATCAGATAACCACAGCAGGAGGAAATTACTGTGGGGTTCTGCCAAGGTCTGTTACATTCAGCCTATTTATAAGTGTTTTGAGAAAGGGTGGAGAGCAAAGTAGAAAGTTAGTTAAATTATTCACTGTGCAACTACAACTAGAATATAGAACAGAAGGAAGGAATTTGCAAAGCAGAAGGTAAGATTCTAGCTGAAAAGAAGACACAGGGGTGTGATAGATGCCAATAAAGTCATGAAATGTGGTAAAGAGTAAAGAGGTGGTGTTGCTCACTAAAGGGCATCAGGCAGCAGGCTTAGAAGCAGAAAGGAGCATCTTTGTACATAACCAAATTGAACCTTGGATTATGCTATGGAGCTGCTGCAGGATGTTATGGATACAAAAACTTTGGGCGGGTTAAAAGGAATGTGAGGTGGAAAGAAGTCATCAAGGATGTGTTCAAGATACTACCACTGCCTCAGGAGTTCAAATTTGAAGTCTATGTTAGAGGAAGCTGGGAGAGTATCCTAGGGGAAGTGTCTGTGTTTCAGTAGGTGTCCCTCAATCTGGCCATACTTCGTGTTTCGTACTGCCAAATTCAAAATTCCACAGTGTATTTACTAGACAGCCTTACTATCTGACATATCGTTTCCCCTTCCAAAGGTGACATACCCCAGCTTTTGGTCTGCATCTGCCAACTTAGAAATATCTCAAGAGTTGTGTCACTAAATAGACGACATGTATCCTGTGCCCGCAGATCTGTAGTTGTAAAGCTTATTGAAATGTGCCGTTATTTAGACTCTGCCGTTCGATACTAACTTCTGCTTACTTCAGAATTCATTAGTATTTCAAGTGAAAAATACAAGAGACCGTTTGCATAGATTTTTGGTACATAAGAATGAACAACGTACAACTGAATATTTTAGCAATACACACTTTTTTTTTTTGAAAGCTGGCTAGTGTCTGTGAGCATAGTACTGCTCCACTAGAGGACAGTAAGGAACTGGTTTTATATGTAATATAATATAAGAATTACCCTTTTTTCCTCTTTAGTTAGCCAATTTTTTAAGACTTCAGTTGCGTTTAAAAATTTAGATCTCTTGCCCAGCTCTTCTAATGCTTCACTATTGAGGACCAGACTTCATCTTGAGAAGTAAGAGATCAGTTAAAAAAAAGGATATCTAGAAACAAGAACGGAAAGGAAACAGCTGAGAGAGACTATGAGTACGAGAAACTCATAAAGAAATACCAGAACTTTTGTGTACCAAAAAAATGACAGAAATCCATGAATTTTAGAAATTCAGTTACAGATTTCTATTTGCAGTAATTTCTAATTGCAATTTCTAATTATGGCTTGCCTATATTTTTAGCAAACTCTTGCTATAGCGTATATTTTTTGTCCAGAGAAAATGGAAGGAGAAAGGGAGCCAGTCAAACCCAACAACAAAAATCTGCTAAAAAAGTAACCTCAAAGATTGTTACATTCAGAATTAGCCTTGGCCATCTTCGTACTTTCTATGGCCTGGCAGCACGCTGCGATTGCAGTCACCTGCTCTGTCAGGGCAGTGGACTGTGGTCTTTCGTGAGCTGTTTTTCTCTACATCTGTAAGCAGAAGAAGAAAGGGAATTTTGGATAAAAGCCGTAAGATGAACTGGGTTAGTGCCTCTGGAGAAGGTTGGGACAATTGACTAAAGCTAATGTTTATGAGCCAAGTATCCGTATACCTTCTTACATGAAGCCACTACTCACGAGTTGAGGAGGAGTCGGGGTGGGAATTTCTTCAGCTGTATTCAGGTGTGAGCATTCAAATGGGAATCTTTGAATAGCAGTGCCTGTTGGGTCACACTTCCACCATCTGGCACTCCTGCCAGGACAACCACAGCTATCTTCTAGTTGCTGTTCCATGTCTGTGGCAGTGTCTTGGGATTCAGATGTGCCTGCATGCTGCCTCTTCTCATTTTATGAAATAAGGGAAAACGTATGGTAAGTAATGCTGGGATCAGTGCATCTTTTAATGAATATGTAGGTATATAATGCTACCACATTAGCCATGACTGGGAGAATTTGAGAACTTTGTGTTCGCATGACAGCCTCATCCCACGCCTGTTTATAAGAATCTATCATAGTAACAACCCACAAAGAGATGGTAATACCTACAAACCCATCCATTTCACATCATCAAAAATGGCCCCTGTTGGAATGGGTTGAAGTAGTTTCTTAACTCACATCCAAGGTAACACTCAGGGGTTCCAGCAGAGCTTTTTCTGGAATACCGGGGCACAGAGTGTCCTCGCTCTGTTGCTAGTGATTCCTAGCATATGTTCAAGTTTGTGATGGTAAGATGCTGTCACAGGCCAAATGATGGTACAGCCTTCAAGTCAGTGGCTTAGTGTCATTTCCAAAACCATAAAGATGGTAAAATGATGGCTTTAGCACATCCAGAGTGCTCTCTGTCCAACCCGCTGTCCCATTTTGAGGTAAAACAGGACCGATTTTGTTTAGCAACTTTACTTTTTTAGCAAGGCCTCTTCTAACTACCGAAATTAACAACGTGTTGAGCAGAAACTTCACTCTCAGAGTGATAAGACCAATGTTTATAGTTGATGCCAAGGCATGGTATGCAGAGAGACTCCTGCTTATGCTCATTGCTATCACCACGAAGGGCAGCCGGCTTTGGTATCTGCCCCGTTGCAGGGTCGGAAGTGGAAAAGCATAGAGTGGTCACACCTGTGGGGAGGAGTGGACAGGAGAGGTGACCCAAAACTGACCAAGAGGGAATTCCATCCCATCCGCCTCATGTATAAAATGAGCTGAGGGATCAAAGGGTCAGCCCTCTTTCCTCAATGGTCTGTGTCCAAGGAGGGCTTTGTCTGCTCATCTGCCTTTGATCCTGATCCTGAATCCAGATCTGGAATCCAGTTCCCATCTGTTAGTCCAGTCTGGGACTTCCCCAGTGCCTGCTGGTGACGTGATTGTCATCCTGGGAGCTTGATACGGTTTTGTATATATTTCATTATTTTTATTATTTTTTAAATTAATATTTCATTAAAGTAGTTTAGTTCTAAACTCATAAGTCTCTGTTTTTTCTATCTCCCGCCTCCCTTTGAAGTGGGGCAGGGGAGAGAGAGAGCATGCGTCATTTCGCCTGATTGGGCCAATCCAGCCCAAACCGTGACACCTGCAAACAGATCTCAGCCTGAAAAGCAAGCTTGTGATCATAGACCGTTTCTTGGGCCGCTTGGAGCACAGAAGTCAGGCAGACTGCTGTTAACATGTTCACAGGCAAGCTGCGTTTCCTGCGCTGCCTGCAAGGCCAACTTGGTCATTAGTTGCTTTTAATTACTTATGCTTTTGAACTTTGCCTTTCTCACGCAGAAAGGATGAATGGCTTGTCCCTAATGAACCGGGAAGAAGATGATGTCTGTCTGCTGATTAATGGAAACTGCTGGCAAAAAAAACCACAACCCACCCATTGCTAGAGAACAAAATTAATGGCAGAGGAAGAGCAAAGGAAGAAGAGGATGGAAGGGAAGAGAGCGGTGAGGTGCTAGTTGTTGATGCATCGTGGGGACTCTTCTTTTTAGACATAATCAACACTAAAAACAGCCTGGCCTTGTTGACCCCGATCCTCAAAGAAAGGACTTTGCTGTATTTGAATTGATTAGTTGTGGAAAACTTGGAAGAAAGAACTAATGATACCTTCTCTTGTGTATGTTAGTGCAGAAAGACTACTCAGCCTGAAGAGATTCACTCTGCTTTGTTCCTGCACAGAGTGAGCAGAACACTTCCACGAGTGTTCTCTGTGTACAAGCATGAACTACCAACTACCAAGGAAGGGAGCAAGACAGTGCAGAAATAAGCCCAAGGTTTGACTCAATGGGAGACGAACCAAGCTAGAATGCCCATGTAGAAGAGTTTTATTGGATAAAACCTGAAATGTAAAGGGTTCTCCTCAGAATTCCTCTTGCTTCTTTAGTCTGTACTTAACCTGCAGTCTTGGAGGACAATTTGTGTTCCTGTAGGTCAGCACATGGAAAAAATGATGTGGACAATATAAACAGTGTTGTCTTCTGTAAATGATTTTACAGGTTACAAAGTGATGGGTCAGCACAGGTTGGGTTGCTGTGTCTTAGAACAAGAATTGGCTATAAAAATACACAATGCATTTTGACCATCAAGTTTGAAATTATGAGTGCTGTAAACACAGATAAATCTCTTCTCCCCTTGATGGTCATATTAATACGAGATTTTTCCTGGGTTACAATTGCGTCTTCTGTCTCCTGCTCTTTTTGATCTGCTTCTCCTCTTTAGAATACTTTTAGGATACACATGTGGCTTAAACATGTGGCATCCTGGGCGGAGTGCTTGAGGTGCAAGCATCATCACAGCAGAGCCACGTGGCTCCCAGGTGCCTGGGAGGAGGTATTGGGAATCCCATTGAATCAGGTTCATTGGGAATCCCATTGAATCAGGTTCGTTGGGAAGAGAAGCACAGGGAGTCTCCAGTCAAGGACAGCAGTCTGTCTCCCACACTTGACAATGGTGGGAGATAACCCTGGCCAGCATGTTTGAAGACTGCTTGCCCTTGGGTGGTTTTGTCTGCATTCCATCTGCAGCCATGAACAAGGCTAATCAGAGTCTCATTTATAGCCAAGGCTCCTTTTTAGCAACTTGTTAGGAAGATTAGTTGGAGCTTAAGGTCAACACAGGAGAAAAGTTTTTCATTACAGACAGGAAAGATGACTTAAGCTTAAGGCATGTATTTATTGGGAAGGCATCCTCAAGCAAGAATATGTTACCACATCAGGCCAGTAACATTTGGTACGTGGTTTCTACACCAGTAAGTGGCTACAGTTGGAGCTAGCCAATGCACGAGCAAAGTTTTAAATACAATCTGGTGACACACATGAGATATTCAGACGAGAAAAGTGAGGAAAATATCCTGAGAAATAATGATAGGAAGAGTCCCATGTCTACCTCTATTCCACCCACTTCTTCTCCAAAGATACGACTTGTGTGTGGTGATGACACTTATTAATACATTTCAACTACCACATCAGAAGAAATATAATTTTAACTACAATTTGGAAATACAGAAGTTTACCCTTTTTTCCCTTCTTATTTCTGAGTAGTTTATGTAGAAAAACCTTGATGTTCTTACTGAGGACCGTAAACTTCAGAGTAGAGATCAGTTAAGTCTTTGCTTTTTTCAAGTGATATTCACCAACTTTAATAACTGTTTTGAATTAATTAATTTCTACTTACTTAATACCTTACCTGACATTGTTTATACTTAGCCAACAGTTTCATGTGGAAAAGGCTTTAAAAAACCCCCGTAGTGATAGAAAAGACAAGACCTTTATACGCCTGTACTCCAAAGACAGTAGAAATAGGCAGGAGACTATGCTGTGCATCAGATACACGTGAAACAAGAAGCAGAGGAGACAAAATTCAGATCCAGTCGTCAGTTCAAATCCATGTGGTGATGAAAGCCACCCAATTCCCTCACAGTCAAAATTACCAACTAGATGAGTCTTTTTAGAACAGTTTTAAATAAAGTGAGAATAAAATAAGGCTGGATAAGAAAGAAACGATTTGTGGGCCTTTGGGAATCTGTTACATGTGCTTTACTTGTGCCCTTGGGTAAATCAGTTGTGGGAAAAGATAAAGAGATTAAATACAGTCTTTGAAATTACATTCCTAATGACTCACCATTTCAGAGAGCTTGGGAATTTAAGCTGCAATTGAAAAGAAGCATAAAATGAAAAAATATGCTAACATTATCTTGGATAATGTGTATCAGATAATGAGTTGATATTCTTTCAGTGTTGAACAGATATCCTAGAAGAGGCAATTATTTTAATTCGAATTTCCTTTTACTTAAGCCAGTTTGCAAAAATGCAGGTACTCTATCACACAAGTGTAAGGATGAATATAATTAGAATCAAGGCACTGATACTTGCAAATAAGAAAAGCTGATTTCCTATTTCTATTGCAGGGAAACAGCCAGTATCTGAAATTGTAGTAGCATTCCACTTTGGAACAAAAAGCCCAAATTTTCCACAAAATTAGATCTAAAAGGATTTGGTTTATACTTCTTAAAGTATTTCACTCTGCCCTAATGCAATTCAGTTTATATCATTACTGTCAAATTAATAGAAGCAGGCAAGAAACTCAAACTCATCATGACAACCCTCTCTGAAATCACTGTGCTCTTTATATGCATTTCTAAAGCGTTTTGCTTGCTGGGTATCAAATGAATGCTTTTCAGTTTGCTACCCTGCCAAATTCACTCTATTAATTAGCAATAAATTGTTAAATGCTTGGCAAATCATTCAGTCAAACCAATGGGACTTTTGAAGTTTAGTCCTAATAATTTGACACTTAAGCAAGGAAAAAGGGAAATATAAACATTTATAAAGAATATGTTTTTAGCTCTGCTTCCCTCTGTTTCTCTCTCGGTATATAATAGATAAAGCACATGAAATCATTGGAAATACGACTCTGTTCTTCTCAAGCCTACGTTGAAAGAGTTAATTGTTTAAGGGGGGCATCAAAAAGCCCTTCCTATTCCTCAGCCTCTGACTATTGACACAGAGTATTTTCTTAGTGACTGTTGAAAGGTATTAAGCATTCCTGAGAAAGGAATTCCATATATGTCTCATCTGCTCCATCTTCTGCCTTAGTTACTGGAGAGCACTGAGCCAAGGGAGTCTTGGGTTAGTGATGCTTACCCATAAGCCCCTGCACAACCACACTCATCAAGACTTCATTAAGGCTCTTCTCCACACTAAGAATAAGCAAAGGAGGCTTTTGTGAAAATTTTGTCAGCTGTTAGATGACCAAACAGTTCTAATATAGCATTATGGAAACTAAGATTCCATAAGTCATTAAATGTGATAAATATTTTTTAAAAAAGACAGGTATGTGCTGTGGAGACTGGTGGTTTCCAGGTTGTGCCAGCTGTTTAAAGTTACTGTGTATATGATCTCCTCATGGAAAGGGGTTCACTTATAATGGACTTGATGGCCTTTCTCAGAAGAAAACTTCTGCAGAATCTGTTTATCCGAGGACTGAAACGGGAAGGACATGAGAATATGAACACTAAGACTGAAGGCATTTATTACCAAGAGACTACAAATTATTATTCCAAATGGGTATGTAAACCTGACATGACCTACTCTAGGGACACTTACCCATGTCCCCATAACCCATGGTAGCTCTTTTTACACCAGGCAAAAACACCCACAAGCTGTAGTAAGCACTGACTCATTTATCATAGAGGGAACTGCCTTCAATGTACAGTTACAAGACTCGCAGGAGTCTCCCAAAACCAAACACTTCTTTCTGCCACTCTAACTTGCTACCTAGAGGTAGCACCCTGCTTTAATTTGCTCAACTCTTCCAAGTCCTAGATATACGTACCTTTTCAGGAACAAATCTGATGCTTGTCTGCCAAGGGCCATCATCTGCATTCCTGTGGTAAAATATTTTCCTCAGCAATTTCCTATCTCTCTCACAATTCTGGATTCGGACTTTTGGGTCATTCAGGCTGACTTGAAATGTTTTCAAAAGGGGATCTTGTTTCAAAGGGCGAGAGACTCAAGATGCTCTGAAAAGCAATGGAGTTCAGCGATTAGAAAGCAAGGCGCTCTAATTCACATCGCGTTGCAAAAAGCTTGGCTGTAGGTTGGGCCACTGGCAGAGGACAACCCATGTGGAGGGAGTTTTGTGTGAAAATAGTCTGTTTCCCCAGTGTCTCTTTGTATAAGGATGGCCAAGACCATTTTGTCAGATCCTGGTCTATTCTATAGCTGCTTTTAAAACTAACCCCTTAAGATTAACCCCTTACTTGGGTGGCTTTCCTTGAGCCATCATAAAACTGGTGACTGTTGAATCAAATATTTCAAACTCACTTACTGTATTTTATATCTCCTACTTTCTAAATGAAGGATTTCCCTTAAACAGGGAAGGCTTACAGACACACGGGGTCTGCCCGGTCTCTGCTGGTGGCTGCTCAGAGCTCTGTACAGCGGGAAGTTCTGACTGCTGCGCTTGCACCTCTAACTCAACCCTATGCAAAAATAAGAGAAAGAAACTATGGAAGGAGAAGCTTTGAACTGCAACCAGTGAAGAGGCTGCAGCTTCTCCCATGGGATTTCAGTAGCGTGGGGCCTTGCCTCCAGGATGGCCGTGCCTGCAGGTTTCATTCTCTAATGCTGCGGCGGATTACATAGCTTCGAGCACAAGATCACCAGCTACATGACCTGGGGCTGCAGGTCCCTCCCACTATCCAGTTACTAGGAATTTTCCAGTAAGCGAGACCCCATAAGGAGGTGTCAGTGATAAAAGCCAACCTGAGAAGAACCCTCTCAGCATCAGCGCTGAGTACACTAATAAATCATTTAGCTCAGCACCTTCTAAATAACAGCCCCAAAGCAGCAATATTTACATAAGTTTCTCCAGCTCCTGCACAGATGGTCTCCTATCATTAATGCTGCGAGAGAGCTCTCGGCGTGAGTAAGAAGTGCCCCGAATGTGGGAACAGCTCAGGTTATCCATGGGGGCAGTTTGCGTGCTTAGCTTTGGGTACTAAACAGTGCAAAATAAAGCAGAGAGTATTTCCTACGAGTCTGGGAATTCGGACCTGTTTCTAAACAAGCATCTGTTTGAGCATCAAAACCATAAACAAGCACAGGAAAAACCTTTTTGCGACAGCAGAGTGATGGAAAGCTTTCAAACCCTTTAAAATTCCTGAGATCCTTTAAAATTGCCTTTCAAATTCCTGAGACGTGGTATCAAGCGGAAGCGTGGCCTCAGCACACGTCAGGATGACTGTCTGTGTTGGCTGCGATGCTGCTTGGAACAGCTGATCCACTGTCCGACTGAGTGGAGACGGCAAGCTTCACAGGTGATGTCCGTGTCCTCCCACCAGGAAAACCAAAGACCGAGTGGAAGCAGGTCAGCCTTGTTCACTTGTCTGCCTTCTGGTCCCAAGCGAGCCAGTTTCACTTGGCAAGCATCGCTAAGTGTGAATAGCTGGTCCACACTCTCCCTTTCCCCTGCAAAGCAGCGTTTTTAAGTAGCCTTTTTTAAGCCCTGCGTTGATAGGAGGCTGTCCTGTCACACAAGATGCACCCACGCTTGGGGCTCTGACACAGCCCTGTGCTGAAGGCTTTGGTTGCAGCCTTAGGTTGAAAAAAGGGTAAGAAAAAGAAAATAATCCTTCCTGATTCCTAATGCAGAGAGCTGCTTTGGAGGTGTCCTTGGGGAAAAGCTCGGGTTTATCTGGTAGTGTTTGTACGCTGGGCAGCGAAGATCATTGGGCCTCTGGTATTGCTCTGTATCATCATCTCCCACTTGCTTCTGTCCAAGTTGTGCACCTGTAGGTGCTTAGACAGGCAGAAAGCTCACTCAGAGTCCTGCCTGAGGGGTGGGAACAGGTATCTGTCCCCATCTACATCACACCACACTGGCGTCCACCACCCACATGCAAGGTGTGAGCATTGCTACCGCAAAGCAGGAACATCCTCTGCCTCAGAGAGCTGTACCAGCAGCAGTGTGGAGCACATCTCAACATGACGGTCCCTCAGCAGAGACCACTTTACAGCCCCTACTCACATTTTCAGCTCCCAGATGGATGCAAATTAGGATTTCATTCCACCCAACAGCCTCATGATAAGAAAAAGATTAAATATTGGAGAACAAACTAATTTAAAAGTCATAACCCAGGAACAGTGGATACGGTACAGAAGCTTTCCCAGCCCAGAACAATACTGCGAGGTGCTGATACCACTATGTGGCTTTTCTTGGAAGTCTCGTGTCCCATTCTGCAGCATGTTGCACAGCTTGGCCCCCCATTTTCCAAGATGTCCATCTCCCTGGCTTTTACCTGTGTCCCCAGTCTCCTCTCTAAAGCCAGAGCATTTCTGTCTTGCATGACCTCTGTTCTCTGGGACCGAGGAAAGAGAAAAGACTCATGGTCCCTCATCCATTCCCTTCTAAGACTTGCAGTTCCGTCTCCTCCAGTAAGTTCCTTGACACAGCAAAGCCACCGTGAACGTGGGGTCAGTGAGTCTCAGGCGACAGGGGAGGGCAGGAAGGAAGGGGCTCTGCAGAGGCAGACGGGCACATGTAGCTTCCAGGAAAACCAAAATAGGAGAGAGCACATGGTACTCCTGGTACCCCTTCTATGCTGCAGCCTCCTCCATCAGGTAAAGTTGCAGTGCCCAGCAGGATTAGACTAGTGGGGAAACTGGAGTTAACAAAGCAAGCATCCCTGCCGCAATCAGGGGCCTTGAAGAAGAAAGGAGACATGGGGTAGCAGCTGTTTTTAGCAGTGCTACAAAAAAATGGACCACTTTGGTGGTGGTGTGGGGGCTCAGGATAGCCCACAATAAGGGTGGCTTAACCCTCAGTCTAAAGGAGGCTGAGCTGGGATTTCAAATTCAACTCTCTAGGAGAAGGAAGACTGACCCCACATCTCAACAGCTCCGTGTTGTGTAGCAAAGAAACTCTAAAGGGATTGAAAGAGCTGGCTGAAGGCAGATGTGCAGTGTCACCTATGCTCGAGCTGCAAAACCCTCTGACCATGCACGTCTTAAGGAAACCAGCAAAGATCTCTCTAACTTCCACCTAATGTTCAGCCTGCTCACTCAGCAGTCAGACGTTTCTGGAGCAGGGATTTCCGAAACAGGTGCCAGGGAAATGAAAAGTAAAACTTGCCGGTCCGAGCGGTCAATACAGCAACCCAAAGGCAAAATGGTCTGGCATGGTCTGTTCCACATCAGCGCCCCAAGCATTCTGCTTCGATTGGAGGTGCTGGAGCATGTCCAGAGAAGTGCAACGAAGCTGGTGAGGGGTCTAGAGAACAAGTCTCATGAGGAGCGGCTGAGAGAGTTGGGATTGTTTAGCCTGGAGAAGAGAAGGTTGAGGGGAGACCTTGTCACTCTCTACAACCTACAACTACCTGAAAGGAGGTTGTAGCAAGGTAGGGGTCAATCTCTTCTCCCAAGTAACAAGCGACAGGACAAGAGGAAATGGCCTCAAGTTGTTCCAGGGGAGGTTTAGGTTGGATATTAGGAAAAACTTCTTTACCAAAAGGGTTATCAGGCATTGGAACAGGCTGCCCAGGGAGGTGGTGGAATTGCCGTCCCTGGAGGTATTTAAAAGACGGGTAGACGTGGTGCTGAGGGACATGGTTTAGGGGTGGTTTTGGCATAGGTTTATGGTTGGACTTGATGATCTTGAAGGTCTCTTCCAACCCAAGTGATTCTATGATTCGTGCATGCTGCATGGACAGTCCTCCTCAGCAAGGGGCAGATACTGATGAAGCTCCCTTTTCCCCTGTACTGGAATTTTAAAACTGAAAGGCAGCTTCAAGGCTTAGTTCACATGTCTAAAAGATAGCCATGGGAAGAGCAGCACATCTATTTGGAGCAGAGGTCGACTAAACCACAGTTGTGACTTAAAGAAAGAGTGTAGAAAAAGACACGGGTAAATTATAGCAAGCTGTTCTTCCCACGGCACAGCATCCCAGCTTCCAGCAGTTTGGAGATTTCCTGCACCTAGGGTTATGTCTGGACATATGGCTTACTCACACCCTCCATGGAGCAGGGAAGCTTATTCCCACGTGAAATAAGCAGATATCCCAGTGGAAAGAGTAATTAGCAAAATGTCTCTGTGATCCAGCACCATCCTATATGCCCTGACGCAGGGTTGGAAGCATCCTGCCACCCTGCCAAAGGGTCCCAGCTCTGATCCTGCTCACTCATGGCAGGCAAAACCCATATTTCAGGTGATGTGAAGTCCCTCCTAGGTCTTGTGTTAGGTCCCATCTCCCTCGAGCAGATCAGCTTGCACAGGAACAAGCTGTACACCCAGCAGCAACTTGAAGCCAAGGAGAAGGCCAGCAGAAGTTGATGGTGTCCATGTTGACTTGTGATCCACCTGGAGGATCCCAGTATGATCTCAGGAGGTGCAGTGGGGTTCAGCAGTAGAGAAGAGATGTGCTTTCTCCCTGCAAACTACACTGCCAGCACTACACTTGGGGCACTGCTGCCTTCCGCCGGCTGAGCTAACATTAAAAGCATAGATCATATCCATGAAAAATCCTCAGGGAAAGTGACCTCCTGCCATTACACCAAGGAGGAAGAGGAGGATGCAGTCCCCAGGGAAGCTCTGCTGGCAGGTGAAGTCTGCACACCAGCCTCTACTGGCCGGGCTAGGCCAGGCAGAGGAGGATGATGGCTTCCTACGGCACTTCATCCCCTCAGTTCAGCACACGCATGGCTTCAGATGCAGGCTTGGAGCTACGAAGACTAAGGTTTGGTTTTAATCAGGTCATTAAGAGAATGTAACAAAAAGACGTGAGTATATTGGTTTGAGGTATGAATATCTAATGGAGCAAATACCAACCAAAACTGAAAGCTAACCACTATGTAACAGAGATTTCAGTTCATCATCACAGTACTTCTTAAAGTAGGGGGCTATCTGCATGTAAATGGTATTTTTTAAAAAGGTAGTAATCCTAGAAAAACTGGATTTGCTCTAGTAACACATTCTGGAAGTCAACGTTCTACTTGTTTATAGACAACCAAAATGAAAATATTATGTCTATTTTCATGTGGCAAGCTTCGAAAACAAAAAACAGTCACACGAAAAGCATTTGTGATGGAAAGTTACTGTCTGCTCACTGGGACTGCTCAGGCTGTGAGAAGAGAAGGAAAAGGGGAAGGCAGAGCTACTTATATATATATGTATGTATTTATTTATTGATAGATACAGTCTGTTTGTTTAATTTTTTTAAAATATGTATATTTACACATAGAAATAAGAATCATAATCTCAGGAGAAACCAGTATGACTATTTTTAGTTAACATGAGAAGTAATACTACTGTTTCTTAGGCTGGAAGGGAGCAAAGTGTGCTCCACCAACGCGCACGTCCTTGCTGGGAGCTGGAGGCCTGGACATTAGCAGTTTTGGTGAGGGCCCAAATGACAGACAAATAAATCCAGGCCCTGGCTCCCACCGCCATAGCTCCTAGCACACACCCCCAGGATGTGGAGGGTGGAGAGGTGTGCACAGGCGCCTGGGCTCCGCTCTCCCCTAGCTTTCCCATGGGAAGCCTACTGGAGAGCTATTGGCTCTATAGGAGCCTTATGTGCTGCGCTCTGACTTTACGAAAAGCAGCTCTAAGGTCAATTATAATACTTATAATACTTATAATTCCCTATAATAAAGAGCATCCCTAAGAGAGAGAGCATCTCATTCAAACTCCTTTATTCTGCTGCACTCTGCATTTCCACAGCTTCGGTCAAGCCAGCCCTGGACAAGCATCAGTCCCTCCCCACTCCCCTCTCTCTCTGCTCTCTATCAGGGGCTCAGCACCCCTGTAAGAAAAGGTGTCGCCACCTTGCATCCCAAAAAATCACTGTCTAAAACCACCAGCTGGCGCTTTTATAAATAAAAAGGGAGATCCATTGGATAAAATCCATCGGGGGCCCAGCGGATGCTCGGTGCCCACATGTGTGCATGCACACCATGCTGCCCGCCCGGTGGCAAACCTCACGTGCAGCGATGCCGGCCGACTTGTGGAGAACAAATCCCTCCACCAACTCTTCCAGAAAAAAGAAAAAAAAAAAAAAAAACCTTGAACAAACCAGCCCTGGGCCATTTCAGCCAGCTACAAAGCTAACAAGCAAATCAAACAGAGAAATATCCCAGCAGACCTCAACTGGCTGAACAAACAAACGGAGAAACTCAGGTTCCAAAGAGCAGGGGAGCTGGGTTATGAAACAAGATTTTTGATACAAAAGGAAGCTTACAGTTATCTCTGGTGATTAGACACGGAAGAGAAAGGTCACTGCGGGTGTCAGACCACACTTCACACACGCGGAGGTTATTCAATCAATATTTGTCCTGGAATCACATGCGGCGGAAAAATTTGCAAGTGAATGGTCAGCAGAATTTAATGCTCGTATTCATTCATTTTGTGCTCTTGGATGGACATGTGTTTTTAAATCTAGCACAACTTAAGCTTCAGAATCCATCAGACACAATCTTCTGATCAACAGCCAGCTGTTACCCCCCGCCTTCATGAAAATGATGATCTCAGGTTGAGGG
The DNA here is from genome assembly GCA_013398295.1 of Chionis minor. Classification (NCBI taxonomy): domain Eukaryota; kingdom Metazoa; phylum Chordata; class Aves; order Charadriiformes; family Chionidae; genus Chionis; species Chionis minor. The sequence goes on from VZSF01000446.1 coordinate 1,161,583, forward strand.
TATTGTTGCCTTGAATCATCATATTTTTTTAATCCCCCCGTGAGTTCGCCACAACAGATCGTTTGCTTATGTTCAGATCATAAGGTTGTGACTCAATTCCCGCCCCCCACACACAGCAAGAGTTAAAGGAAATTTGACCATAGGGGCCCTAACCATGGACTTTAGAATTTGGGTGCAAATAATGATGATTAAAACACAAACAAAACAAATCAAAAAAACCCAAACCAGATAAAACCCAACTATCTTGCTTAGTGACTTAATGACAAAATATGCGCAAGGCACAGCAGGACATCTAGTTCACTTCAGGTTGTGATATAGATGATGGGTGGCATTCAGATAACTATCACAGGGGCAGGACACCTCTAAGTCCTTAAAATAGTGGTTTTGTCTGACTGAAGTGAGGTATTACTGCTCTCTCAGATTGCGTAGGGGGTAATTTCAGCTGTACAGGGGAAAGCCTGGGAGAGGAGAGCCCCGTTCAACAGTACAGAGATTTATAGAAAGAAGGTATATACAGAGGCAGGGTGGCTGCTTCAAGGCAGCAGCTTTTGGGGAGAAGTTTATTTTAATAGCCTAGCTGGAAATTCACTGGAAAAACAGCTCCATCAGCGCCGGACAGGAAGAGTGAGGGCAGAGATTACGTTCCTCTGGCAGTCTGTCCTGCTGAAGCACCCGTGCTCCAGCACAAGACAAAGCATTGTCATGTCCTGCATCAGACATGCTTTATTCCTCATGTAGCTAATGCAAAAGAAAAAAGCCCCTAAGTCGGTCACGCTGTGTTAAAGATCACTTTGATGGACTTCAAACAGCCCGCTGAAATCTTCTGCTGTGCATGTAGGGCTGCCCTGCTTCTAGAGGAGATGCTGCAGGAGGGCAGAGGGATGAGCGCGGAGCACTGCCCAGGTCAGGGACACGTCCACGTCCACGGGAAAGGCTCTTTGTCCACATGGCAGGTGGAAAATCAGGAAACCCCACGCCGAGGGGTGCACCACCCTGGTGCACTCATGGGGAAAAAGCAGTCCCGTTTCTCTTGCACACCATTTCTCTTCCACCGGCGCTCCCTCCCCTCTAACAACACTCACCCTCGGGACAACGCTGACCCATTCTTCTCTGGGGAGAAGAAACTCACTGTTCAAAGCAGGGCACCCTGCACCGACACAGGCTTGATCCCGCGAATGGTGTAGAACAGGGCTGGCACGTTTCCCGCGGGGAGTTGCTCTTTCTAGGTTTCACCCACACAAGGCTATTGCATTTACATTTTGTTAACTCTCGCAAGGGAACATTCAAAGGGGAGAGAGAAATGAAAGATCCTCCCTGAACGTGACCTGCCCCTTTCAGAACTTTGATCCTCAGTCTGTTTGGCACTGAGCGTTACAGTGTCCTGCCTCACCACGTGCTGTCCTCTGGCTCTGAACTGGGGCAAAACTGCACAGATTCAGGCACGATAAAAATGATATTTTATGGGAGTCGCTCTTAATGGTTTTTCACTCTGAGGGTGGTGAGGCATTGAAACAGGTTGCCCAGGGAAGCTGTGGATGCCCCATCCTGGAAGTGTCCACGTTGGAGAGGCTTTGAGCATCCTGATCTAGTGGGAGGTGTCCCTACCCATGGAAGGGGGGTTGGAACTAGATGATCTTTAAAGTCCCTTCCAACCTAAACCACTGTATGATTCTATGAATGTATTTCCTTAAATAGCCACACATTTGGTCTAAAATTACTTGGCCTTATGTCCTTTGAAAGTGTCTGCTTTGGAAACAATTGTATACTGAATTTAAGCATTTGAAGTTCTGGGACAAATGACCCTACCTACATTTGTCATCCTCTTACCTTTATGGGCATCATCCTCCTGCTTCTCTCTGCAGTCCAGGTATGCTTCGTACAGAGCAATAAAACCATCATATCCCTCACCTATCGTGTTCTGGTTGGCAAGCAAATACTAAAGGCTCAAGACCAGCAGATGGCTATTCAAACAAGTTCACGTCTTATCGAGCCTACAAAGGATTAACACACCCATGTTTTCACTGTGTGGTTCTCCTGTGAGCTGCAAGGGTTGTTCTAAAGGCAGAAACTGCAAACGGTTATTTCCAAGGGCACAGTAAGCTTCATGATATATTATCAAACATTATATTTGGTCCACTGAAACGCTGATTAGGTGCCAGTCAGTTTAAAATGCCTGTACCTTCTTAAGAACAAAAACAGGGAGAGGTGACAACATGTCATTGCTGTTTAGAGCAGCACAAAATACCCCCAAAAATAAACACTCAGGTGAAAATGTACAGGGAGGTGGGACCACATAACCCCTTGTGAGCTGCTAAGGTGGCCTGTAACACTAGTACCACATAAACCAGTGCAGGCAGCAGATCTCTTCTAAAATGTGCTTCAAGTTTCTCAACACCAAGTGTCAATCCTACCATACCACCACCAAGACCTTTTCTTGGAAGTTTTTACTGGTGCCTTAAATCTAAAGGTGTCTTAGGCACGTTTAAGATTTCTTCTTAGGTCCATCTCACCATCATCTGCCCTAAGGATGACAGAGGAAATGGCACACACAGATGGTCCCTGTGCCTTTAGCATGTGGATGTCTCACCCTGGCCACCCTCTGCACCTCAGGTGAGGTAGAAGGGGAGTTGTCCTGATGTTAGAGCATCAGGGAAGGAAGCCAGGACTACGCTGGCAGAGACAAGATATAGATGAACCGACAGTGAGAACAGAGCTAGCACAGACATTTCAGCAGTTGTTACAGGAGGGATAAGACCAGGAATGGAAGATACAACTCTGACATCCTTGTTTCATGTCTTTCCACTAGAAAACTGGTATTTCTGGACTCATAGTACCAGATTGGACATGATGGGACTGCACTTGAGGTTACATTTACATCTGTACAGCACATCTGACTCCATTTAACTGTGTATTTCCCCCAATTTACAATCTTGCCTTGAAATTCGAGTCCCAACCTCCCCATAACTTCCAGTCCGTTCATTCATTACCTGCTGGCAAAGAACTGCAGGTTAAGTTCTGCCTCCTTCCTACCACTTACGGGCATAGCAGCGACTTTGCTGGCAATTTTAACAGCTTGGAGTTAAAAATAAAGCACAGATAGATTTGATCAGCTTTAGTTCAGGGACTGAACACTCAGAATATTGATTCAAAGATGCATTCAGCTAGCTGCAGCAATCTCTCAGGTCTCTGACTGGCTGGTCAGATTCACACTTTTCTTCCCCAGAATCTCTTCTTTTCAAGGCACATTCAAGAGAGCTTTGAAGTCCCAGGATTTTCTTCTGCAAGTGTTGCTCCTGCTGCAAGTCAACATTAAAGCAACATAAAACTCTTACAATATACAACACAAGACTTTGTTTTTCAGAGGCGAGATGCATTTAAGGGAAACATTAATATAAAGCCAGATTTTAATATGCTCCCTTACAAAGAATAGTATTTTAATCCACCAGTAGTCCCATTAAAGCTGGATTACTCCTGCAGCACAGGGCTTTTCAAAAGGGGTATCATCATTCGGGTGCAGCTCTGGGAAGTAACACCACAGCTGCAAGGAGGACGCGAACAAGCTTTTACTAATGAGGATCTACTAGTTAGTCCTAACGATGGTTTGAATGTCACTGATTACATCTTGTCTCATGGGCAGAGTAGAAAAGAACTCTCAATTAGTTTTGAAAATGACTGCATTTAATCAGAATATTGTCAAATACTTGATATTTACAGAATATTTAGTTTTGTGCTAAACCCCAAGTTTTTAGCCAGAATTCACCTACTCTTACTATAGAAGCCTCTTGCTTTGAGGCAGCTTGTTCCCATAGGAACACAGACATGCTGGCATCATGGAAATGGTTAAAACATTTCCAAAAACAGGCAGCAGAATAATTCTACTGCGTATTCCTTCTACTGCTCCTGTTTGAGCATATGTATAATGTCCTATTATATCTAGTTGGAATTACATTCCCGGAGGGCAAAGTGAAATATATACATATATATATATATATATACACACACCTACACAAACACTCGTACATATAGAAAGCACCAAAATCTTGTTAATTCCTTTTGGTGTGTATTTGAACTTTTTTTTTTTTTTTTTTTT
>VZSF01000446.1:1174846-1327075 GCA_013398295.1 Chionis minor
CGGGGATGATGATGGATGCATGGATGGATGGATGGATGGAGGGGCGGGCGGGGTGGGCTCGCCCCTCGGGAAGGGCGGGCGCGGCGAGCCGGGCGGCGGAGGGGGGAGGCCCGTTAAGCGGCGGGGTGGGAGCGCCGGTGGCGCCGAGCCCCCCATCCGCGGGGACCGGGGCGGGGGGGTTGTGGTGGGCGGCGGGCGGCCGCTCCGGTGTGGGGACAGGTCTGCGGCCCGAAGTGGCTCAAAGTTCGGCTCCTGCTGAGCGATGGCGGGGGGCACGGCTGCACCCCCCCCTGCCGCCGGGCAGCGCTCCGCGAGGGCTGTCATGTCACCCCCTGTCCTGGTGGCGGGCCCGTGCCGCCTGTCAGCCAGCCCTGAGCCAGGTCCTCGCTGGCCCGCGGAGGGGAAGGAAATCTTTCCACTCGTGTCCGCGGGTCACGGCGTACGCGTACGGTGCAGGCGGCGTCTCGCCACCTCCCTAAATAGGCTCGTTATCTACCGGCGCTTCGTGTTGCGCTGAGTTGCTCGTTGCCGCCGGGTGCTCTTTCGCCTTTTAACACGCTCACCTCAAAAGAAGAACCTCACCTGCTTGAAAAGCTGAGACTTTTGGCTTAGAAGGTGCAATCGTGTAAAAATGTGCAAATGCGTATGCATTAACCACTCCACGGGTACAACAATCGCCTTCCTTCACTTCTTCAGCAACATATTCGGCTCTCAAAGGCTGGGGGGCGGGGGCGGAGGGGAAGAGCCAGGGCAGACGCTGGAGGAAATGACTGCGCTCCCCAAGCTCACGTCTGTCGCCACTCCCACATTCCCCATTTGCCACACTCCCTTCTTGTTTCTCCCTTGGACGAATAGGTAGACTTTGAGTCACATGTTATTGCAAAGGTTTATAAGGGTAATTGAGCATAGATTGTTGTAGAAAAAATCCCTTTCAAAACCAACCAGCTTGGAGAAGTTGGAGGTATTCCAGGAGAAAGTTGTCTTAGCTGTGTGCCCCACGGTTGGTTGGTCGGTTTGGGGTTTTTTTTCTTCCATCTGGATTGTATTGGTGGCTTTTTTGAGCCCCTTTTCAGGTGCTGTGCTAGGGAGCCCCACCTTCCCAGGTAAAATGCCTGCTGGTGGGTTACCACCCATCTGCTCCCAGTCATGTGTCTCTCAAAACGTTTCCTGCAGTTGACAGCTCTCTGATTGCACTGTGGATCACCAGTAAGGCAGCAGGACACATGCACACACACACACACACACACTTGTGCATCTTGTCCTGTGACATAGTTCTACACACTGCTGTCCGTGGCCTTGTGAGTTAGGAGTGACCCACAGACCATGATTTGGGAATTGCTTTTCTACTCTTGATCTTTATACTTGGCGGTGATAACGCGCTTGGCAGTACCCTCTTAGTGTTCCAAGAGACTTGGCTTTCAAGTTAGTGAGTTTATTATTTGCGCAGGATTCCTGTGTTGTCTCTCTGGATTGCCAGGGATCCTCCTTGGTTTTCCTTACTCGCACGCTTTGATCCTGTGGATCTGGTTCTGGGAAAGATGCTGAGATCTCCCCTGTATCACTTCTTCCCTCTGCCCATCATTGTGTTCCCCTGGCTCCGTTTGCCACTCTGAATCTTTCCTTCCACAACCGATGCTTTTTTTTTTTTGGTTACATGAGAACAGTGTGGATTTTAAGAGGGAAAAGTAATTGCTGTTTTTGTTAACAGCCTAGAAATCCAGTGTTGTGCAAGTTTGGCTGTGCTGCTAGCGTGCAAACAGGCTGAATGGATAGCCCAAGTCCACGCCAAGGGAAGTCACCTAACAAAACCTTGTCAGGGTGCTCCTCCAGTCCTGTAACGGCCCTCCTATTTTCTGGTGGTGTAAGATGTAAGGAAAGTGCTGGTTTTCTCATGCTCTTGAGAGCTAGATTCAGCCGTGGTGGAGACCTTGCGTAAGTCCACCAACAAGCGTGAGGCTCTGTTGTAGCACTTGCAGGTGGTGCTGGTGCAGGAGAGCTCTGGGTTATGCCCCTGGCTTTGCTGACTGCTGCCACGCTGCACACGTGCAGCCTGGGGCAGACTTTGGCCTGCCTTCAATAGGTTTGTTTCTGTTCTGGAAAAGGTATATATTTTTAAACGTCAGGAACGGGCAGCTGCAGACCACGGAGGTTGTATTGAGCGTTTTCTCCTCTCCATCTCAAGGAAAAGATGTGGCAGGGGCTCCGATGGCCGGGTTCGCTCTTAGCTGCATGGAAGACAAATTGCAGGCATGCACAGGGCTGGCGCAAGCCCAGGGACGGAGGGTTCGAGCAGACCTTCTGCCGCTCTCTTAATGGAGAAGAAGGAGCCAAATGCCCAGCACATGGCCTGCCCTTCTCGGCACGACAGGGCGGGAATCACAGCAGCAACTGCCCGGAGACAGGCGTTAGCTCACCTGAAGGAGGATGCGGAGAAGCAGAGAGGAAAATCAGAGGTTTTTTTTTTTTTTTTGTAGTTCGTGTGTGCATCTGCTGTCTCTCCTCCCACCCTTCCGCTCTCCTTGCAGCAGGCTTGAAATTGAGTTTGATGCGCCGTTTGACAGACTAGTCCTCTGTGCTGAGACACGTAAGTTATGTTGTAACGTGAAACCATTTTCTATTACAGTATCAGGCAAGACTAGCTGCTTTGTGTTGTTGTTTTTATTTAGTTTTCAGAAACCATTGTGAACATATGATCAGAGTTTCCTGGCTTTTTTGTTTGTGTTAGCAGTTTGTATAATTGCATACTAGTTTATATTTAACAAGGTTATCATTAGTGTGGTTTGGGTTTGTGCTCTATGTGTATTCAAACGAAACAAGTGTTATAAAAAAAGAACATGGAACTTCTAGCTGTTTGGAGGCTAGTATGTAATTACATGTAAATGGAAAAAAACCCCACTTGTCCAGAAGTCAGCTTGATGATGCCAAAGGCTCCTGTTTAGTGCAGAAGGAGATTTTTCCGTTTTGTGGTGTATGAGTGGCTGAGGACACAAGGCTGCTGTAAACTAGGGCCAGGTTTTGCCAGGTTTTCCTTCATGTCAAATTATAATTCATTTTAATAGCTTTCTCTTACATTAGCGAGGAGCTCTGTGGAACAAGATTTCAGCAACATCGGTTTAAAATAATTTCAGATCCTGTAGGTGAAGTGATGGTCCCAGATACTTGTTTTTGTGTGCGCCTAGAATTCTCACTGCCATAGTTTTCTTTGGGGAAAACACTGCTGTTGCCGCACTTGAAGTTTCCTTTTCTACATCAGGCCTTTTCCAGTGGGCTGGGTGGTTAGAAACAAGCGCATGCTTTTTTGTGTTGTGGGTTTTTCTGCTAAGGAGGCAAATCAGTGATTGGATTTGGAGTTTAAACATCACTTACAGTTGTATTTGTCTGTGTCACTGTGCCAGTCTTGAAGGCAGATGGGCAGGAGAATTCCTTCTGGGAGCAGCTGGTGCTGGGAAGGAAGCAGAGCGGAGTATCTGCTGAGTAATCGTTGGGGGAGAGGTCCACTCAAAAGGACGTTGAAATTACTGTGATCCAAATAGATTTGTCTTCAGAATTATTGACCTACAAAACAAATCTCATTTCCTGAGTAATTCTAAAATTAATTTATGATCAGTAAAGCTTGTGAAGGTTCAATTTGTTTCTACCTATTAGAAAATACAGAACTGTGTATGGCCTCACTATTCATCTCCTGGAGAGATGCAGTGAAGGGGGATGCTGGAACGGTTGGCTTGCCTGGCTTTTGTAGGGCTCACAAAGTGCGGTGGGTTGTTAGAGATGGAGGAAACCCCCCAGAATGTTGCTGACAAGCTGATTCCCACTGTTTAGCTCCATGGTGGAGGGCTGTGAGGTTGGACCCTGGTCTTCCATGGCCTTGGACAGGCAGTGCAGTGCAGGCTCAGCCCACCACAGAAGATACCTCCAAACTGAACGTGCCAGAGACAAAAGAAGAGTCTCTCAGAAACAAGTGTCTTGCAGGCAGAGTCCTGAAAGAGGAGGGAAACAAAGAGCTGGGGGCACCGTCCACCCTGCAGGGTCATCCCAGCATCAGGAGTGGGCTTGTGAGCCGCTGGAAGCACATCAGACCTTTTGTGTGTGATGGAGCCGCTGCTATTCACTGAACCTAAAGCTTTTCAGGCAGCCTGAGTTTCAGAATGATGTATACAAGAATAGCGTGAAAACAGCAATTTAATGGTCTGAGAAGTGAATAAGAAGTGCACATGCTGAACTAAGTCTTTTCATAGGTGTGTGACCTTGTATACCACTGATGGTTGCTGTCTCTAAAGAAAGGGTTGCTTATTGACTTCAGCTGTCACTTCAACAGGCTAAATGGCCCCCCTGTGCCACCCTGAAGAGAGGACATTCAGCAGCAGGCTTTAGACTTGGGCAGTAAGGGCTGTTTCACTGGTTGCACGAGTGTCCTGACGCATCTCTTGGGGCAGCTCCCTCATGGTGTCTCATTTTCAGTGTTACAGGCTCTGCGTAAGTCTTTGACGCTGTTCCCAAGGGCTGTCCCCCCACCGAGAAAGGGCTTGTAGTCCCCGTGCATACAGCTGGCAAGCTCCTGCAGGAGTCCTGTGAGGGACGCTGAGGGCACCCATGGCCTTTAGCAGGAGGATGCTGAGAGGCTGAGTCCTCGTGGTCACTTGGAGCTGTGCAGGAGCAGTCACAGACTGCCGGTGGGCTTTCTCAGCTGTGCACGTGCCGAGCACAGCCAACCCCACACCACACTGACCGTCACCCGTCACTGTTAGTCTCTGCCGGCCTTTTCCCTTGTTCAGGGCACAGATTTGTGCCTCCCTCTGTTGCTTCCTTTGAAACTTGTGGAAATGTGGTCATCTTCCAGATGTTAGTTGAAGTTGACCAGTGGTTCAGAAGTCACTGCAGTATGACAGTGCGCAGACCCATGGGCAGCATAGATGCCCTGGCCTTGTTCCCTTAATACACAAAGTTTTTAAAAACAAATCCCGCAGAAGTTTTTCCTCTGGCATATTTTAGGCTCTTATTATACTACTTATCAAGCATCTCTGGCAGATAAAAAGGTTGATATTCATCAGACAAGGAGAAAAATCCTTTGCTGTCAATTCTGAAGATGAGCTGGGACAGAACGTAGCATTCATGACTACTAGGGAATTAATTAGACATCTTCACAGACGGACAGGTGCTGAGAGGGAGCTGCCTCCTCCGAAACCTTTGGGACTCGGCAGGTTTCACAGCGAGACGGCCTTAGAGCCGGGCGGGTGAGAGGGCTCTGCCTGAGTGGGTGCTCATTAACCCCTGTGAGAAAACCTGAGCGGGTAACATATGAGGAGTCGTATTTGTGTTGGCTGCCTTCGCTGGCCACCAGTTCAAAGCTTTCTAGGTCCAACCCCACCTGGGGAAGTCCGTGGTTGCACTGTGCAGGTGCCTAGCTGATACGTGGTCACCCCTCATTAGCTAGCAGGAGAGTGGAGGAGCGAGGCGTTTCAGCAAGTTTGCTTATGTGATCGGTGCATTTCTATTAATTGATCTTTCTTTTCACCTTTTTCTTTACCAGCAAAGCTCCTGTGCAGGCAGCCAGACTGGCCCTTTTCCTTAGGAGCCTGCTGCACAGCTTTCCTCTGCACAGTACTTGCTGCAAGCAGCTTGAAATGAAGATTGGTAGCAACCATGTGAGTCACCAGCCCCTCCAGACCATCACAAAAACATTGTTTGATGGTAGATAGATAGGATAATGACAGATCATAGCTTGATGACAGCTTTTGGATAGGAAGTATGCTTTAATCTGTAATTATTATGACTTTGAGAACTCTTCTGATGGAGGATATACCTTAGCTTGAAACAGTTCAAAACAGCTAAAACACAAATATGAGATTCCCAAGTGTGCTCTCTGAAAGGAAAAAAATCCCAACTCTCTAGTAATTCTGTGGCTTCCTTGTTTCAAAGAATTAAATACCAGGTGGGCTGTCTAGAGGCTCTGTAGAGTGGTGAGTGTGAAAGGAAGTAAAGGCAAGAAGCAGAACCAAATTCTGATTTTATTTTTTTTAATTCTTCCCCCCACTAATTCCAGCTGTTTGTAGTCTCTCAGGCCAGATCTCCACTACACAAACATAAAGGCTCATCTTCATAATTTAACTGCGGAAGTTTGGTTTTGTATGTTGGGACCTCTGTACTAAAATTTCAGTGGACACCAAATTATCCCACGATAAACGTGGAAACTGAGTTTTATTTGAGCCATGCAGATATTCACAAAATTCACCTCTCGCTGTGCGCTAATGCTTCCAAGGATGTAATCGGTCCTTTCGGACAAACACTCTCTTCTACACCCAGAATTGCTATTGATGGCTGTACGGCTGCCACCAGATACCAGGCTTAGCAAAGTGGCAGGTGCAGCAAGACACAGAGCTGACTCTTTCCATGACCCAACTAAAACACCCCTTGCCGGTTTGCTGTAAGAAGTATTATTCCTAGAAAGTGGAAATGATATCATTTAGCAGGTGGAGAGTATCTATCTGCCGGCCTTCAGTTTGCAAATAACACACTTGATAAATTTAAGGGATGGTATTTGATTGTTGAAGAAGGGCTTAGCAGAAGTTTTATTTGCTGCAAGGGTAGGGTAAAGAGCTTGGCAAATCAGTTAGGAGAAGAAAATTCCACCAGTGATTGGAGAAAACATGATGTGCCAGTGGGAAACTTTTAGGAGTCTCGGGGTTTGCTTTTCAGGCTGCAGTATGCAGACTTAGAGGAGTACATATTTAAGGAACTGCAAGGTTCCTTTACAGGGGCTACTGTGTGATATTTGCAGCAACTGCTTCCATGAATGCTAAATGTATTTTCTGTTCTCATGATGTATTTCAAAGTCAACACGGCTCTTAGCAGCTACGTTTCAGAGTTTTTGCCTAAGGAAGGTTTTCTATTGTGGAAAATTTAGAAGTGAATGAAAAGGGAAGCAAAGGCTACTTTAATTTCTAGAAGTAGGGTTTTTTTAAAAGCCTTTCACTTTATATATGCATATAAAGGACAACCACATGTTCTTAGCAAACGCTTGTGTTTTCCTCCATGTTGTTATAGATTAGGCTAGCAATTGAGTGAAATTGAGGTTTTGGGGGAAAAAAGGTTCACTCACCACAACTGAAATGCGTTTACCCTTGCTTATCTTGGATGGCAGAGGAAGGTATGTCCTTTCTGACCCAGGATCCTCCAAAGCCTGAACTTTACATACGTGTAAAGTTACTCAGTTAAATCAAGAGCTGATAGATTTAACTGAGATAGTTACTCAGTTAAATCAAAAACTGCATACAGTTACGCTAGTAAGCAAATATTTGCAATATCGGGGATATTGGCAGATTTAAAAAATAGAAAGCTAGATAACTTTATTTATAATAATTTTTCAGACAACAGTGGATTGCATTTTGGTGCTGCTACAGATAATCATATTACCAAGGTAAATATGATTAGGTTTTCAAATCTACATGCTGTCAAGGCAAATCAGACATAGGCACATCAGTTTATAGGTAAAGGCATTCAAAAGAAGCATAGATTTTCCTGCAAAGAAAAAACCAAAATCCGCTGATTCTGTGTAACAGGAAAAATCTGTAAGGTGACATTATGCTGACTTCTTTCTGCACTACATCATGTAGTTGGAACTGAGCCGCGTGGAACGAACAGGGATGAAGCTCTGCAGCCTGCTTTTCCCTTTCTCTGGGCTTTGCGTAGGATGTTGAGCACTAAGAAGTCAGTAGTGCCAGTCGCTTTGCAGCTTCCTCGCAGGTAACTGGGGTTTTTTTCAGCCATCCACACGCTGTCTGCTGTGCGTGGCCTCACCCATGACCACACAGGGCGTATCTGCACATGTTTTTTGTGTAGAGGCAAGGGACGGAGAAGCAATACTGGGATGTGACGATGGTGCCAGTGCAGCCTCAACAGGTACCAACCACGATGCGCTGTTGCTGTCCTTGGAGTTGAGCTTGTGCCTTCTGCCACGTGGGAAGGCTGGTGATGGGTCTCTGTCCGCCCTCCCCTCCGTGGGGCATCATTGCCTTTCCCATTTCAGGATGGAGAAGGAGCCACTGCAGGTACGGGGTCAGCAGCTCCCAGTAAGGGAAGTGGATGGGGAAATATGCAGGAGGCTCCAGCATTCCCAGCATCGTTGTTTCCAGTGGCTCTGCCACGGTTGGAAGCACAGGGAGAGGTCCCAGCCCTCCAACAAGGTTGGATCGCACAGAGGTTAATACACCAGAAGGGGAGAGGAGGAGGTGAGACACCCTGAGCTGAGCTGTCTCCCTGTCTGACAGGAGGTGTACATGCTGGCGGAGCGGCGTGGATTTTAATTGCAGCATGATGAAAGGGTCAGATGCTATTACCATTGCTTTTTACAGAGGTAACTCTCAGCGCTGGTCCCCACTGCGGCTGCTAGCGGAGCAGCACATTATCACCCCATGGCGGTGGTGTGCCCTTTGAAGGGTGCAAGCAGCACGGCTTCACCAGCCTACTTCAGAGGGAGACCTGCTGAATTTTCATCTCCTGGTGCTGGCAGAGGGGAGAGCAGAACCTTAGCGCCTCGAGGACCTAGGATGCCTTCAGCACTCAGGGAGGACTGTTGTGTCAGCTGGAGGGATGTCTGCTTTCATCCAATACCCCCAGCACGTGTAGGGATGGAGAAAGAGGAACCAGGAGATGAAAGTCACATAAGGCACTTTGCCTTCAGGCCTGCTTGGATCACATACATACCTTTGTGTGTACGCAAATACAGTCCATACCTACAGTTAAAGAAGTTCTCCTTACTCCTTGTTCATGCTGGCACGTGCTAGGAACCGGCATTTCCCACCCCACTGTACTCAGCCTGTCTGAAGGATGTAAAATAAAGCAGAAGCTAGATGTCAGCTTTGGTCTGAAAGGTATCTTGAAAACTTTTTCTTTTTCCTAATATTTTTACTCACCAACTTTATTCCTAGTGGTTTTTGTCTGTCATACCCCTCTACCGAACAAACCTTTTGTTTTCCTGGTGCTTCTGCACTAGTACCTACAGATCCAACGGAAAAGGAGATTCATTTCCCCCTTTTTCAGTCGAGGTTGCAATCAGCTACAGCAGGCAAATGCAGGGTGACAGAAGGATTGCCCATGTGTCCGTGGGGTGCGGTGAACTTGCACAGCAGGGAATGAAGTCCCCGTTAGGTGACAGAGAGCTACATGAAAACAAAGACTTCATCTTGATACGCTGGATGTGGGCAGACTTGAGTGGGCTTGGTAAGTTACAAGCAAACTTCATAGCTCTCCGAATTTACTTAAGTGAATGATATCATTTACAACTGTAAAACATGGAGGTGTTTTTCGGGTGATAGGAAGAGATGAAAAAAGCTTTCAGATGCTACAGTGCAAAGTACGGTTTAATCGGTTTAATCGCTTGGGTAGGTGAGTCACGCAAGGTGCTGCAGCAAGGTACGTAAAAAGGCGTGGAAAGCTCGCCATCTGCTATTAATAGTCTTGGAAGCGTGGTCTTTAAAACACAGAGGTGTAATTATGTGTTCTAAAATGGAGTTCACATAACCTCCCGTCTTCAACCCATTGTGTATCTTAGGAACCTCCCTAATTTTATGAGGCTGTTTTCTTAATTAAAGCAAAACTGGGTTTGATTTTTAATTGGTAATGGTTACTGTTTCGTAGAATGCTATCTTTTAGCATAACCTAATCCAGAAAAAGTGGCAGCTAAGAAGTGGTTGCTTAAAAAAGCAGAATTATTTACAGCAGAACACAAACTGCCACTGTCAGGTACCTGCATCATGACCTTTGAGATGTATTTGTAAAATCTGTATTTTTCCGTGTGCGTGACTTGTCTCAAGATAAAATGGTTTTCTATTTTAGAAAGCACTCCAGGTACTGCGGAACTCAGAAGCAGCCTTGCAGATAGCAAGTGTCTGCACACACTTGTTTTAAGGAACAGACATCATCGTCCAAGGCATTTTGCTTCTGTTTGTTTTAAAGAGATTATTATAAATATTGGTTTCTTGTTTGTCCCTTAGTTTCCTTATTGATGTAGGGCTGTTCAAGTCAACAAGAGTGCCAGGGTGTAACACAGAGCAGAGTTTGAGCAAATGCAAGTGGTATGAAATTGCCAGCACCCTTAAAAAGGTGCTTTCTAGGCAGTAGTTTCTGTTGCTATCCTTATGCTCTGTGTGAAGGTTGAATGGATAATGTGAATGGAAACCTGTATTTTCTCACAGTGAGTTTGTGAGCTCGCAGGGTTCCTTCTCCTGGAAGGATGTAGCCTGCAGCAGGAGCCAGGATTTTTTTTTTATGCTGTGGTACCTATGCTGTGTTCAGTGCTGTACAAAATGCCATTAACTCCTCCGTATCCCTTAGGAGCTAAGCCCCAAGCCCACGGACTGTTCTGTGCAGGAGGGCACCGCACAAGGGTGTGGGTTATAACTGGAATTCGCCCCCTTGGGGAGGATGGGGTGGGAGTGAAGAGGCTGGAGTGAAAAACCTTCGTGAGCCACTGGGTGTTTGCAGAGGTCGAGGCGTCTGAAAACGAATGGGTTCTGAATTAATTGCAGGGTTGGTCAGGTACAAACTAGAACAGGATTAGGCCTGTTTTGTCTGTTTTGGGTGCGGAGGTAGTATCTCCAACCTGTTCAGCAGTTGCATATCTCAAATATCTCACTGGATAAATGAATGTGATATCAACAGTCGAGGGTGGCACAGTCTTTCATGTAACTGGCAGTTGCCTTGCAGTTGTTGCAGTTCTCCGTTTTGTATGATCCTCGGAAGTATTTCAACATGGTCTTGTCTGGGGGTTTTTTTGTGTCTGTCTTCTACATGTGTTAGAAGAAACGCAGCTTTTGAGAAGCTCTTGACCCTCACATCCACTTTCCCAAGATACGGGGTTGTGGTAATGAAGACTTGACTTCACTTTTCCAGTGTTTGTTCTGAGTTAGATGTCTGTCTTGTGTTATTCCAGCTAAAGGGAGCGGAGCAGTCGAGCAATTCAAGCTGAGTTTTTCGAAGGAGCCTCTGAACCATGAATTTTGAGGAACTCTCTGAGTCCCTTTGAAAAATCTCAGCTTGAAAAGACAGCATGTACTTTTCCTGTATGGGTTTTCACAAATTTTGCTTACCTCACTGTCCAGACATTTGTATACTTGTCCTCGCTGACATTTTTGGGGGAGCAGCTGGTGTTGTTGTAGACTGTAATTGTGTTTCTGCTTTTATTGAGGTTAACAGCACACCTCTGGTTTAATCAGTGGGTCAGAGAGCTTGCTTTGTGCTGACAGTTAATAAAAGTGGGCAAAATTCTCTTTATAAAACATGAAATGTGACTTTGGAGGCCACAGCACTACTAATCCATTGCATCTTAGCCTGTGGAGGGGTGTGGGCTGTGAGAAGCAGAAAATTGAGGTGCAGGTTGCGCTTTTTTAACGCAATGTAATTGTAATTCCCTGATTGCTCTTGAAGCTATTGTTTCCACAAGCTCAGAACGACAGCAAAATTGGAATGATAATACATCTCAAAGGCTTGGTCGGCTCCTCACATGGTGTGCCTGTACCATGCTGTGGGGTGACGGTTGGTCCCACCAGGCTGCACTCATTCTGCACAAGCTGTTTGAACATCCAGTGCACTGAAACAAAGCTAAACAAGAATCAAGGGCGCTACAAATTATTTAAATCTGGAGTCTTTGTGAGGGGAATTGGGCCTTCTCCATCTAGAAGGGCCATGTCCATATCAACAACCAGCATGGCCCAGCAGGAGCGGGTTGGTAGAGCCAGGAGCTTGGTGCTGAGGACCAGGTGTCCATGCTATGGATGTTCAGACCAGCTCTAGGCTGGACCTGTGGACCAAACACCTAGCAGTAGTTGGAGGACGGGTGCTGTGCTCTTGCAGTGTGTCACCTGGCTTCCCGCCGTCCGAGAGGAAGCCTTCGTGCTCTGGGGCTGCCCCATGCTGCAAAGAAGAGCACGTTGTAAGCGGGCAATGGTGGGGAGACTCGCTTCGAAAGTGTGTTTCGGAGCCAAAGTCAAACATGCTGGAGAGAGAGACAGAGTCTCAGTTCGCTGTTCTAGGACAGAGGGATTCATATTGAGCTAACTTAAATTTCTCACACCTTTCCTTCCACTGGGTTAGTACACTCTTTGTTTGAATTGAGATGCCTTTCCCCTAGCCGTTTCCATTGGAAATTACTGACTTCCCTCTTTCCACTGGGGGTTTTAAAAAGATTTTATAGGGGAAACTTTTTTTTTTCTTGTTGAATCAGAGCACTGGGCATCTGTTTCTTTTTGCTGGTCAGTTGTGGGCTTTTTAAATCTTCATTTTGTAATGCGGTAAATTCTGTGAAAATGGATTGCCTTTTTTTTTTTTTTTAAATGACGGTTATTCACATTAACGGACATCTCTCCTGTCTGTTTAGTGGAAAAGGTGAAACAGGAAAACCAAAATTTCAAAATTCTGTATCACATGTTGATGGCAGTTTGTAAGCTTCACCAACACAGGCCTAATGTCATACCCCGTACAGGTTTACCCTTGCCCCGTGCTGTTTTTAGACATGATCATGCGGCGACTGAGGAAGTAGTGGTTTCTGTTCATGAGGTCTGGGGAGGAGGGTTCGCTTGTTTAATGGGAAGAAATAAAAAAAACCTCGCACTTTTGTACAAAGTATAGCTAATGTCACTCTCAGTGAAAGCAATAAGGCAAAATTTTGCCTGTGACTTCTATCCAGGAGGGACCAAATGAGCTTTCGTATTGTGTCCCACGCAAGATCTGGGAACCACGCTGGGGTTTCACACTGAGGTGGAGGGTTGAGCTCCTCCTCCGTCCCCACTGTCTGCAGCTCCTCACATCCACGTTTGTGCTTCTCCCCTTGCCCAACGAAATGCAGGCAGCATTTGGCAAGTCCACCTGTGCATCTGTCTGCCCCGACCCATCCAAGCACAAAGCCATTCCCCTCTCCCCTCCGTGTTAGATAAACTCATTGTTGTTCAGGTTTGAGGCGGCAGGGGATGACAAAAGCAAAGCAATACAGGTTTTATATAATTCGGGGTTTTTTTCTGCTGCTGTGGGGGTCATGGGCCTCATATAGCAGCACTTATGTCAAACTTCTTCCTCTGCAGAGACTTGCAGGGAGGAGGGGAAATGCTGTGGATGCTCAGGCAGTTGGAGAGAGAGCAGCAGAAGTGCATTTTTGGTTGCTTCGCTGGGCAGGTTCTTTGTAAGTTGCTGCTCCTTCTAAAGGAAAAATAAAGGTGTATAAATTTCCTGTTTTCTAAACATCAGATCCTGCCCAAGAGAGGAAATCTTCCCAGTTCTGCTTGTAGCTCTGTCATAGGTAACTGAATACCACTCTCTTAGCACTTGCATCTCCCATTTTACTTGTTGGACTTGTTTCCTGTTTTTGGGATTGAGTATCTGAGAAAGTCTGAACATTGGCTGCAAACCCCTGGTCCGCTCCCCTCCCCACCGCTTCCTTACACCTTCTTGCTGTGGAAGGCTTTGCCGCGGCACACGGATTAACCCGGCCATCCCTTTTCTTGGTAACATTGTTCTTGGAGTCTGCGAGGCTGTCAAGGATGTTTATTCTGTATTGATAGCTGTATTTATTCTTTATGAGGTGCAGGGATAAGTTTTTCCAGCTGTTAAACCACATTTTTTTTTCCCAGTCTCAGAACTCCAGCGGTTCTATTCCTAAATTTGGTTTTCAATTTTTCATTCTTTTTCTTAAAAACCTTCAAGGCCATGGTAGGCTTGTTGTGGTTAGGTGCAAAATCAGTTCAGATATTAAAAAACAAGGGAAGGAATTGGGAAGAGGAAATACTCAGTTCTAGGCCCTCTTTCCCTGTACCCCTTCTGGCTAATATAGAGAAATTTTTATGTGCAAGCAAGTTCAAAAGGATCCTGAACAGTTTGTCTTCATACATTGTAGTAATGCCATCAAGATACTATTTTCTGTGTATTGCTTATGTATGGTTTAGGGGTGGTTTTGGCAGTGTAGGTTTATGGTTGGACTCCATGATCTTGAAGGTCTCTTCCAACCCAAGTGATTCTATGATTCTATACTACTTTTTATATCGTTTGAAAGCTTTAAGTTACTAAAAATATGCTAGAGAAGTGTATGCTTCCTCAGCTTCTGCTTAAAGCCAAAAGAAAGAGATGTGCGTTTACAGATAATAAAATTTATTGTTTTGGGGAGGAATATTGTTTCTTTAATTGCCTGTCTGATATCCTCCTTGGAAGATTAAGTATTTTTGGTAGCAGCTTTGTGGTCTATTCCCTGTTTGTTTAATATCTGTCATAAAAGGATGTAACTGGTACTGGCGCAGGTTAAACTTGAGCTTGCATTCAACTCCCTGGTAGGATATTGTAAATGGGAAACTGTTGTGTATACATGATCCCGTTAGGCAATATTATTGTTCAAAATCCCTTTTTTTTTTTCTTTTTTTTTTTCTTTCCCCTCTCACAACAAAGGTCCTAGGTCTGTAGTAAAGTGTTTTGTGACACATTTTTGAATGGGCCTTTTGCCCTGCTTTCAGTTCTTTAATGCAAGAAGCTTTACCAGGAAACAAGAATCTCTTTCTTCTCTCTCCGTATTTATTCAGCTCCGGGCTGTGATGCTGAATATGCAGACAGACACACAAGTCAGATGATCTAATGTGTGATATTATAAGGTTAGACTTTTCACATGAAAATAATTTAAAATCTGCATCAGAGTTGTTATATCTGCATTTCATGTCTATGCCTTCTAAATATGTCTTAATTACTTTTTTAAAACACAGATTTTTGTGTGTTTTCACATCCCCCCCCGGCTGTTCTAAGTACATCTTCTCTTGCATTACATTTAATCGCATCTTTTGAAAGAGGCGATCAGTTTGAAACAAGTATTTCTAAATTAGCTTTTGTCACTGGAAAAAGGGTGTATAAAAATAGAGCCTGATCATGCAAACACTTACAGCTACGTTCAGTCTTGCACTCCCAGGTAACTTGCTGCCATCGGCTATTAAAGTCATTGCCTAACACAGTCAAAGTGAGCAGTTTGTAGTTTCATTTTAGCACGAGCCCCATCAGCTGAGGTTTCTGCAGAAGTGCATCATTAGTCATGCGGTTAGTACCTTTGTTTAGAGTACTGACCTGCACGAAGTTTTGCAGGATTGGATCGAATGATTGGTATTAGTGACTTTTTTCCAGTTATTAGTCTTGGCGAGAATGAGCTTTCAGTGGTCACCTTTGAGATGCTTCTGTAAATTGATGCATGTATTTAGTTGTTGTAATGTTAAAAGCCAAATATAACTTGCAGCAACCTGGGAGAATAACGGGCACTGAGATTTATTTTTTTCCAAGGCATTTCACACTTTATGTTCCCCTTTATATGCTTAGTCTTTAAAGGACATGTGATGAGCTGCTGTCAGAATTTTTTCCAGCTGGTTTTCTCTTTTAAGTTTTTTTGTTGTCTATCTGATGTTGCTTATAGAGCAAAGACTTTTCTGCCTGGAGATGCCCTTAGGTGATTTGGGGCAATTAAAGGGATTACTGGCCCCAAAGCAGAGGCTGGCCAACGCAAATGGCCTCACAAGTCCAACATTTTATTTCACCACACAAAGCTTTCACCTTAAACTGAATTAGCTGCTGATTTAAGCTGACACACAGGTCTGGCTCTGCTCTCTTACAACCCCATGTTTAGGTTTTTCAGCTTTCAGAAATACATAGCTTTTTAGATTGAATGGAGTAGGAGAGCCAGATCTGCTGCATTTGTTTTCAGGGAATCAAACTTTTTTCTTCCTGCATATGCAAGTGCCTCCAGCAGAACTCAGTAATCACATTTGAAAGGTAGCATATGTGTGCATATCACACTCCTGGCTTGGGGAAATGGAGGAGCCAACAACAGATAGTGAGCCACGGCTTAGCGGATTTTAAGGTTTTTTTAGTAGTGGTTTTTAAGATTTTTAATATGGTTTTTCATGATGGTTGGAGGCACTAGCAACATTGCTAAATCACATGATCTGATAAAGGATCCCATGTCTCCTCTCCCTCTTTGTTGCAGAAGAACTTATTCCAATATCGCCAACTTCAAAGTCTTGCAGTGCATGATAAAAACTTTTTAAAGTTCCTGGACTACTGGGGTGAGGTGGTGATGCTCAGTCTAATCTCCTTGTGTTCTGCCTTTTTGACAAAGTTCCTAATTTTCAAGATCAAAAAAAGCTTTAAAAAGATGTGGCCTTAAAGACCTACATCCCAGAAGGCAAAAATAAGACTCTTTAAGGATTCACAGAAATTCATAAATTTTTCATATATTTTAGCTTTGTATTTGTTGTTTAAATGGATAGTACAGAGTCACAGGCCTCTCGTGCCTTCTTCTTTCAGAGAATCAGCAGTGAGTACTGGAGGCACCATGTGCACAGGCAGAGTCCTTGCATGTATGCTTTCATGTAGATAAGGCTCCCCAAAAAATGCCAAATACCACCGTGGAAGTGGTAACAGCTGGTCCCCATCATGACGTTCCTTTTAGCGTCTGCCTTGGGACCGCTGGTCATGGGAAGACGCAGCTTCTGAGGCAGATGTAGGTACAGCACAGCTGGGCTGGGGGAACTCGCACACCTTGTTGCCCAAGTGTCCCCCCAGAGCAGGACTGTCTGGTGAATTGCCCCTGCGCTGACATCTCCCCTAAGAGGAGCCAGGGTAAGGTAGATGTGAGACTGGAAGACAAGGCAATACGCTCTGACGACCAGCAGTGCGGTTCCTGAGTTTACGGGAGGAGAAGGGGAACCATGCACCCTTCTGACCGTTGAACTTTGTTCTCGCATCTTCAACCCTCTAGTGGTACTTGTGGGAAGGGTCTGGATACAGGCATCCCCCCCCACACTTGTCATCTTCTCCCAGAAATTTGTGATACTGAACTCAGTCAGGAGGGACTTCGGATTTTATTTTCTTACTATTACTTTTTTTTTTTTTCTTTTTCCTGCAAGGCAGTTGCCTTGAGTTTCAAAAATGCCATTTGCCTGTGGACATGAGCTGGTGGCACCGTTGCCTGTCTCAACAAAACCAGTGGCTGCTCTGGGGCGTGCTAAATCCCTGACAGGTTGTTAACCTGTCATGAGATGGGGTGTCATCTCCTGCTGGACTGAGATGTTCAAATCCAGCTCGGAGCTCTTCCAAAATTACCTGTTTTGCACGAATACTGGTTTTGTAATGGTATTTTATGGTCACACTGGGGATAGTGCCTGCAAGCAGCTCATCGCCAGCTCTTGCTGAAACTAGTCCCAACAACAGCCACTCGCTTGGGCTACAGCGGCTGCGGGGCTGGCTGCTACCCGTAGTCCTGTCTTTGGGGCGTGAAGCCGGCTGTGAAGTGTCTAATTAAAATACCTGGCTCTGGATGACTTAATGATTTTTGACAATAACAGTATTACTGGCAATAATAAAAGTTCCTTGAAAAACAAGAAGCGGCACTGCAAAATCGTGGCAGCACATAATGATAGGATGGGACACAGAGCTGCCCCTTGCATTTGTGACCCTTATTTTTAAGAATTTCTCTCCAGTTGTTGTAGTCTGTGAGTTAAAATAACATGATGTGTCCTCCTGAATATTCACGAAATTGGGCAATGCCATGGCCAGCTCCCCAGACCCTGTGTAACTGGACAGGTTTAGTGGCTGTAGTAGCTCAGGAGGTTGGTATTCCTGAGTTTCCTTTCAGTTTGTGATTTATTTTTTTTAAAAGTACGTATGGTCTGTCAAATCATTTGCCTGTGCAGTCAGGGGTTAGAATGAGCATCTTGCAGAGATCAAGATAAATATTTTTAAAATTAAAAGCTTGATTCTGTGAAAAGCTTAATGGGCATTTGTTTCTGCTCTGGAGTAGTTCACTGGGCTTCAAACGGGAATTAAAAATAAGAAACATTTGGAATGAAGGTCATCGCTGCACAGGACTTCGCAGACCTGGGAAAGTCGCTGGTCCAGTGCTCCAGCTCCCCCGTAAACCTGGCCAGGGACAGGGTGGGATATTGGCAAGAGGATAGGGCTTTTTTTGTCTTTCTTTTCCCAGGGCAGAGGAAAAGAAAGTAGCTCCTGTTTTTCCTGTATGCGAAAAGGGGAGAGTGAAGCTCTCACAGGAAATGCAAGTTTGGGAAGGGAAAGCAGCCGTTTCCTTCTTCCTCCCACTTTCCTTTTCACTTCCCCGTCCCTCCCCTGTTGCTGGGAGGATCTCAGAATGCTGTGGAGATTCGGGCTCGAGACTTACTTTGTAGTGAGATGTGGAGACTGGTTGGGGCTTACGACTTGATGTAATTTTTGTGACGTTGGGGTGAAGTACAGAGCTGGAGGCAGCGTCCCCGAGGCGTGCCCTGGCGAGGCAGTCTGTTGGGGTGTCAGCCTCTGTGTTGCCTCGGGAAACTGCAATTTCATTGATGTAAAAAAGTCCCTCTTGACTGTTCTCATTTAAGAATAGGGTAGATAATTTGGTGTTCCCTGTTTCAGAGAGTCGATGCTCTGCGTCGCTTGGAAAATTGCCGTCCTGCAGCACAAAAAGTTGCGGTTTTGGGGTGTGTGAAGCAACGCGCACGCTGTTTGCCTGCAAATGAAACCAAGCAGGTTGTTCAAATGACCATCAGGTTGGTCTCCTCACTCTTTTTTTCTAATGCTTGCGGCAAATAACCAGCGGAACTAAATTCAAAGTGACTCCTCATGAGAGAGGTACGACAGCTCAGGAAATACACAGTAATACAGGGTAAATATGTTGTTTTAGTGATGGTAAACCGTCACAGAGGGGCA
This sequence comes from Chionis minor, assembly GCA_013398295.1. Lineage (NCBI taxonomy): Eukaryota > Metazoa > Chordata > Aves > Charadriiformes > Chionidae > Chionis > Chionis minor. The sequence goes on from VZSF01000446.1 coordinate 1,193,561, forward strand.
GGAGGAGAGACACCGTGCCACCTCTGAGTGTTTGTAGCACTTTGCAAAATGCTTTGAAATTATTTTTTTTTTGTTTTTTTCCTTCTCTGTCCTCTGCTGGCTTGCCCAACAGCAGTGGCAGAATACCTCCTGCTCCTCCTGTGGTTACAGCCTGGAAGTAGCTGCTGGAAGAGCTTCTATGGAATAAAATTGAGAGGTAATAGGGGATGGAGAACGGCATTGCCACACTTTGTGTGTTACCTATGATGCCTAACAGAGCTTCTTTAATAGAAGAGATTCTCCACTTGCGTTAGTGGGGCACAAGCCTACAAGGAAAAAAAAAAAAAAGAGATAAGTGAATATTAATGAAATCTGTCATTAATTATCACCAGAGCAGACTCTAGGAGAATTGGGTTGCATTTTCAGTGGATTTAAATATAACTTTGGTTATGCAATCCTGTTAAACATTGTTGCAGTATGTCACCGAGAAAGCTCATTATATTTGCTGTATAAAGATTACGACTTTGGGGAGGGGGGGCGGGGATTAAAGTTTTAGTGGCGGTTGCCGTCTTTCTTGTGGTCACAACAGCAAACTGTTAAATGTGGAGAAGAGGGGGGAAGCTGTGGGTAAGCCAGATTTTTCATCTGCCTGGAAACACAACCTTTACTGCTGTTAAGCCAAACCAGAGGAAACCCTGTGAGCTCTTTTTCAGGAAGCAAAATTCTTCAGAAGGGGGACATGTTCAAACAGTGGGAAACATTTTTGTCCAAGTGAGTCTTTTATATCATCTATACAGATTAATATGCATATATGTGTATATATGTATAATAAGAAAAAAATAATTCAGAAGTGAAGTATGGGCTTCAGGCAAATCAAAATGCTCTGTTCCCGCAAAAAGTTGAGATTTTTTGATTTTGCTGAGAGTAGTGGCTAAAATGAAAACGGAAGTGTGGGGGGGGAGTGTGTGTGTGTGTGTGTGTATAATTGAGTCAAAACCCTGCACCCAACAACTAGCAGTGCCTCTGCCCCACAATGTCACACACTGTGTTGCCGATTGCTGGAGCTGCGTGGCATCTTCAGCCTGAAAATGCTTCCCTTAGAGCCATCTCATGCATTCTTTTTTGCCATTATGAATCCAAACGTGTCGCTTTGGCCTGCTCGTTTCTGTTAGCGGAAATCTGGGCTCGATCTGAGGGAAAGCAGGTCTGTCTTCACTCACGGCGTTGGGGCACTGGGGTCTGGCTGGGGGTGGGGGGGGGCTCATGCTCAGATGCATTCAGCGACGTATTTCATCCACACCAAGCAGCACTTGCTTCAACAAGTCATTTGCTGACCTCAGGTAAAGCCGATGTCTGCAGACTGATAGCTCTAATTGGGCGCAAGGCACCTGGTGTATCAGTGATTAAAAATAAGAAACGTTACGGCTAGTTATTGTGCAACCGGCTTGAAACTACTGTATAATGATGGTATTGCCGTCAGATTAGGTCATGAAGCAGCTTTACTGCAGCTTGGAAAATTAGGATCAAAAATAGTCCTCTGATTAAAACTTGAGCTTTTTGAAAGCTCATCAGAGAAGAAAGATGTGCAAATGCAGATGTATGGGAGAAATTAACCAGGCTGGATATGCATAGTTCTTGAATTTAAAGAGAGTAATTGATTGAACCACTGTGCTAGCTCATTTCTCACAGCCACCCCGTCTTAACAAAATTAAATGAAACATCGGCATGATCTGGGAATAAGTTGCCTAAAATACAATCCATAATGGGTCAATGTATTAACATAGTGAATTTAGTAGTTTCAGTGTGGATGTGCAATTGTTCCGCGTGTACCACTGTCAGCCTGGAATAGCGCTTGTCTTGGTAGAGATGTATGAATTTCTCCCAAATTTAGGAAAAAATATTTCATACGCTTTATCACACATTTATCAGCAGTAAAATAATTTCTCTTTGAAACAACATTTGCTTTCTGATACCATCAGTAATTGGTCCCCTCCTCCTCTGCCCTGTGCTGCAGCAGCGTGATTCCGTCAACCACAGGGGATCCTATGAGTCCCTTAGGTCCTGCCAGGCAGTTTTTAAACACCAGGAAAAAAAAAGAATGTTTGAACTGATAAAGAAAAATGATTAGGTTCTCATTTTGCTGCTGTTGTGTTGCCTTCTTTCCTTTGCATCAAGCAGAAAGGCATCAACTGTGCTGGGGTTGTCCTTTTGGGTTCCTAAAGGCTGATTCTAGTCATTGTTGGCCACAGGCCTGTTTGGCCTCTGTGTCTGTCAAGCTTGAAGGAGTCCAGCCAAAACCTGTTCCCTGTGACTGTTTTATTTGCCCGCTCACTGGATGAGTTTAAGGTGAGACCTGTAGCTGAGATGGAGAAGGGCTTGGGGACAGGCGGGAGCTATGGGAGCAGCCGCCAGCCATGCAGGAACAGCAAGTCTGTTGCTGTGATTTGAGGATTGTTTTGGGCTGATCCCATTGACAGCAGCAGGTCTTTTTCTTCCTCACAAAACCCACTAAAAGCTGATCACTAATTGGTTTTTTTCACTTGTGTGCTTGTTAGTGGGATCGATTCCCTTACTTGGCCGGCTGCAGGAGACCTTCTGCTGTCATGATGCAAGAGGTAGGTAGATGGCTGAAGCAGCATGGTGCCTTTTGGTCACAGCATAAATTTATTAGCATAAATGACACTGCTTTAAACCAATTATGAAGCCATAGTTTGCAGGATGTCTACATGGGGGGCTGACGTTTACTGCATTTAATCTTATTTTGGTGTCAGGGTGTTCTGTAGGTCTCTGAAGGTTGAGTTGTCCACGAGGACAGTTTCTCTGAACATCAAGTTTCCAGCTGTGGGCTATTCTGCATGTAAGGTACCAGAGTTTGATGAGTCTTAACAGCGTTCGCTTTTTAAAACCTCCTAGACAAAATTCAATATAGTGTGTTGGCATCTGTTTAACCTGTAGACACCTGGCCCAAGCCCATTTTTGTATTTTAAAAGTGATGCTGCCTTGCAGTAGGTGTTGCCTGTTGTCTATGACATGATCATGATTTACGGTACTGATAAAGAGTCATGATAGTGGTGATCCGGTTGCCGCCTGCCCCCTCTGCAGCAGCTCCATTAGCCTGGACACCTCCAAGGCATTTGCTCGGTCTTGGAAAGGAGCAAGGAGCAGAGAATTACAGGAGAACATAAAATCATCTAGTGACACAAACAAGCAGTGCCAAATATGATGTACTGCAAGTTCAAATACGACATACCCCAAGCTCAGAGGTTAGCACAAGTTTCATGTGTATTCAGAAAATTGTCAAGGGCTCTGCTGGAAAGCAACAGAAATGCTCCTGGTGATGAGCATGGTCCCGGCTAGCTGGGTCAACCAAATTCCCATGCCTGTTTATCAGTGTTCCCAAGCTGAAAGGCTGATAGAAAGTGCTTCCTGATCAGCATGATAAATGGAATTTTGCATGATAACTATGTTTACAGCAGGACAGATGTACTAATAACACGTCCCCTAAAGACTTCAAATGAGCAATAAAAGAACCAAATCTCTGCTGAAAATGCTGGCAGCAGTGGTATTAATTGTGTAAGTTACAGCTGATAATTGTCTTGTTTCATTTGAATGAGGCAGTCAGCTATTAGTGGCTTGTGCTCCATAGTACCGAAACAGCAGACTGCGCAAAATTTGTCAGCCTGGATAATATAGTTACGTATTAGCAATGCATCTTAATGGACATACTCTAGTGGCTAGGGAAGGGAAGAAGTGTTACAGTTAATTTCTAATGCTGTTTCATCTTTTATATCAAAATACTTGCTTATGGGCCTTCGGGAAGAGAACTTATTTTTCTTATCTACAAATTGTTTGATGTAAGACAATGCCTGCAGTAAAAAAACAAGTTCTCTGTGGTTATTGAGGATTGAAATGGAGAATGACTAATTAGCTGTCTTGTTCCACTTATCTTTTCCACACTGGTGATATGAATGAAAGTCTTACCCTTGTTCTTACGTGTATAAAAGATCCCACTGTTCTGCAGGTCTGTTACAGAGCATGCATAAGTGTGCAAGTGAACAGAGATGTACATATGTATGAAATATAGACGTGACCCAAAAAACTGTTAGAGTAAGTTATCAAGCCTAATTTTTAACATATCATCAAAATGAAGTCCAAATCAGTGATCATAGTAGGTATTGTGCCAGGTTTACAGTTAAATAAAGATCTTGTAGGTAACTAACCAAATTTAAAACCCTGCTGGTCCAAATTGAATTACTTTTTTGTGACATCCTAATTCACTTGCATTCCCAAAGCGTGTTTCATTTCATCTGTGGTAAGCTGAGCTGCAGATAGTATCCCAGAGGAGCACACTTCTAGCAGTCCTAACCCACATCCCTGCTCTGGCTGATTAATCTGTAAATCCTTCAAATTTTCTCTCCCATGCTATTACATCAAAGCATGCCCGAATAAAACATGTGAGCAGAATCCTGAAATGTGTTTCCTTACCATGAGAAGGACTCTTTGTGTGTTTCATTAGGCAATACTTTGGGTTTTTTTATGGGGAAACAGGCGGTTGACTTTCTAAAGACTGCAAAATGTGCTTCTTGGTTAGCAAAAGAGCTTATGGCCTGGAAAAACTGCCTGGAGATGCTCCGTAAAAATTGTCCTTGGTTCCTTGTAACCTTTCATCAACTTAATTTATTGCTAACGAGCTGCAAGTTCATTGCAATTCATTGCAGATCTTTAAAATTACCACTGAGTCAGATGACAAAGTGCCTTGTTTTATGTTATCAAGAAAAATCTTCCGATTGATGGAGGACTAGGCAGTAGTGCAACTCTGAAAAAAGTCTTGGGCCGCTTGTCTCTAAAGGGTGTCAGTGGAAGTGCAGCCATTTTGAGAAGAGGAAGGAAGGGGGAGACCAGGAAAACAGCAAAGTATCGTTAGCTTGTATCTACGTAGGTTTTATCCTTATGCCTGCTCACCCTAGGGAAATGGTAATGTGATTGATTTGTTCCAGGCAGATAGGCAAAGCCTTAAATATCAAATATATCCATTTCTGCATTGGCTTACTGCTTTTTCTCCCTAAAACTGTCTAAAAAGTGCACGTGTATAAGCAAATGAAATACCAACAAGAAAAAATACCGAAAAATAAGGGTCTCAGCTAAAGAAGAGCTAAATGCTTTTTTGCATCTGTAGTCATGGCATTTGCCATCCAAAGGCAACCTCTGCCTGAGGTTGTTCTTGGCACAGCTGCAGTTGGAACCACAACACGACTCCTGCCAGACCCTGGAAATTGTTCAGACTAAGTCAGGGCACCTCAGCTTTGAGAGGACCAACAACTGCATTGGCCCAGGTTCCTGTGCCAAGTGTTTTTCAGGTCTAGTGCTGTGATTTGCTCCTGTGCTTCCCGGATGTTTGGAGACAGCCACCTTGAGCAGCCAGCTTTGGACTGCTGGGAAGATTTGGAAATGTTGAGTGGTGTCTTACACCCTTCTAAAGGCTTCGTTAGTAAAGCTTATGGCAATCCCTTTTGACAGAGGTCCTTCATCGATGCGTGGAAGCCCTCCGTGCCTCTGCTGAGCCTCAGAAGCAGAGGAGGGAGATCTGCTAACAAATTGCCCCTCCTGGGACTTTACTGTCATTTTTAGACTTTTTGCCTCCACCTCCTACGTGTGTAGGCCCCCATCTGAAGTAATGTACAGGGTCTGTAAACTCACCACAGGCAGCATAATGTTTGTGTTAACAATTTGTTTGTGATGGGAATAGCTGGGTAAACACAGATCCTCCAGACTTCCTGTCTGGAAGGAACCATACAACATTAGGGTGTGAACCTGTTCTCAATTAATCATCTCTACCAGAAGGTGGGTTGCAACTATATTATTAATGATTGCTTTATCTATTTGTTTTCTTATTTGTACTCTAGATTAGATCAGGTCAAGGGCTCAAGAGACATTTGAAAGTGGGTCACTGTGACATTAGGGGCAAGTCAGCCAACCTCTTCCCTTCTCTGTTGCATAAAATGAACGCGACATAGCTTTTGGGTGAACTGGGGAGAGACCGAACGTGTCAGGAGTCATCACTGGAGTTACTTGGTACAGAAATCTGTGTGCTTTAAGAGGGCTGCCTGCTCTTGCATCTGCCTGAGTGCTGCCTCTAGTTCTTCTGGCACGGCATGGCTGTACATGGAGGTTGTGAACACAGCACTGACATGGGTGAACCAAGGCAGGGGAGCTCACCAAGCACATAAACGTGAAATTTGGGTCTTGTGCTGCCTTACAATAATCCTGGTCTTAAAGCAGCACTCTAAATTGCGCTTTGTTGGCCAAATTTGTCACTATGAGATGCCTTTTATTGCTCTGATGATAGAAAATATCAGTTGACCCAGTCTACCAGAGTGCGCTGGCAGCTTTCCTTGCTTTTGGTGCATTGATGAATCTGCTTTTAGAATAGAATAGAATAAAATATTTCAGTTGGAAGGGACCTACAACAATCATCTTGTCCAGCTGCCAGACCACTGCAGGGCTGACCAAAATTTAGAACATGTTTATAAGGGCATTTTCTGAATTTCTTGGAGGTTTTTTTTTCCCCCTAAACCAATTGAAAACTGGTACCTCAGTATTGGGCATTTGCTGACAAACCAACTAGTTGGGATACAGAAAAATTCAGCCTGCGAATAATTAAGTAATATAGTAAGTAGGAGACTGCTCAGATTACCAGAATAAGCATTATTTCTATACATCTGATAACCCAGCACTTTGACAGCTTGTAGGGAATTTAAGAATCTAAAAGGCCAAAAATCTGGGACCCTTTCAGGTCTTAACATCCAGCTGTTTCTGGGGTGGCAGTGCATGTTCCGTGAGTGAGTGAGTGGGGCTGGTGCCTTTGGAAGCGGCTGCTTGTGGTAGAGAGTAGGGGAGATGCTTTTTGAGGCTCCGGCCTCTGCCAATTGTGGAGTACGCTCTCGGGGAAGTATTGATCCCAGGAAAGGCAGTTCCTGTGCCCGTGGATGTAGGCTGCATTTGACAAGTCAATGAAAAGTTCATTAGGGTGACAGCTAGGTGCTCTCTGTTGTGAAAACAGGCAGGGAGGCTTCTTGGCAAGCTTCTCTAAATGTTGGATGCTTGTGTGCCACCATATCTTAACATTGGGCAAAGGTATAGCTACACAATAAACGGTTACCAGCATTATGAGGATCCCCATAATACTTGCTTACTGTGAGTAGGGAGAAGAGAAGGTTCCTCACAGAGATCCGAGCTCCTAAATGTCACCCTCTAAACCGTGATTGGCCTTTGTATGTGTACCTGTGATGAGCTGGACTATTGTATCCCGTTTATAGCTGGTCTTTCACCCTGTGGATCGTATGAACTAGATGTTCTGATTGGAGTAAACTGGTTTCTGAAAACATTTAAATTTTTAATAGAGATCTGTACCAGGAGAGAGCAACCTCAGGCTGAGAATGTGCCAATTATGGTATGCCCTGCTGAGCAGGGGACCTCAACAGGGAAAAAAGAAAATTATCTAATCCTCTGCTACCACCTATCAGCCCAGTGGCTGGTAACAGAAAGGTGATGTGCCAAGTCACACCGGCAGGGATGGAGGGAAAGAGGAGGTAGTTTGCTTTTCACAGAGCAATTACACTGGTTGGCTCCAGGATCTGTCCTGGAGCAAAAAGAGCAGGGAAGAACCAAGCTCTCTCTTGCAAGCTCCAGGCCCACAAGCTCCTAGGCATGTTGAAGTGGTTCTGCTGGACAGTAAGGATCTTCCTTTACCCTAATAATTGGTCTTCTTGTACTGGTTTTGAAACATGACTCCATTATTGCAAATATGTTTTTAAGTAAAGCATAAGCAAATGCAGTATTTTAAGTAAATATGTCTTTTTTGTACTCAAATGTCTTTGGCATTAAAGCTGACTGTGTGCAAACTAACAGGCAAGAAGACATTAATCCCTGTGGCTATAGTAATATTTATAATTGTGGTATTGACCTGTCTTATGTTATCACAGATACCACGAATATCCATATAGGTATATTCAATATTGGATATCTAAGCTGTCTGATATTTGATTTCTCGCAACAATATGAATCGGATTGGGCTTTGGCAATGTATGGCCAAAAAAGGAGGGCATTGACTCCTGGGCATGTAATAGGATGGTGGGAAAAGCACCTGATCCCGAGGGAATTTGTAGCAAATGTGCCCAGAACTAAATCCAAAGTATGCACCAGTAAACACTCTGATTGCCACCACCTGTGCCAGTGTTCGTATCTTATGCATGAAATGCTTCATGCTAGCTTTCACTTGTTTGGTTTGGTCTTTATGTCCTGCTCACATAGGGGACTTTCTTTTTTCCATCAAAAGCACTTTATCCAGGCAATTCACAGTGTCTAGGATACACTTTTTTAGCAATGAGATTTATTAGTGCCTGTTCAGATCTCTTCTAAGTCTAATGTTAAGAAGATGGGGGATTGCAGAATGAGTTTTGCCAGACAGCACGTGCATCTGGAGGCAAGACGGATATGAGGTAGGGCTGTAGGTAACCGAAGAAATGTAACCTAACTGCAAATGAAATAAAACAAACAGGAAAAGGCAACAGTTTTGATTGCATAGTTTGGTATGCAGGCTAGAATTAAAGTATTTTCTTTTTTTCAGATGACTTAGTAGTGCGTATATGTGTTTCCATGTGTTATGGTGTCTACCACATGTAGCAGTGACTTGCAAGTGAGTTTCTTAGTTAATTCCAGAACTTTGCCTACTCTGAAGTACAACATTGTGGGATCTGATACTTTAAAAACTGGTCTTGCAGTGTGGCTTCCTCTATTAGTGTTGTCAGTTTAAGTGTTGATTCTTTATTTCTTTTCTTAGGAGTAGGTATCCTTAGGATGTGGCCTTTATGGAACAACGTTGCTTGTGGACGGACCTTTTACAATGCACAGGGTTCGTCAGGCAGAAATGACACAAGAAGAATTTGTTAGGTTAATGTTGATCAGAAAAAGGCTATTATGGTGTGGGTTTTACTGTAGAAAAGGGACATAAAGATGGAGAATTTCTATGTTCTTTACAGTGCTATTGTATCTGCTTTGGCAAACATCCTTGTTTTCATAAGGACAGATGATTAATCTTTGCTAGTTTTCAGTGTCTTTGATTAAGCTGGTGCCCACTGATGTCTTACCATGGTAATATGTGTTAGGTTATGAGGTAATGGCTGTTCTGAAAAATATAGCTGTGGCAGTGTTCGGGCATATTCAAAATAAATCACTGTGCACAAGCCTTCTGAAAGCTATCAAGTTGCTGCAGAGTCAGTAAAGTGAAGACAGTGAATCTGTACATCATTGGTTACAGATAAGAGAGGATGTAGATTTTAGGCAATTCAGGATCTGCGAGAGCTCTGCTGTCTTTAAATGAAGTCTTACCGAAATGCAGCTGTAGCCCCTCATTACAGCTTGGTTAGAGCCAGCAGTTGGGTGCAGAGGCAGCTGCCTGCAGAGGGAAGATGGTAGGTTTCAAACAAGATCTGTCTTCAGTAAATTGGGAATCCAGCTGAGGAAGGTGAAAATGAAAGGGCCCCCAGAATCAACAACATGTGGTGATTACTCTTCCATTCTCCCTAGACTCAACCCTGGGTTTTTTCCTTCACTAGAGATTTCATATCAGTGCTTAGTTTTGAATGCGTTTCCTCTCAGATTCATGTTTTCTAGAAAGACTAATAATTAATATATCAAGTTGAATTGTGCAAGATGCTAAAAAAAAATAATTGAAAAAGCAGTTCTACCATACCTTCTGTTTTTCTGCACACATTCACGCTATACAAATGGTTTTTGTCAGTGAACAGTTTGCTTCTCAGCAATTCCAGCGCAAGTCCCCTGTCTCTTTGCAGTGCCGGTACTCCTGATTTTATAGTTGATATAACCAAACATAAATGATCCCTCTGGGACATTGGGACAGAGCCATGCTAGAATTTTGTGGGACGTTTGAAGGAACACATGTGTAAAGCTACATAATAATTTCTGAGCAGAACATTGTGTCGCATTGCCACACTATGAGAGGTCAGCAGTATTCTGATACTTCAGATACTTCAGTATTGTCAGTGCTGGTTTTTTTCATTCTTTCTTACTTCTTTCTTTTTGCACTGTGTATTTGACATGAATACAGTTTATACACGCAGAAAAAACCCTACCTTTGGGATGGCAATGTAGGTATTTTTTATGCTGAGGTGTTACGTGCAGGCAGGTCAGCAGGCGGTGGTTTGAGTGCAGTGTATTTTTGAGCTTCTGCCTTGGCTATTACGGGGGGATGAGGCTTGGAGAAGGATTTGGGTGGCAATATAGGTAGGGTACTCAGTGCAGGGGGACATCTGGTTTAGGAGTCTGGCATGGAGGCGTGTTCATGCCATAGCTCTCCCCTCTTGCTCTTGTTTTCTGCCCATCTTCCTGCTTGCCCCCAAAAGGTTAATGGAGACCGAGGAGGCATTTGGCATGGCATTATTCTCCTAATTATCACTAGCCTAAGGTTTGAAGGTCTATCTCCTCGCAGCACGTATCCCAAGAAGAGCAGGTTGTTGGGGCTTCCGGTAGCTCAGGATTTCTGTATCGGAGACTTTCCTTCACAGCCCAGTGCAGAAGGCTGTGGTCTTAAGCCATGTTTGCATCCTGCCTGCATGTAGGTGACAGCTAAATGGAGGTCTCTTGGCATATTCTGTGTGTGTTTGGGCTGGGCTGCTGAATTAACAAAATAACTCATTTTCAGCATGCGCCAGATGATTTTAACTCCCATCGTGGGCAGCTTTGCCAATACACTGCGCAGCTTAGAAGTCCTAAGTGGAGTTTGATGTTCTTTGCAGAGAACAGCTCTGCTGTGTAATTATGATAGCACACAATTAAATACTGCTTTATATTGATTTGGGTAGCTCCTGGAAACTGTTTTCCTTAATAATTTTTAATAGTCTCAGGGTTTGTTTTTCCTGTGTTTGTCTTCCTGTGATATTGGCAAAAGATAGGAAGAAAATGAGCTAGGACATAGGAATCCCAGTAAAAATTTCAGAGGGAGGGCGAGAGGTGACTCATTAGCAGGTCTTTCATCTGGGTTCATGCTGGGTCATGGAGTCAGGGGTCAGGAAGTGAATGGGAATTCGTACACAGCTGATGTCTTGTATAATATTTCAGAAGACTGTATTAATTGACAGCAGCTTAGCCTGGGAGTTTGGGCAGAGGCGTTCAGTGGGCAGGCTGATGGGGAATTGGAGAGAAAATAGAAATATATAATGTATATTTTATATATTACAAGTAAGTATATCTTTTTATATATTTATTTGTAATATATAATATATACATTTACTTTAAACCTTTCTGTTTCTGTTCTAGCACCTAGAAGCTTAATCTTAGGTTTTGTTGAATACTCTTCTTGTTTCCCTTTTACTGTTCAAGCCATTTTGGTGTCAGAGGGAACAATATGAAGCCCAGTGAAAAAACGTCCCTAGGGTTGCTGTTCCTGGAGAAGTAGAATCAAGGCAATGCTCTGCCGGGTTTGACCGACGGAAGCTGCGTGTCCAGAGCATGTTTTGGTAACTCCCCAAGGAGTGTTTGCAAAGGACTAGGTTGGCTTTTGGGCAACAGCAAGTTGGCTTTTCGGCAACAGCAAGTTGGCTTTTGGGCAAGAGCTCCTCTTTGAGCCCAGAGCTGGCACCTTTCAGAAGGGTGGATGGAAGGCAGAGGGAAAACCTCCACTTACACCTCTAGGCAGGCCCTGAGGTATCCTTACAGGCATCCTGATCTCATTCCCCGAAGCCACAAGTTTTATAATGACTTTCTTTCCACTCCCCTTGTGTACATAACTAGGATAGTCTTAGTGCACATAGGATACATTTTCTTTGTGAAGAAAGGACAGTGAAAATAAGAAATTCAACATTTTCCAAGTGCCAAGCAGTTTGGTGGTTTTCTGATGCTCGGAAGCCACAGTACTGGAAACATGGTTGTGACCAGAAGGTCATAGCCCTGGTGTTTCTGTCCCGTGGCTCTTGTTCATGCACGTTCATTTTCCCTGGCCACCTGAAGGGAGGAGGTGACCCATGTGAGCTACCAACAGTCTTCTGCTGCTGAAACGTCTTTGCCCTCCCAAATTTTGCCATCAGTGCTACTGTGGTTGGCAGATTTTCAGAAGATTCGCACTCGCATGTCCCAGCATCACTGCATCTCTGAAGGGATTCTGTTGTCCCAGACAAAGCTTGTCCTGAGGGATGCTTTTCTTCTGGAACCCAGCAGCACCTGTGCTACTGGCTTCAGCCGTTGTAGGTTTGTAATCTTAACAGAAGCAGGGGGAGATCTACACTCAAAACTTCCATAAAAAATTAGGCGTATTAAAATGCAGCTTTTTCTTCCCGGTTTTGTAGCTGTGCTAGAAAGTAATTACACATGGATTTATTTTTCCTTATCTCTTGGATTATCATCGTCTTCCTTCCTTCCTTCCTGGATGAATCTATCCAGTGTTCTGATTGCAGCTCTGTTTTTTTATCACCTCCTGTCTATAGGGCTTAAGATTTTGTATGTTTGACATAATTGAGCTGAGTATTTTGCAGCAATTGACAGTGAGGATAATTTCCCACTGACTGATGGGTTGGTTACAGCGAATCTTTTTGCAGTCTACTCACTTTGGCTGTTTGTTGTTTCAGCTACGGACCTGCTTTATTTTATTTGTCCTTGCATTTTATTTCATTTTTGCAACCGAGGCACATAGTAAAGTGACTTTGGAGAGGGGAAACAGAGACAACATTTTAGGTTTTAAGAAACTTCCACAGAGACTCAGCCAGCTGGTGAAAGATAAATCCAGAATACAAACAGGGTCATAAATATCTTAAAGAACAACCATTTAAAATACCAGGGCATCAAATATCTCTTTAGTCTCTTTCTTTGGACTGGGTTTGGAATTTGATTGTAGGCTGTTAGTTATTTCTGGGCTCATGTTAACAATTGCACATGAACAGGGATGAAACAGAAAAGAAAGAAAAAAAAGAAGTTTTAGATGGACATTTAAGGGAAAGTGGTATTACATGGTTTTAAAACAAACAAAAAAAATGGATAAGTTGCATGAGACAGTGACCGACAGTGTCCTACAGGGGCTGATCGTTACAACTAGGAGGTCATCATCTTTTCAGAGCTAAACCACTTGCTTCTGTGTGCATGGGAATGTGGGGAGAGACGGGTGATTTTGGTATAACTAGGAAGTTAAATTAGGAGGAATTCTTTTAAGGCTTTCTGTGAAAAAGGAAAAATTAACGTTTTTACTGAGACATCCTTAATTTTGTTATTAAGGGCAACTGTGTTTTAGTGTGTGTTAGCTGGCTGACATTTACTCTGCACAAGATTTAAGGCATTTTATATTGAAAATGCATCTACCTAAAGACTTATCCCAAAGTGTGAATCTTGTATGTCACACAGTACTATTTTGTTTTAGTCTGCGTATAGATACTCATAGTTAACAATAGAAGGATTTTCCCCTAATTATTATTGAAATAGGACATTCTTTATTATAAAATGGGTATCAACACAGCTTTACATCAGAATGATGGTGCTGTGTGATACAAAACAGTTTGAGTTATTTCAGTGAAAGTGTCTACATATACCAGCTGCTATAGCATGTTAATCAACTTTTGAAAAATGACCCTTTTAGAAGTTGTATAGAGAAGCCCTGACTGCTTGCCTGCAGAAAGAAAGATGATAAATTAGTTTAAATATTAAACACCAGTTGAGGTGATTAATTTTTAATGAAGACAATGAAAAACTGGTTTTGCTTGTGTTCCCCGGAACACCCTTTCAAAAGCTTTGCTTTTCCAAAATTGTTTTTTTTTTCCTTTGTGTGTGGCACAGGATGTGACTTGGTTCACAGCAGGGTAGGTTCATTAGTTGGCATTTCTGAAATAATATCCAGCTGTGGAAAGCTTATAAATATTGGTATTTAGGTCATCTTAATTAGGCCTTGAAAAAAAGATTTAAGATAAAGTGCAGTAATTGCACATACTCTATTGTGGCTGAGCTTCTTCAGTGAAAAGAGGGTGCAATTCCCGGGCAGTGTGAGCTGATTCCAGCAGAGTTGTTGCAAATCCACCTCACCGGTGCTCCTGTGATTGTGCAGGAAGCCAAACCGATTAAAACTAATGATTTTGAGGAGAGGTGAAAGGTGTGCCAGTTTTCAGCTGGGTTGGGTGCTGGACTGGGGGTCCGCTAGTGGAGAGGGAGCTCAGGTATCAGTGCTCCTCTCCCAAGCTCCGATGAGTAAAGAGCTTCCCCCCTTCTTTGTGCAGACTCACTTGCTGTGTTAGGTCCCCAAAATACAGCGAAGTACCTACCGGTGAAAATCAGCATGAACTCTTTTGTGTCGAGAGGGGTGGCAGCGAATACTGTCCAGCCTGTGTTGCGCTCGAGGTTAGCAAGCCAAAACCAGGAGGCAGCATCCCCGGTGCTGGGTTTAAGAAGTTGCAACCAGCAAGGGATGCCGGAGGAATTTGAACAGTCAGCAGGCGACTGGATCACCAGCGTTTAGAGCTGCCCTGGAGCTGATGAAATGTAGTTGCATGTATTTCTGCCAACGAATGCATCTGCCTTAATAACAGGTGGAAATGTGGGACGTACAATCTTCAAATCCGTCTCCGCCAAGCCATTGGCAATGAGGTGTAGCGTGGTGGGCAACTTAGGGCAAGGAGGGGCTTGGAGGAGAGCTGCGGTGGTGGCTCAAATACACACTGAGTGTTCTACAAGCGCCTTATGGCATCTAGCAGGCATCTAGGGGAAATACTGTGTTACTAGTGTGATAAATTTAATACGAAGAAGGTGGCAAGGTTGTACTGTTAGTTTTTTCTCTTTGACTAACAACACGCAAAGTATGCTCTTGGTGTTATAACACCACAGGCTGGGTGGGTACCATCATTTAAGTGTGTTATTAAGCTAATGATGTATAAAGATGTATTAAAAAGCAGCTATCATCTGCTACATCAGTGCCGCTGGTAGCTGAAACTTCCAACTTTGTTTATGGACCAATGTAACTGAAAAGGGAGGGGGAGCTCCTCCTGATCTGAATTTCTCCCTCTGAGAGCATCTTGCTGTCCTCTGACTGTGGATGGAGCCAAAAGAGCACCCATGGGTGCAGGAGGCAGATGTTTGATCTCTTCTTCCTTGTCTATGCCAGCAAGTTCAGCACACCCTGAACTGCAGACTTCTCCATTTTTTCTTAGCATTTTGAAGTTGTACCCTATCTTGTACCAGATCTTTTTAAATTCTAGTTTGGACAAAGCCTGAGGGGATTTAGGTTTACATGTTTTCCTAAGAGGATTACACTTCACACTTAGTTGCTCTGTAAATTGTTTGAGGTTTTTTTTTACGATTTTCTAAGTACACGAAAAGCCGCATACACATTCAAACTGTCCTGAACTGTGTTGTCTATGGGTTAGTGATAGAAATGTGGTGTTTGAGCTACTAGCAAACTGATTCACTGAACCTCAGGGTTATTTTGAACTGAAAAACATTTCGGTAATCAGATTTGCAGCACGGCTGCGGGAACAGTTGTAGCGGCACAACTGGAGGGGCTAGCAAATTGCAAGAAGGATTAGAAACTGCTTACACTGGCATCAGGGAAAACAATTTATTGTGGAAATACAGCCCAGGAATAAATTAATGGGCACCCTCCCAAGCATGTGGGGTGCTCATCATGTATTGAGATTCTGGAAAGTCTTTACTTGCAGCTCAGGGGAGTAAGGCATCTCAGTGGGAAGGATATTAAGGTAATTGGGGAAAAAATAGCAGTAGTCTGTGAGGACTTTTATCATTTAAGTTCACACTCATAAAATCACTGGCGAGGTACTGTACACCTCAGCAATGGCCCCTAGGAGTGATGGGCGCTGACATTCCCCCTGCTGGCCGGGTGCTGTGGCATGGTGCCTTCGCTCCACTGGTCATCACAGCGGCTTAACACCCACCGACGGGGTCGTTCTGATGATTGCCAGCTTAATTTTTCATTATGTGCCTGCGGGTGGGCTGCATCTTTCTTATGCATTTATTTTTGTATTTACAGTGGTTTTTGGAGGGCTGGGTGCAGCTCCTTGTTTTGTGCTGTGGTATTTCAGTGATGGTAATTAATGAATGATCTCCCCGTCCTTATCTCGACCCACGAGCCTTCCATTATATTTTTCTCTCCCCTCTCCGGCGAAGGAGGGGGAGTGATAGGGTCACTTTGGTGGGCAGCTTGTGTCCAGCCAGGGTCAGCGCACCACAGGGTGTTTGGAGCTTGTGCAATAGTCATTGCTGCTAAAACCATGTCTGTACTGGGGCTTCTTCCCTGCTCACTACAACAATCAGAAATCTTGAAATGCTAGACTTTCCTTACTTGATTTCACTGAAGGTAGAAGAGGGATCTGACATAGAGAATGGGTTTAAAACATGAGTAAATTCATCTGTGCTGAGCTCCTTTTGAAACTGCTGGTTTGTACCCAGTGCTGCCAGCTCCATCATCCTTCATCTCTCTCGAGTCGCTCCTCAGAGGAGTGATGAGATGGGCATCACTGAGAAACGAGTGGCGTTTATTTGGTAAAAAGGGTAAGGGGCAGAGAGAAGTGTCCCCTGCAGCAGTGTGAAAGATGGGCACTCTCTGTAGATCTACGTCTGCATTATTTTATCAAAGAACTGTACTTGTAGCATTGCAAGCTCTACCACAGCAAACGTGGGACTGGTGTTAGGTGGGTGTTGAACCCATGAAGGAAGGAAAACCTGAAAGCACAAACTGAGGAGGAGCTGTTGTGGAATTTCAACTTCTGAAGCTTGTATGTACTACGTTTACTTCTGGTGGGAATCTAATTGATTGAGTAAAATAAGCAAAACAGAACAAAATTTATTCATATCCAAAGTTACGGCTCGGCTAGTGAACAGCAATTTGTGAGCTTTACTAAACAACAACTCTGAGGACTCTCTTGTGCCCTCTAACCCACGGTGATCTTTTATGTTCTGTTTCCTCTGCAGACGTCGCCTGATCTCTCAGCGATCTTCTCTGGAGACTCTGGAGGACATCGAGGAAAATGCCCCACTGCGGAGGTCATTTTATTTACTCTTTGATTACTTGTCTGTACGGCATGTGTGTGAACAGACTTGCTGTCCCTGCGCATGTTGGGAAGTAATGGGTGTTCACCTTAAGATGTTCTTCATAGTGGGTAAAGTGAGACCTCATGCACCTGCAAGGTGGTAGGTGACATGAATTATACGTTCCCTGGCTCTAGGTTATTAAATACAAAGTCAGTATTTAAATGAAATGTCAGGAACTAAAAGGTCAGATTTGATTAATAGAGAAATTTAGCTGTCACTAACAGGAATGACTAGCCTCTAACATAGTACCTTTAAAAAGTAAGTACAGCTGGTTTAATAAAGTAGTATTTTGAAGGCTATTGTTTTTAGCATTTTTATTTTTATGGATTTTTATCGTTTGTTCTCTCAGCATGCACAAGATTATTTTGGTAACCAGTGTTACTGTCTTTTTGTGTTGGCTGTGTTACTGTCTTTTTGTGTTGGCTGGTAGGTTTGTGACTGCTACCTCACTAATAAATCTGCCCCCGTCCTTCTTACATCAACAGCTTCAGTGCAGTTGTATTTCTGCATCCAGGAGGCCACAGCTTCTCTGGGGACCGCAGTAATTAGTCATTAGGCAATCCTCTGGGGTGATGGAAAATGGAGCAACTGCTTAACCGTTCAGGAGCAGGGCTGATCAGTAATCTGACCAGAGCGTGTGCTATGCTTCCAGGTCAGCTTTTTGGCAAGGCAGCAGCTTAATTTTGAGTGTGTCTTTATCCTGGAACCTGTAATTCAGCTGGGTTATATTGATGTTTAGCCTATAGCCTTGTTTATCCACATGCAGATCGGTTGTCTCTCCCCACCTTGAAGCAAAGACTTAATAGCAGAGGCTGTACCAGCTGGCCTGTTACCAAGCCTTGATTATTTTTACCAGGCTTACTGTTGAATGCTTACCAGCATGTTGTGAAGCGTTCCCATAAATGATTCAAACATGTTTAATTGGCAAAAGATATAAACAAAGTATGGTTTGCGAGGCAGTATTTTTACTTGCTAATTTGCAGAGTTATTGGTAGAACCTCTCTCTTGGTGGTATTTTCCCCGTGAAGAAGCTAACAATGCTAATTGCAACCAGAGGGTGAGAGAATCTCAAGGGTTTTACTGACAGGAGTAGGCAGAAATGGCAAAGCGATGGGGTTCCCCCCACTCTGGGGTGTGCCCACGCAGGCTGGCGGCGTTTGGGTACAGGCAGTCCCTGGTAGTTTGGGACCAGTGGTCTGTGGTTGCAGTCCAGAACCAGGACATCTTGGGGTTGGGAAGCTGCTGAACTCTGCCTTTGCATCGGAGAGAGTGGCAAAAACGGGTGAGAGAGGCTGGGAGCAGAGGGGCTGTGCTGGTGCTGTGCGCCAGCGGCGGCTGCTTGTCCCTTGGCTCCCACAGAGGGTGCAGCAGCCGCGGTCCGGCAGCCCTGGCCACGCAGGGAGCGCAGGAGTTACCTCTGGTGTTCGCAACAAAGCAGCGCTGAGGCGAAACGTAGAAAGCTTGCACATGGGTTGTGGTTTTCAGCTGATTAAAAAGAGCAAGGCTGGAAGGGCAGGGATATTGCTGTGTGTCTCATTTCTCTTCCCTCTGGCAATTTGTTTCACTAACTGCAATTTTAAAAGTGCGTTCAGATATAAAATAGATTTAAGGATTAATGTTTTGAAGAATGATTTTTTTTCCTGAGGTAATTTATTTCATTTTCGGTTGTTTTATATGCTGTCAGGAACGTGAAAAGTAATATGTAGAGTTAAAAGCAAATAGGAATTATTCTTGCAAATGAGAGATTTCAAATCTTTCTAAAATTAAAGCAAGAAAGAACTTTCCTCAATAGCTCATTTTCAATGGCTGAGGAGGATACAAAAGTGTGGGTGTTGATGTGAGGGGGGGAAATAGCTTATTTACCAGGTTTTGTTTTAGTTTAATTTTTTTTTCCCTTTGAAAGCTTGGGCTAAGCTGTCACGGCAGATTACAGGAAGTTTTATTTTGCTGAGATTTTTTTATGATGTGGTTTTTTGCATGAAGGGAGGGGTGGTGGTGCCTTTTCTTATTATTCTAAATTTTTTTTTTTATTTGAGCTGTCTCATTTCCAGACTTACTGTCTTTATTGTTCTTGCTGATTTCTAAGACAGGGTGACTTGAATCATTTGTCTTGTCTTTCCTTCCTGCCTTTGTGTAGACTTCTTGGCCATACAGCAGGGAACTGAGTACTTCTATTTTTTTTTCTCCACCCCCCCCCCCCCCCNATTTATTTTTCAGATGTCGGACACTCTCAGGATCACCCAGACCAAAGAACTTTAAGAAGGTTCATTTTATCAAGAACATGCGGCAACACGATACCAGAAACGGCAGGTACTGTGCATCCAGAGGCTGCTTCTGCAAAGGCAATCCGTGGGGCGTGAGGGAAAGGGCAGGGCCAGCATCCCCGTGCAAGAACACAGCGTGCCGTTGCCACTTGCCACATACATAGTAATGGCCTTTAAAAATAGTCTGTGAAGGTGCAGGCTGCAGCACACGTTTCTTCCTCGAGTAAAGTTCTAGTCAATGGAAGTGCTGGCCCATAGCTATTTAAGACCTGAGTCTCCTTGATACAAATAGCTGGCGTAAAAGGAAAATCTGTGGTGCTGTCAGAGTAAATCTGGTTGCATGTCTTCGAGAGTAGTGCTGGATGCTAAGTGTGAGAGGCGCGCGTGGCAGACCCTGCCTGGAACGAAGCTGAGCAATGGCTGAATGATATTTCAACATTTGTTAGTGGATACAAAGTGCTGGTTGGTGAACGCGCAGCTGGGGATGGTTGTGGCAAGGTGAGGAGTGCGATGCTTGTTTTCGGGGCAGATGCAGGCAGAGGGGCTCCCGGGGGATGTGTGAGGGGTGCGCACCCCGAGCTGGGATCAGCCAAGGCTTCCCCTACTGCAAAGACACGATGGCTGTAGTTTTGTTCCCGTCAGCAAAATAGGTTCTTTATTGCAGTATCACCCAGCTCAGAAGTGAAACTAGCTCCTCCCTGCTTATGAAGGAGACACCTACCTTCTCCGTTTGTTTTCCCAAGACGTTTTCCCCATGTGCCTCATGATTCTATTCTTGTCCTTCCTGAATATGGTTTGAAATAGGCTACCTGAACAGGTTGCATGTAGACTAAACCGTCGCACTGAGAGTTGACCCTTGCACATGCCTGTTCTCATAAAACTGCTGTGGGTGAGAACCACGAACGTTCCCGTGGTCCGATTCGTGCATGTAGCCTGTGGTTTCCATCAAACATGCAACCAGGTCAATAGAAATCCTGGCATTACGTTGAACCACGGGTTTTATGAATTGAATTCTGGTAGGTGTTACTTGGCTCAAGCAAAATTTTCCTCACGTTTATTCTCACTCGTACAATTAAATGCAGTGAAAGGTAGTAATCAGCATAAATATTGCAGAAGGTGGCTCTGAGAGACGACAGCTTTTTAGAAACAGCTTTTGTAGCAAACAGATGCATGCAGAACTGTTGACTTGACTATTGTCTTACTAGCAGCTGATTATTGTCTTTACAACAAATACATGTGGAATCAAACACTGAAAAGCAGCCCTCTAATTTTAGTCTGGTTTGTGCATAAATAGATGTATGCTCTGGGAATTTCTTACAGCAAAAAGTACTTATTCATAAGATATTATGCAGATTCCACAGAGAACAAGTAATTTCTGAGATGTGTATATAAAATACATGCATAAACTTGATAGAAATACTACCTGCAAAAAAATGAATAAATATTTGATCTGTAAACTTTTTTCTCTATCTCACAAAAAAGTATCTGTAGGATATATGCAACATTTTATCTTAATTCATAGATCAGTCATTACGTTTGATAATATAACTGAATATTTTTCTTGCTAAGAAAACAGTGAGCTTCTGTTATTCAGCTGGTTTCTTATCTTTATCAGCAGACACAGTTTTCCAGAATATTTCCATAATCATAATAAAGATCTCTTTATCTAGAATACAGACACAATAAGAATAAGATACACAGTTTTGGAAATGCTTTGCATCCCATAGGCAAAGAGCCACAGCGATATTAGCTAAAATTAAAATGCAAAGCCGGCACTTTGTGTCACCCCTAAGGCCAGCTAAGTCTAGCAGTAAGTACGCTGAGCGCATACCCTGGTTTTCGAAGGGGTCTGGATGCTGTTGCAGCCACTGAAGTTAATAGGCACTCTGGATGAAAACGACCTCGGGAAAGTCAGGTGGATCTGCTTTATGTGTTCATCCTAAAATAACAGAGTTTCTGAGTACCTTAAGACCTCTAAAGCAGGTGTCCTCCCTGGTTCCCTCGGACATGGAGGAGCAATACGAAAGCAGGTATTGCAATGGGTAGAAAACCCTCCTGGGGCTCCTTCCCGTGCCCAGGACCTCATCCCAAGCGGCTCATGTGTGGTTGTGCAGGACACAGGCAGTGAGCTGGACTGCAGTCCCTTCTGTCATGGCCCGACAGCTTTTCACTTAGCTTGAGGAACCCGGCTTTGAAAACAGCTACACGGAATATATTTTTGAGTGGTGAATTAATAGCTGGGCTTTAAAATAGCTGGTGCTTTCAGTAATTGTTTCACTGTGATGTGCCACAGCAAAGAAAACTGCAGCGTGGGTGATAGCCTGGGGCTCGTTTCTCTGCTAGCCGCCTTTATTCGTGGCTCTCAACCTGTGAAGTGAGGTGTCCTTGTCCTGCGGCACTGAGAGCTCTTCCCCTCTCGGCCCCGGGGATGGCACGTGCTGAGCAACGAGGCTCTGGGTGCAGCCTTTGGCAGTCCAGCGGCAAGGCAGGATCAGCTCTGGTTAAAATAGGAGTTCAGCTATTTTGGCACAGAGAAAAACCACTTGTACACAGACCAAAGCTTATCAGCCAGTCCTTGTAAAGCTTCCTGTTGATGGTTCTGTGCGCTGTTTAAACCGGTTTCTTTGGATTTGTAGGACGTGGCTTATTAAAGGAGCTGGAAAATTAGGTTTCCTAGACTTTCTTATCAAAGCAGTCTTGTAAAATAGCACAGAATAACTTTTCCCAATAAAAGACAAAGGCAAGTCAACCCTAACGTATAAATTAGCACTGGTTGCCACCAGTGTGTGGTTTCACACACTTTACTCAGCAGGTTTATTGGTTCCATAAACTATGAAGCAGATTTCCTATAGCAGAAACAGGCCGCCGAAACAGCAACCTGAGCCAGCTAAACAAACAATTCATGGTGAGAACGGGACAAGGACATTTCTAGAGTCACCCTATATAGCAGATATAAAAGCAGTAAAACAATGCTTCTGTCCCACCCCTGAGCCATTGCTTTCTCAATCCTTTTGTTAGTATACAGATCCAAGCTAAGGCCAAACAGCACCCATACGCTATGAAAGGTCTCTTTTGCTGCCCTTTTAATTGTGGAAAGGCACACACGTGCACTCTAAGAGGTTGACTATTTGCAGCATCCTCACAGTTCATAATTACTCTCGGCCACCTTCCCATGGCCCCAGCTTGGACTTGGGAGACTCCAAAATGATGGCTACTACCCAGACAGCATCCATGGTTTGTGTGTTCAGCTTTGCGTGCAGGATAACAAAGCCCTGGTAGTCAAACATCATCAATCAGGCATGAGAAAAGAGGCTACGGTATTCTGCATGTGTACAATACATATGATGTGTATCCCAGTGCCTGATCAGAGCCTTTTGGTGAAATGCAATCAAACCTAGACAGATGCTAAAGAAAACAGACGTTCTTCTTCAAGTCAAGGGAATTACTTGATTCTTTTGAGAGTCGTGCGCTCAGGAAGTTTTGTAGTTTCATAGCATACACCTCATTAAAGAAATCGTAAAATTAGCTTTTACAGTCTCAGACAGTTGCGCATTGTCAGAGCTCTCTAGCCAAATAATGGCAACTACAACTACAAGCATGGCTACAACTTCTTGGTGCAATGTGAGAATTAGAGGGTGAAAACCTTTTCATGAAGTAACTTTAAACATGTCTAGGTGGCACAATGTCAATCAGGCCATGTAAACCCACTCTGACTCTAGCTGCTTCTGATGTCAGAGATAGCTCATTCAGAGCTGCGCAGGATCGTAGATGCCCTTTGTTGAAGAGTTAAAATCCAGGAAAATGCTTTTCTCCCATAGACAATAATTTGATTTTCTTGAACAGCAACAGGCTTCCACTACTCCTTCTTCTCCGAAGCATACTTTGTGAGAAGTTCTGGACTTTCTGCTCCAGCAAACCATTGCAGGCCCTCACAATTTTTTTGTTTACCATGCATATCATCAGACCTTTATTTTAAATAAAATCCTGTTTTATCCCTCCGTGATGACCTTCTGACCACTGCCTTCCCTGCTCTCTTCCAGTCCAGCTCCTAAGGCTGTTTTGCACCAGCCCCCTCCAGCAGATAAGGTTTTGCTGCACCCTGGCAGTGGAGGCCGTGGGCTCTTCTCCTGCTCTGCCAGGGAGATCTTTATGGAAAGAAGGTCCCCTGGATTATGGAAAGAGCGACAATACTTGGGTCCCAAGGGAAAGAAATCTGAAAAAAAACGGAGGCTGGGCTGGTGCTTTTTATTTCCTTTCTGGTCTGATTCCTTCTGATACACAGCAAGATTTCTGTGGTAACTTCACACTGTTGTCTTTGCTTGTGGACATGGAAGCACCTGCTTGTTTTTCTTTAAGTATTAGGGCTTGGGTTTTTTTTTCAGGGAGGTGTAGGGTGTTGGTGGAAGAGCTGTGTTTCCAGAAGCAACCAAAGGGAGTGGGGGGAATACGCTCAGTGGGTACTGTGGTTTTCCGAATTCAAAGATGCTTTCTTATGTCAGCCTCGAAATCTGTGCCAAGTTTCATACATCAGCAAACAAGGCTTCCAGTGAACAAGCAAGCTGTTGTGAGTAGCAACCATTCAGCAATAAGCAGTGGCAAGCACAAAATTAATCATATGCCAGGTTTTTTTGCTTGTGGATTGCCTTTCTCAAATGTGAAAAATGATTCCTCCCTGCTCTATAACTTACTGCTGCAGTGTGAGACCATCTGATAGGATCTGAGGTATTTACCATAGGTAAGGAGGTGCTGTAGCATTCAGACAAACAATGAAATCATACTTCATCTGCTGCAGGAGAACTTCCTAATGCTGTATGCACATTTATTATTAGAAACCCTCCTTTATTAAAGGTTAAATACCACTTTGCTTTTAAACATGCTTTTAAGGAAGAAAATAGGATTGCTGTAACAGAGTGGTCTAGGAGAAGGAAAACTGATCATTCTACATTTTTCCATGCATTACATGAGGCAGCTCTCTTGGGGATCTAAACCTTTTCCAAGAACGATGACTAAGCTGGTCCCTTAAGGAAATAGCGGTTTAATAACAGTGCAACTGGTATGAGATTTATAGGTGCATGTGGTGGCTTTCAGACAGTAAACAAAATAGCTTGCTAGGGTTTCTTGTCCAACTTTGACCAGCATAGAACAAAAGATGAAAAATTCGGGTGGAATCCTCACATACAGATCTGTGGCACACAACATTAGAAAAATCAATGTTGGAGAGCAGACCAAGGAAGCGCAATAGCCCTGACAACCAACCTAGCAGTAGGTCCTAGCATTTGGCCCATAACTGGAGATTTTTAGAAGGGTAAAAGATCAGTAAATTCTAACACTAACCAGATTAGAAGATGGCACAAATTGCCATCACCATGTCTTAGAGCAATTTGAGGGGATGCAGCCTGTTGGCCAACTTTAGAGGGAAGAAGGGTCTTTTTAGTGTACGTTTTACATTTCTACCGTTGTTGGCATCCTGAAGGTAACAAGGAAAGAGGGTATACTTATAAATTGTTATTTATTGACATTTTATATCTTACATCTTGATCAAGCTTCTCTTGGCTTCTTGTCAATCTGCATCTCCCAAAACTATAATAATAAAGCCACTGGCAGTCCACGCAGTTCTGTGGAAAGTGGGTCTGGACCTCAAGGTGGTTTTGATGTTGCTTAATGATATGTCAGAGCTTGATGGCTGAAGGTAATAGCATGGCTGTAAAACCGATAGGTTGCTCTAAAGTGTTTGATTTAATGCCACACAGTGACCTTGCAGATGGTGCTGAGATTTGGAGACTGGCATTTGCTGTGGCCTGCGTTCTGAGATAAGCTCTCCGCAGGCACATAATGTATGCTTTCATGTAGCCAAATCTTGAGCGACCTGCCTATAAGGAATGAAGGCAAATCATGCTTAGAGAAGGGATCCAGCCTTGACGGTTAGTGACTGAGACAGACATGGCGCTGGAGGAGAAGGGGTGAGGAGCTGTGGGATCAGTCATGCCTGAGTGTCAATGCAACACCACAACCAGGAGGGCTAATGTGATTTCTGAGCACAGAGCCTGGCAGTTCATCAGGGCTAGACACTGATTTTAAAGGTAAAATTTCAAGATGTGATGTATATATCTGCCATCTGTGCCGTTGCTGAGGCCAGTAACACTGCCGAGAGACCCAGAAGGGTGATGGGGAGAAACTGGAAAAGACTCAAGGAGCAACTTGGAAAACAGTGAAAGGATCGGAAAGCTTATGATAATAGCAAACTTTGACTTTGTCCATGAAGCGGGCTATTTCAGGAACAGGAAGCTGAAAATCAAAGGAGTCCTTTGGTTCAGCAGAGAAAGGTCATGACCAGGAGCTGGAAATTCTTATCCGATAAATGCAGACTCCACGTCAGCCACAGAGTTGCGTTGTGCATCCCAGGTGGTTGTCGGTGTGTGTATCACCTGGGTTGCTGCTGGATTTGTCTGTTTAGTTTCAGCCATGGTGGTGAGTTGTCAGAATGGCTCCTTGCCTCTCTCTGGGCGGACTCCTTTCACTAGGACTGCTTTCACTAGAAAAACATCTATCTTGGATCCCAAGTAATGTATTCAGGATAGTCTTCCTAGAAAGCCTGCAGAGGGGAGGGGGCTCCACTACTCATTTGCCGTGTAATGTATTGCACAGGCATCAGCACTTCTGTAAAGACTCACTAACGCAATACTCTACCTGTGAGATAAAAAGGAGGAGGGAGAAATCATCCGTGACAGAAGTTTTATGATTACGAATTCCTCAACAGTAACATCTCTTGCTTTGCTTGTTATGGTGGGATTTTTAAATTTTAGTCTTTGATTTCTGTTATTTTCTTTTATATTTTAGAATAGTCCTTATCAGCAGCAGAAGATCCTTCTGTAGCATATTTTCAGTGCTGCCATATCGAGACTGTACCCAAGTCGGGTATGTATATTTATACATGTACTACATAGTCTTTCTGGGCCTGCATGTAGACCTGATAATGGACAACAGCATGATGGAGGCTAATGCTTTTCTATATCTGCTCTGAGAAGAGATAAATGCACTTAGATATATTTGCCTTGTGGAACATTACCAGGTTAAAACTACACCTCACGGTCCCCGGTTTATTTCTATGTGTTGCGGTATCTTTGATTATTAAACTGCAGAAAACTACCCTCCTGAAATCAATGTTATTGAAAAATGCACTGGTTTTACCGTTTCTTGTGACTTCACTCATCTTTGGCAAAACAAGTACTCTAGACAGCACAACTTTTATTTCATAAGCAGTCTTAGCTTTCTCACCCTCCCACGCAAATGTGGTGCTACTGTATCTAGATTTCCAGAACGACAGAGAAATATTTGGATTTAAACAGAATACCTTTTCATTGTACGTTGAGCCATTGGTCAGATCATTCGTTCAGTGAAAACAGGTTATTTTGGGCGTAATACCATACAGGTCCTTAAGCTGGTGTAACCAATGTCACTGGAGCTGCCTTGCAACCCTCGACATGCTGAGGCACTAGCCCTCTGATGGAAAAGTTTATTTGGATTGAAGCAGTTCTCCAAAGACTGAGAAAGGTGTTTGCGCTTCCACCGAAACTGCAGAAGTGGAAGAAGCTGGATTGGGCTGGGAGATGTTGTCTGGCTGGCTCTGAGGCAGGGCTTGCTGGGTTCCTTCGGAGGCGCAGCGCAAGGCTGGGATGGGCAGTGCTGGGTGGCAGGAGGAGTAAAGCGTGGCCACCCACCAGAGAGCTGAGAGTTGCCTGTAGTTGGGGTCGGCTCAGCACCTGCAGGACACAAAATCTGCAGGAAATACTTGGCTGATACACTGGGGTGGATTTGAAAGAGCCGTAAGTCATCTAGAGTCAAATTTATCCAGTGCATAAAGGATGAATTTGGCTCATATTTTTCAGCCATCAGTTTAATTCGGGAGAGTGATTTGCCACAAACTGCTTGTGCATCAGTAATTCAGACCAAAGGTAGATTATTTTTAATGCACAAAGGAAAGGAGGCACCTTGATAGGAGAGTTGACTTGCTCTCCTGTCTCTTACAGTAGATTTTTTTCTCTTAATTAAACTGGGATGACACATCAGGCAAATTCTTGACAGACTGGCAGCTTTGTTCGTTCTTCTTGGGTACACTGTCATTCATTTATGGTCATTGCCTTGTAGAAATCGCCTCTTTATTGAAAACTGAATGTATTTTGAAATGCTGATGACTGGTTATACCTTCTAAATTACAGCAGTAGCGAGCCCAGCTGCAAACCTAAATATTATTTCAGCATGTAATGTCTTGTACCATGCTTGCGCAGCAAGAAGGGCATGGGATGAGAAGGTAGCAAGTGCCAGTACAAAACAATCCAGCCCTGTTCCCTTTGCTAAAAAGCTGAGATTTAAAAAAAAAAATCCCCTCTCTTTCTTCCAGAGCATCAGAGGAAGAGAGGAACAATTCAGTGGCACCTCCTTCCAGGAACAGCTGGTGCAACGAACAGATGAGGCAGTATAGCATAAACTGTAGCCACTCTGTTCAGGCTGCACAGTGCTTGCTTACGTCGTTACACATTTTGGATGTGTGGTAGGAGCGGAGAGAGATGCTGGTACCCTGTTCAAGTGCTGTAGTGACAGCATCCTTTAGCTTTGCGTTCTCTGAATCTCTGGATTGCTGATGTCTGTCCCTGGGCAAGATGTCCTACCTGGTTTACGTTCTGCAAGCGTTACCAAATAGTTCAGGAAAAGAAACGAATCATTGCAGGGAACCCTGGGCATGGCTGCAATTAGACTGGAGTAAGCCCTGGCGGGAGCTGGGAAGCAAGGGGGAACATGCATGCGGGGGGGATGACTATTTAGTGTGAGAGAGAGGAGCACATGGTGGAGCTGCTGCTGCTTCTCCACCTCTTCTCCGACCCACAGGTGCTGCGGCCAGTGAGGAAATCTCCAGGCGCAGCTGTGTTTTGGGGAGGCTGCCAGCCCCTGTTATGTTGTAGGCAGCACGGAAGAGCTCTACTGTATCGATGCTGGCAGCTGAACTGTGCTAACAGATCCACTTAAAAAAAACAACATCTGAAAGGCAGTTCCTGCAGACACAGCTAAATGCTGTGGTCATACTTAGCCAGGGTGGATGGGGCAGCATCGCCCCTTGCCAACGAGGTGCAAGCAGTGTAAAGTACTCCAGGCTGCGGTCCTTGCTTCCCCACCTTCCATACTGAGGTCAAGCTACACTAGCAAGAACCATCCTCAAGCCCCCAAACTGTGTTTTTAAGTGGTTGTACAAATACAAATGGAGGTCTAGGGGGTTTGGGGAGGAAAGCTGTGGAAGTACATGAGAGGATGAAGTTTGAGCTGTTCCCTGGAATATGTTTCCCAAGTGCCCCTTTCCGGCAGCCAGGCAGCTGCCAGCTCACCGGAGTGCATCTGGCAGCAGGCTTTTGAATGGAAATGTACTCCAGAGCGGCGCAGAGGCTGCTGGGGATGATGGTAGGTTTTTCTACCTGCAGTTTCAGAAGACCAATCCAGTGGTACTTGCTGGGGCTGAGAAGGAAGGACACTGTGTGCTGAGGGAATTACTTTCTCTAGTTTATTATGCGAAAGAGAAGCTAAAGCTACAAAGCAGAGAGTGACGTGGTGAGGAGAGGAAAAGTCATGAACAGAAGTAATCGCTAGAATTTTCTGTCCTCAAAGTTTTGTCTGTACGTTGTGTCTGATGGAAACCTAATGCTTTAGCTTATAGTGCTTTTGTGCAAGAGAAGAGGGGAGAATTAAAACTAAATTGACAAAAGTTTTGAGCTGCATTATCTCCTGCTGGAGTCACAGAGAGGCAGGCACTTTTGTAGATCTGGGCCATATGTTCTCCTCTCCATGTCTGGTTGCATTAAGATTGCTGGCATCTTTGCTGGTGGTGTGAAGACAAGCACAGTTTCACCTGTTTCCATGGCCAAGAGTAGGGAGATGCGTGGATGGACCAGAGCTTGCTTTTCTTCCCCCATCTAGACCAGTAGAGCCGCTGTGAGAGCAGACACAGCCAGGTGAAAGCAGTTTAAGGAAGGTCATACTGCAAGTCAGGAGCTGAAAGAGGCGCTGAGCATCTTGCCTGCTGGCTTCCCTTGCCCCCCAGCATCCTGCAGTGTTACGGCCCAAGGTCATCAGACCCTGTGCGGGGTTTAGTGGGGGCTAAGGGCAGTGCTGAGAGGGTTGTCTTGTAGAGAGAGCGCTGTAATAGTGTTATTGCCTCTGTTATTAAGTTAACATACACACACACACTCTCTCTCATCATCATTACAGGCTGATCTGCAGATCGGTAGCACCTACAGTATCCAGCAATGCTGATAATGTTGTCTGAATGCTTGACTTAGATTATGTTTTTATGAAATACGAAGTCACTGTGTAATGGAAAGGTTAGAGATGAGGCAATTCCAGTGCTAATGGTGGTACTGCAGGATCAGTTGTGCAGTTGCTACTAGTTTTTTCAATGTATTGGAAATCTTCATGGCTCAATGGTATTTATGATCTGAATTTTTCTGCTGTACAAATTCTTGGTCACCTGTAAAACATGCATGCTGTTACCACAGAGATTTTGCAGTAAGGATTACAAACAAAGCACGTGCATGAGGAGATGCAGCAGTGACTACTCAACATTTTTTACCATTGTGGAGAGATACTATGCTTTATAAAAATCATTTTTCCTCTCCTTTCTCACCATTCACTGGTGTTATACTATGGATCGTGTTGACAGCCCATTATCCTTTAACAATACTTACAAATTTGAGGCACCATATATAATGTTATGCTGATACTATTCTTCAAGTTCCTCTTTCTTATTTAAATGTAATACTCCAAAAGATGGAAGAGCTACTTTGCGAAGGGTGTCAAAACTGGATTTCTGGCTCAGCATCCACTTTATGTCTTCCTTGCAGGAGATGAGACTTAATCCCCATCTAGTTCTGCAGAAAATGGGAGGTAATGACAGTTACCAGAGGTGTGCCTTGTGCAACCCTGGAGCTGCCGTGGTGTGTACCTCCTTTGTCACAGGCTGTCACGGTGGAAGCTCACAGGAAGTGGAGCTGAGCGTTGGTGCCATTCCTCTTCCAGGACAGGGAGAAATGCCTCGTGGTGCTAGCAAATAGCTGCCCCACCACACACACACTCAGCACGTGGAGGTACACGTGCATGCTGCCCTGCTGGAGGCCATCAGAGGGGATTTGTGTCATGGCAGACCAAAGAGTGGAGCCGTTTGCAGATGGATTAAACAAGACTTGAAGGAATGATTCATTCGGAGATGGGCTCCAGATGGTTTGAGGTGAATTGGATTTCAGCCCTTTGAGACAAGGGCTGGGGATCAGACACAGCAGATATTAGCATTTTGGCCATTAAGCAGGTCGTGCTCCGGGTGCTGGGTCACCGCACATGTCCCCAAAGAGGAACGGTTATGGCCAGGCTCTCCCTTGGCAGCCAGCACGAGGAACGTGCCTGCAGGTGTATGCCCACCCCACTCCCCACCGCAGTTAGTGCAAGGGGTGCTCTGCAGACCCTCCGTGTGACCCCGGCTGGGGTGGAGAAGGACCAGGTTCAGCTCTGCCTCCAGGTAGCTGCTCTGGAAAAGGCAGATTTCCTGGGCAGGGGAAGAAGGGAACCCATTCTTCATTGCTTACCTGCTCTGTAGGCACCACTTCCCCTCCTTCAACTTCCAAGGAGATGGTACAACGCAGTCCTTGTGGATTTTATCATAATCACTCCATGTGGCCTGCAGGACATGGTGGCCTGCAGAAAGCCTCTGCATATGCTTGTAGTCAACCGAGAGCAATCCAATTCTCCTTGGTGTTTAAAGGTGCATAAACATTTTCAAAAAAGGCAATGGCAATTTATGTCTCTGTTAGAGGTGTCATAAAGGAGGAAGAAGGTACCATATTGTCTTTCGCCCCAGGAAAAGAAGGTAGTGCTGTCAGCTGGGTTTATAGTTCTGTTGTGTTGTGTTTTGTTTTTCTTTGGCACACATCATTATGGTTCATAATTTAAAAACATGTTTTTGAAAAGGAACTTTTTAGGCTTGTTTTTGTTAATGGCAAAAACTTCATCAGATTGAAATCATGCCCATTCTGATGATATTTTATTTTGTGATGGTGTAAGAACCTTCTAAGAGCTTCCAGGTTCCTGTGAAGTCCTGCCCAGAAGATGAATCTAGAGGACCCGGGGGGAGGAGGAGGGCTGGCAGTGTCACACGGACGCGGCACCGCAACACGGCTAGTCTTACATTTGACTCTCAGCCGCTGAGCTCACGGTGGCTGACTGCCACTGGGGCTGGAGATGAGCTACAGGGCAGGAAACCCAGAGCATCAGATAGTGCATGTCCTTATAAAACCAGCTGATTCGCCTCATCTTTTATTCTTTGTGGCACTGAATTCATTAAGTGGTTAGAAACTTATCTGCAGCAGGCATAGCTGCTGAATATTGCTGTCTTGACAAGAATATAGGTATTCATCCAGCTAAACTTGCCTCCTGTTAAGGGAAATAATGCAATATGAATAATCAAATGGATTGAAGCCCAGGAAATGGACCATTCTTCTGAAGTAAAGCAGCAAGTCGTTAGATAAAAAGAATCTGTGTCCTTCTCAGAAAAGCTGCAAACCAGCTTCATCCAATTTCTATAGATAAATCACTGCTGCATTTAACTTTGAATTTAACTAAATGCTGGCCAGAACACTAACGAGTTCAGTGATGCTGAGAGCAAGAGGTTTTCAATACCGTCACTCCAAATAACACGTAGCCGCAACGATCAGTGAGTTTACAGGCCAGGCATTCCCAGCAGCCTTCCTTACGTGGACTCTGAAATCTTTTGTTCATCTTCAGTGTTTAAACTGGGTAAAAAAATCATTTGCAAAGTGAGACAAAAAGAAGCATTTAGGTGAGATTGTCTTGCACACCACACCGCTGCTGTTAGTTATTTGGCGAGTCACAGAATCACAGAAAGTTAGGGGTTGAAAGGGACCTCTAGAGATCATCTGGTCCAACCCCCCTGCCAGAGCAGGTCCACCTACAGCAGGTTGCACAGGATGGCATCCAGGCGGGGTTTGAATGTCTCCGGAGTCGGAGGCTCCACCACCTCTCTGGGCAGCCTGTTCCAGTGCTCTGCCACGCTCAAAGGAAAGAAGTTCCTCCTTAGGTTGAGATGGAACTTCCTATATTCAATTTTATACCCATTGTCCCTTGTCCTATGACTGGGTACCACTGAAAAAAGACTGGCCCCCTCCTCCTGGCCCCCTCCTTTTAAGTATTTGTAGACATTGATGAGATCCCCCCCTCAGCCTTCTCTTCTCTAGACTAAAAAGATCCAACTCCCTCAGCCTTTCAAGTCATTTCGAGTCAGGTAACAAGCATTGTAATGAGTGTGGAAAACAGGGGAATATTTACAGGAGAAATGAGAGCATCTAAATTGCCATAAGGATAGTAGCAACAAGCACACAGCAAAGCAGGGTACTGTGTTACATCCTTCAGATTTATTACCAAGTTCCTTGCTATTCTTCCCCAACAGATTTTTGTATGCAAGGCAATTTTGATTGTCATCAATCTCAAGTGCTTTTCCTGAGCATTGATCATTCCGTAGGCCTGAGGAGGAATAAATATCTGTTTTTAGCTAATAATAGGGAAACTGAAACATTCCTACTTTTCTTTACCGTTGCCCATTTTCTGTGCTTCTCCCAAATTGAACAAAAAACCAAAACCAAGTGCATATTAGCTTTACAGAAAGACACACAAATCTGGGGTTTCTTTTCACACAACGGGACATTTCTAGACTAATCACCTCATGTATGAAATTTATAGAGCCACCATTGCTCATTTTTGTGACTTGCCCTGTTCTCTTAGATTGAAATTAAGCAATGAATCTCCAAAAGCTAATAGGCTTAAATTTTGAACTTTTACTCTGTGTTGCATAAAATATCAGGACACGAGCTGACGTGCTGACACCTGAACATGTTTGGAGAAAGAAAAAGGATACCGGCCCATTAAAGCCATCTTTCCAGGAGTTTTCTCATCTTCTCTCCCTGTAAATTGCCTCTGGAGTTGTTGTTCTAGGAACACTAATGGCAACTAAGATCTGAAAGCTCTCGATCAATTAAAGCAGGCAGACTTGGGCAGTGGGAGACCTGCTGCTGGACTGGCTGGCAGCACGTCTTTTCCAAAGCTGTCATTGTCCTTGTCCCTATAAACAGAGACGATAAGTAGAAATTATTTACAGTGACGGTTAAGAACAGTATCTTTTCTTAATGTCTCATGAACCGCCTTTGCTTTTAGAATAAATCTAGAATAAATCTTAACAGTCAGGAATCACTAAGCATAAAATACAAGCACAAAAGGCTTACATCTCTAAATAACAATTATTAGATTCCTTTTTGCAATAAGCAGAAAGCTTTTTCATGTCTCTAGAAATCTGTTTAATATTTAATGGACTCCTAAATTATTCACACGTTAAAGTGTTCAACTGTTGCTGTCATTTAAAGAGCAAGTGCCCAGCAGGAGTCTTGCATGGGGCTTTGTAGATCACGTCAAAGCATAACATTTGATTCATTAAAGAAATGTTATACTTCCAAAGGCATCCAATTTATATTCTGTTAATCCTGGCCTGACTGATAAAAGATCGGTTGAGATTTCCTGTTTTCATTCTTATCTACCTGCTCAGTAAAACTTTTCACCGTCCCACAACAAATTTAGGATCCCAAGTCACCTGGTACTGTTCTAATAAAATCTGTGAACTCTTTTAGGTGGAGAAACTGTCCATTTTTTCTGCAGTCCAGGATAACTAAAATAATATGCTTAGTTTTGAGTGTAGTTTATAACACTGCTCAGCTTTCTGGAAACGGTATGCACAAATAGACTATCTAGACCTTGATGTTGATGTAAATCACGGTAGCTTCCAAAACTGTCAGAAACTGGGATCTCATTTTTTGCCCCCTACGAAACTATCAGCCCTGATCTTCTCATTTCCTCAAGCTTTCTCTCCTCAAATAAAGTGAAGGTAGTAAGATTAAGTTCCCATGATTTATTTTTGCTTTTCGGTGTTTGTTCAAATCCCTTGAAAACTTTAAAAAAAGCACTTTTGGAAAATTAAAATGGGAAAATCAAAAATGAGGAAGAGGAAGTAAGTTTTTTTCACTTAAAAGCCTCTTTGGCAAGGACCATCTCTCCTACTCTACAGTTTGTAAGCACTTTTACTACTGGATATTGGCTTGTGCAGTTCCTCAGTCCCATCAGTAATCTACATAACTTAAACACCGTGAAAGTTTGATTTTTATTTATTTTTTATATATATATGAAGTGCCTATCCTCCATATGCTCCTGCCTCATGGGGCCCACTGACTGTGGTGCCATGCCAGAGCGTGTGTCCTCAAGAACCACCATGGTGGTGGTTGGCAACACTGGTGCAGTGGCTGTGCCCAAACAACCGTCTTGACTCTTCCCCAGGCACGACTCACCCGTTTGCAGAGGGCAAAGTGGAGGCATCCCCTAGATCTTTCCTAGTTGCTCTTGGAATTTTGTGGGTGTGGGGATGCAGGGTGGCAGCCCCTGGGCTTGCTGAGGCATTTGCAAACTTACTTGTCTGTAATAGGAGGGCAGGGAAAAAAGCAGCATTGCCCTACAGAGACTTGCCGAGCTTGATGTTGGTTGTAGTGATAAGGAACTAAAAAAGGATAAGGGAAAGTCACCTAGGGATTTCACATTAAGCGTTCACCGAGACCTTTTACCAGTGGAAGGAGGATGTGCATAAGCTAGGATGAGCCTTTCAATTTATACATTGATAAAAAACTGCACGTTGTTTAGTTCTGATTTTCCTCAAGAGAGGAGTTTAATTCTCTGTTTTATGGACAGGTTTCTCTCCAAACAGCAATATTTTATTACTCTGTTTTACAACACTAGTAGTCATATACTACTAGAAATACAGAGCATATGTAGAGGAGCAGGAGACCCTAAGTAGCCCTGGCTACTCAGGATGAGGGATTGTAACTGCAGTGTTGTTCCCAGGGCCCTGAAGGTAGAGTCTTCTTTAGAAACATCAGAAAGACGGGGAAAATGGAGGCATTAGTGTCCATTGATCTTCAGCTAATGTCCAGGGGTTGTTCTTGTGTGTGCTCACACTTGCCAGCTGATTCTGATCCCTGCTCCCAAAGCGCTGATTTCTTTTCAGTCCCCAGAACTGCTCTTGTTTTTAAAAGCTGTTGTGCTGACTCTTGAAAGGATGCCGGATTTTCATTTGATGAATTACAGAGTTATCTATCCTCGTCTGTTAATTGCACGGAGGAATTTCTCCATTACTTGTTTTCAATGTGGTAATGGCATTATTCCTCACTCTGTGTCTGTAAGGTTTTGAGTGGAAGGAAACTAAACTGTTTTGATATTATTTCAGGCAATTCAGAATTTTGTTCTCATTTTTGGGGCTGGGGGCTTCCTCAAGTTGTGTGTTTGTTTCTTGGATAAGACCTGCTGAAATGGTTATTATTTGGCATTTAACTCTATGAGAAATAGTTCCTTTAAGCATGTTTTGCACAAGAGCAGAGAGGCTAATCCCATGCCTCTGACAGAGGGTTATTTTTACATAATTATTTGTCCAGCCCCTCAGTAACATGATATCAGGAAACAAGAACGACGATGTGACACTGCGCTAAATGAACCCCAATCAAGAAACTCAGAGGGCTTTGTTGGGATTAGAAACTTGATACAGTCTTTTCCTTTGTCACTGATTTCTAGCAGATGGACACATTGGACTTTTCCAGCAGTAAGGTACACGCTTTATTGGGGACTCTCCGATTGCCCTGTTTCAGAGAAATAAAATGAGTGACAGGTTGGAAAGGGAAGACAAGGAAACAGGGTGTGCAGAGACACAGTAGGAGACAGCCCAGCCCTGCAGTGGGGTGAAGAGCCTGCAGGGCTTCTCCCTGCCTCAGTGTCAGTATCTCTCCCACACAGATTTTTAAGCACATACTTGGACCTCAACGGAAATCAGCCAGGAAAATATTTTGAGATAAATACTCTGGAGTTGTATTTGCTCATAGACTTTTTTAACTTCACTCATATTTTGATTGTGAGGCTAAGGCAGGGGATACAGCCTGCTTGTCTCGGGCGTCTCATTTACCTCCAAGTGTAAGATAGCAAACGGGTCAGTCCTCCTAAAGTAGATCCCCAAGTTTCCATCCTGAGGCGATGGAGAGCTGGGTTTCTCCTGCCGGCCTCCATCGGGAGGGTCAGTGGGCTTTGGACACTCCTGCACTCGGAGGCGCAGGAATCCCTCCGGGAGGCTTTCATGGGCAATTATCTCTGTCCAACGGCATAGGGGGATGTGGATATGTGCTCTGGGAACATCCATCTGCTGCATATGTGGCAGTCAAGTGTTCAGGCTAGATTGTTGGATCTCACCTGAACTGTATATGACTCCCAGTTCCTTCCCAGTGCCAGGTTCTGTCAGAGGCACCCAATGATGGGGAACATTGTTCTACACCATAGGTGGGGTATGAGGTGCAACCTAGATTTTCTCTATAATGTATTTTAGACAACACAGGTGCTGCCCATAGGAAAAGTCATCTGATCTGTGCTTTGCATTGGCATGTTTGGATTAATGCCGCTGCACCTTATTTCAGCACTGGGTGGTGGAAGATAAACAAGGTGTGTGTATTAAGAGCTGTTTCTGCTCTGGTTTCTATTCCCCAGGGATATGAAGCTGGACGGTGGACGCCAGTGCCATTCTACCGGAGTGTGTCTCAAAGAGATAATTGGTCTTGAAGGTGTGGAGCTCGGAGCAGATGGGAAGGTGGGGGACGCTTCAGTTCCTACTCCATTAGATTTTTGTGCAGCTAATAACAAGCACAGATACAGAAATAAATTATAATGTGCAGTGTAACACAATAGTTAAAGCACAGCATGTGCAAACTGGAATTCAGGAGGACTGCCCAAGCTGTCAATGCAAACAATTCTGTTTCCTTGAAGAAATTTGCCTGTGGCAACATCCGAGTCTGTAAAGCGTTACTGAATCGTGCAGCCTTCCCCTGGCTCTAACAGGAGGTATCACTGCAGAGTATGTTGTCAGAGGCTTGAAAATAATTTCTGGTGAGAGTTGTAAGCTGTAATTCTGTTCGCTCTCAATTTTATTTAATAAAATAATTTTTGCTCAACAGTATATTTTTCCAAAGAGCAGGAAGACAGTAGTACAAATCAGATGATTATGTCAAAATCTAAGAGTGCATTCACTTGAATAGAATAAGCAATTGTGAATCTGTAGGGAAAGTGATCCGTATATAGAGGAGAGACAATTTAGATCATAAATTAAAACATTTTTTGTGGAAAGCTTGATTTACTTTTTACAGTTCAGTTTACCCAATCTGCTGTCATTTATGGATTTAAAGGCTCTAGGTCAGCGCTGCTGCACATGGTGTGCTCACCTAACCAGATGTCTGGCCAGACCACAGGCTGTAAATTCCTGAGGACAATGTGTCTGCTTATAAATAAATGAAAGCTCACATGATTTATTTGATACCTGTTCTGACCTCCTCATAAACCAGTCTAGAGTCTGAGACTTTTTTTTTTTCTTCGATATAATGTTATTTTTGGAAAATAAACCTACGAGAAGCAAGGCCAAGGGTGCTAGCAGATAATTGGTAAGCTCTAAAAATAAATTTGTCACAAGTTATTCATTCACACTTAGTCAGTCTTAGGAGGTAGTAAATAATCTCCCACAGCCATTGCTGTAAACTGGTAGCTCATTTATGACACCAATAAGACTCTGCCAGACAAAATCCTAGAGGACAAAAATACCAGAGAAAATGCTTAAGTTTAGAAACGTGAATTCAAGTGATTTGCCTGTGGCTGCTCTGTGCTGAGGGACCCATATAGATGATGCTGTTCCAGTAAAGAAGCAGCTGAAACCTGCTACAGAAAAGGACTGCTGAAAAAAACCTCCCAACCAAACTGACATTTTTAAATCTGACCCTTGAGTAGGATTTTGCAAATCCAGCGTATTAGAGCTTGTGTGTATGCGTTTGTGGTTTTGTTTTGTTGAAGAATTAATGCCTTTGCAAAAGTTTTTTTTTGCATGGATAAACTGACTGCGCTGAAGTAAATGTAGGTGCCTGGTGTTTATTCATCTGTGCCTAACTATTAAATCCAGAAAATCCTCCGCTAATTTGGCTTCTCTTGCTTCCAACTGGGATGCGCCAAAGGCATTCCTCTGCAGTCAAGCTGGGCTGATAGTAACTGTTTGTCCGTTCTGACTTTCTTTTTAGACGGTTTCTTACACGCAGTTCCTATTTCCCACCAATGCTCTGGGAACACGGAGGAACACAATAGACTCCACCTCATCCTTCTCCCAATTTCGCAATGCAAGCCATCGTAGCCTTTCTTTGGCAAGAGCTAACAGCACCCAGGGGAGCATTGATGCAGGTAACTTCTCAAGAAGCTTGTTTTAATAACCTTCAGTGCCCTGGTGATAGGCAGTTGTTGTGAAGGATGGACATACGTCATGTTTTGTCCCCTTTTTTTGCTTTACCTAAAGCAAAATATAGTCTCATGTCACGGGTGAAACACAGCTCGTTCCCTGTTTGTTTAACAAAGCTGGCTTATGGATGATGGAAAGTTAAGTAAACAAGGCTGCAGGTCATATGGCCAGCCCCTGATGGCACTCGGCATGCCTCCCCCTGTCACTGGCATTGTTTGTTCCTCCTGCATTGGGCTCATCATTACCTTCCTTTGCTATGGAAAATTTACAGTGGCAACACGGTAGTCATAAACTGAAGGTGTAAATCGTCCTTGTGACCTTTATTAGGCTGGAAAGGGCAGTGTTCACAAAACCGGGTACAAAATGTAAGCCAAAGCCCTGTATGCTTAAGATACTTTGGCATGTTAAATGAAAGAAACCATAACATCCCCAGAAACAGATGAAACTTGTTGCCTAGAATAAAAGTCATTGTGGAGCTTTTGCAGTTCTGTAAGCCCTAAATTCAAATTTCCAAGGTAATTTATAAGCTTTAAGTCCTGTATATCTTTGCAAATTGTATTAGTATTGATGTAGATGTAGAGAAATCTTTTGACTCTTCCAAAAATCTTGCATGCAGATCGTCTCGTGCATTAGCTGTGAACTCATTGCCACTTTTTGTTAAGTCCAGAGATGTCTTGACATAATGAATTCCTTTCTTCTATTTGCCATTGTTTTATAGGTAGCGACCTGGGAGACTTTGTTGAATATGATCCAAATCTTTTAGATGATCCCCAATGGCCATGTGGCAAACATAAGCGGGTTTTAATATTTCCTTCATATATGGTAAGTGATATGCAAAATGAGGTGCAGCACAGATAAATTTTGGGAACAATATTTTGAAGGTTGAGGTTACATTTGGCCATATTTTAAGAAGATTATTATTATTTTTAATCTACTAATAACAGCTGTTTGGAATGCTTTGTTCTAAATGACAGTTACTTACCAGGACGTGTAAAAACAAACTCATGGAGGTATTACAAAAGTAAACGCTTTTATTACCACTGTATTTCATAAATGCTTTAGATGAAAGGCTTGTTAGAACAATGCATTCATTCTCTCGCATTCAGAGGAAAATCTATACTTCCTCTAATTGGCATCTATTACAAAATAGGAGGATGCCCATTAGGGTTTTTCCAAAGTCACGAAGCTGCATTGTGTTTTGATGCTTATCGTTCACTCCTTGGAACAGCGCTTTGGTGTCTAGTAGAGCCTTTGTTTCCCAGGTATTTATTTCACCATGGGATAGTCCTTCCTTTAATTGCAGCAATTATGAGCAGAGCCTGTATATTTTTCACTATATCCAAACCCATATAACAATACATACGCATAGCTGTTCCTTGATCTGTGCTCGAACTCAGTGTTTTCTGTGGCGAGACACTCCTGTAGCCTTTTTTCGGTTGCACCAAGTCCGTGGACAGGTGTGCTATTTTGGCAGGACTGCTGCAAGATGCAGTGCTGTCATATGCACGTGAGCATGTATCTGTCTAATTACACATCCAGCAGGGAAAAGCTTATGGTTGGGTTTTTTCTGAAGTATACAAATGGGATAGGATTTGAAACACTGAGGTCTGAAGTGTCCTCCACCTCCTCACTTAACTTGAAATAGAGATACGATTTAAGAAACTACTAACGTATGTGAAGATGCAGTCTTTGTACGTTCTTTTCTGCCCTTCATCTTGGTCTTTATTTGGTAATAGGGCTCTTGGGTGCTCCTTCTTCAAAATGAATGGAACTTGCATGTTCCATGTAGACTGAAGGTTAACTTCTTGCTGCAAGAATGTTCTGCCTGTTGCACAGAAAGGCTTGATTGAGCTCTGAGGCTGTGTTTGTGCTAAATTTTAAAGTTGGAAGTCCAGTATGTCCTCTGCTTACTTTCAGCCAGTTTTACTTTTAAGGTTGGCAAGTTATTTTTTGGCTGCCAACCCACAAAGTGTCAGCCTTTCGTGGCAGCTACGTCTGGGTGGGAAAATAATTGTTAGGTTTTGATATGGTTATTGTCACAGGCAGGGAACTGTCTTCCCTCAAACGGAAAGATGTTGTTAACTGGCATCCAAAGTGAACATAGCTTTTTTAGCAGTTACGGTTGTGTTTCCAGCCTTCCTCAGGCTGAGAATATGTGCCAGGCAATCTGAGTCCTCTAGGATCACCTGAGGTCTTTGATCCCTTTTCAGCTTGGTGTTGAGATAGACGTGGTCAGAAGAGCCAAAATAGGTCAGGGGAGGTCTCCACCCAGGAGTGGGTGTTCGATGCCCCCTTCGTTCGATGTGCCAGCTAACTGCAGCCTCAAAATTGAGGTACTTTTTATTGCAGCATCTAAAAGCATCTAAAGTGGGGATTTCCACTGTGACAGAGGTATGATTAGATGCTTTAAAGGTGAAAAGTGGACTTCAAGGGTAATTGTTAAAATCACTATTTGTCTAGAATGTGTCTGCGTTGACTGGGGTCTCCCTGCTTTTTCATTTTCTCTAGGGGTTAATTATTGCTGTGTCTGGAAAGATACCTTATTTCACATTTGGGGCTTTTTTTGCCTGAATTTGCCTTCCAGCTGTCACTTCATCAGCACTGCCCCGAGGGTCTGCCAGCACTCAGGTCTCCCTCTCTGAAGGCAGGCATTAATCTAAGAAAGGGCTGAAGGACATTAAGTGCTGTGTTTCTTTTGTTGGTGGGAGTAACTGGCAGGTGCCAAGAGCTCTCTTGTCCAAGGATTTTGCCTGCCCCTCGTCGAAGCAGCGTAGCTGTGATGCCACGCAGGAGCTACAGAGCTTTGCAAGAAGCCAAAGAGTGGGTGGTTGTTCTTCAGGGCTTGGCTAAGAGATTTCATGGGGAGCTAGTGATTTTGCAACTCAGGCTGTGGGTAAGGAGGGCTTGTGCGTTGAGCTGGTGAATATAGGGCCATATTGCCCTATATTGCGAGACTTTATGTGCATCCATATTAGACTTTGCAGATTCAGCTGGCATTCCCCCTCCCTGCAGTTCACATCAGTGTGAACAGGAGCATAATAGGCTATAATTTCAAGTCATTTTCTTCCCCAAATATAAAAATCGTCGTACGCTGCAATTAAAGCAAATTGCAGTCTGAGGCCAGCGAGAAACCTGTGGTTTTTTCCTGACCAAGCACAGCCATCGTGTTACCAGCAGACCTCTGCCAAATGACCGCGGAGTTGTAGAGCTGCTGTACGTAGATTGAGACCAGTTTCTGGTCCTGAGCGAAATACAGCTGTAATTACTGCCTCTCGCAAGTGCTGGAGCAGCTGAGAGCAGCTCTGATGTCAGCACCGAACATTTTGTTGTATGTGGAGAGCTGCAGCTTGTAATTAAAGTTTCGTTACTCGGCCAGCATTGAGCGTTAAGGCTTGGCAGCTGCAAGCTCATAGATATTTCAGGCACACCTCCCCCTCCTGCCTCTTATGGATGTCGGAGCAATTAATAGGGGGAAGGTGTGCGAGAGGAATGTGAAGGCACGGCAGTATGGATGAGCGAGGCTGGATGCTGGGCTGCGGCACTGACTGTTGAATAGGGCTACAGGCACCGATATTACTCCTGGGAAGCCCAGCTCGTGCTTTGCAGGCCAGGATTTCTCTGCCCGTAAAGCTCCCTTGAGGTCTGTGTGAATGCTGCAGGCTTTATCCCAAGGCGTAGGACAGGCGAAATGTGTGGTCCGGCTTGGATTTTACTCTGAAATACGTGCAGTTAGCACTCGAGCCTATGCGACAGGGGGTTCCCTCCATTTTTGTGGAGCCTGAGTCTATCATCACTGACATTGACTTTAAAGTCTTGCAACTTTACCGAGCTGAAT
Organism: Chionis minor; assembly: GCA_013398295.1. Taxonomy (NCBI): domain Eukaryota; kingdom Metazoa; phylum Chordata; class Aves; order Charadriiformes; family Chionidae; genus Chionis; species Chionis minor. The sequence continues at coordinate 1,236,171 of VZSF01000446.1, forward strand.
TAGTCCCAACTCGCAGAGGATTTTTAACTACCAGTCCTCCACTGTTTTCAAGGAATAGCTGAGCTTCCTCCTTTAAGATAGCTGTAGGGAAGCAGAAGTGCTTTCGGTTTGGTCTTTTTTTACAGCCAAGTTCCTAGCTTGAAAGGGTATACACTTCCCGGTCACATTTCTAAAAGTAATACTCACAAACAGCCTGTCAGGGGATGATTCTGAAAAAGCAGCTTCAATACTTCCCCAGCACAAACTCTACGGCTTCTACTAATTTTGTTAGTCATATTTAAATTCTGGTCTACCCCAGAGAAATTATTTTGCTTTATGTTGGCTTCGTAGGAGAGTCTACAATCTCTACCGCAATATAAACAGTGAGAGGTAGAAGAATTTCATGCTGGGGGGCGGGGGGGAGGAGGGAAACATCATGTCACGGTTAACAGATGTCTTCCTGGCTGATACTGCTAAAACAGGAATTCTTGCAGATTCTTAAATCTCTCCAGAATGGGAACTTTATCTACCAGAGAGAGCAGTGATTTCTGTGCCTGAGTCTCCCTCCCGTTGACCAGGGTACATCCAAACTCGTCAGTGCCTCCCTGCATTCTTGCCAGCAGAAACAAACTCCTTCTGTGCAGGAGGAGAAAATTCACGCCGCAACAGGCGTGCGGCTGGCCCCCGCCGTCCTGTGTTCGTTGGAAACACAGGAGCTTCTTCACCTGGCTGCCGTGCACTGCCCAAACTTGCAGCAAAAGAAGAAAAGCCCACCTCCGTAGCGTCTTGACTTTGAGTGACCCTTCTGTAGTAACATCCCCGCAATATCCATCTATCCCTGCCCAAGGGGATACACTTGGAAATTGCTTTGGGTACTTAACTACAATTTCAGCGTATGGGTTTAATTATGGCGAAATAAATTGGCATCTCTACACGTGTCGCAGAAGCCTGCAGTGCTCTTAGAACGGGCTGACCGGCAGCCTGCCTTTGCCAGGTACTGCACTGGTGTCAAGCACAGCCAGGCTGCGTTAGTAAGTATTAGTCTCCTGATGTGATTTTAAAATTAGAACTGCTCGCTGCCCTGGCTGTTTAGGCTAACAAAAGCCCTGCACGATGATATAGCGCATTCGATCTCTCGCTCCCCCGTTCTGTCTTCCACAAGGAGCATCAAGGTCAGGAGTACTCCGCTACAGCCGGCGTCCTTCGGTGCCGTCACCCTATTCTTCGAGCCGCTTCCATAGTTATAAATTAAGCATCTCCAAACTGCTTTTTTATCAGCTGCTGACCTTGTACCCAAAAGTCTCAGGGAGCAGAGGACCACAATGGTGGTATATATTCCTATTTAAACCCTGTGCTCTATGCATTTGATGCTATATTTGGCTCAGACTCCAACAGACAACTGTTTTGTAACAATGACACACTGCATTAATTGAAATTGTTTCAGTGTGTTAACCATATAAAGTAAACTGGTGCCCTTCCATGTACAAAGAGGCAGTTTTGAGATGATTTGCTTTATGAAATTTGAAATCTTTCAGTTTAAGATCCTTGAATGTTGATAACTTTCTAACAACAGAAATATCTTCTTTAGTCTTCCTGTTCAGTTTTTTTTGCTGTTGTTCGGGGGTTTTGTATTATAAATAAGGAATCGCTCCCATTTTCTATCACTGTGTTAAGCCTCTGCTCTGTCAGGATTTCCCATATATATGCATCTTCAGTATAAGTAAATGAATTCGGTTCCTGACAGTTCATAGCTACATAGCTGGTCACCTGTGGTATGAACTAAGGTAGCCAGGCAGTGCAGAGTCATTAACTTCATTTGTTATGTGGTTGAGAACTTGCCATTGAACTACTGAAGTTCTGTTAAAGGAATCAGTCTTCTGTCTTTTCTCTGCAAAGCAGATTTATCAGGGGAATACAGTAATGACAGCTGAAGAGAGCCTATATATATCTTTCGTGTTATTCACCTATTTTATTCTGATTTTATCCTTCTTAAGCGGGAGATAGAGGCATCCAAGGCTAGATCATCTTTTACTGGTAGCATGCCAAAGTAGGATTTATTTTCGACAATATTTCATCTTGCCAGTCTTTCAACCATTTCAGGCATCCTCCCTCCTCCCATATTTATGAAACTATATATACAGCTTTCCTATGAGAAAGCAGCTGTTTGAAAACGCTTGTGAATAGCACAAGCTAACCTCCAAGTTCAAAACTGCCAGCCTTGCAAAAACCGTGCAGAGTAGAGACTTCGGCCGAAGCATTCGTCATGTTGACCAGGCATCTGTCAGCTACCATATATCAAGGCTTTCATTCGCCTTGTGCAACTTCCATCACCAAACTAAAATACACATATACAGCTTTGTATACAGAGAATGTGAAGAGAGCTCAGGAAGGAGTATTGCTGAATACTGAAGTGAAATGTGTTTTGTGCAAATAAGCTGTGAGAAGCAAGACAGGCATTTCTGGATGACAGAAGTTACAAACATTGGAGATTAGAGTACGAGAGAGACGGTTTGGTGGTTCCCAGCGCCTTGCTTGTGCGCCTGACAGCTCTGGGAAGAATAAGGAATAACATTATGTATTAGAAAGCACGTTTGGATAGAAAACCGCTGTGCTCCTTTTAGGGAAATATTTGCAAACCCGTCATAAAATCTGGGGCATTGATGTTGATCGGTGCTTCTACATGGCACATACCAGAGTTGTTCCAGACAGGGTAAAGTCCGTGACGTTTACAGTTGTATCTTCTCAACACGGCATCTCCGTTTGGGACTTGGCGGGCAGCTGAAGCGCAATGAAATAGCCTAAAACAGAGCGGAGGAGTGTAAACGCTGCACAGAGAACAGGCAGCGGAGGATGACGTTAGGTCGGGGTCTCCCCCGTGTCAGATCCCAGCTGGTCCTTGGGGGGTCACTGGGACACCCCAGAGGTTTCCTCCGCTCCATCCCTTGTGGGCAAGGGCAGTGGTGGGGGGTTGCTGTTCGGTGCCGAGCCGTTCCCGGGGTGCAAGAGATGCCCCGGGCAGGAGCTGGGTCAGCAGGACGGGGATTTTTCTGTAGTGCCCCAGCAGGACTGGGATTTCTCTGCAGCCTCATGAGTTCTGTGCCTCAGCCACAGCGTGACAGCAAGAGTGGTGCTCAGGTGCCTGGTCAGAAATGGCTAGGACTGTAGTAACTGATTTGATCACTCAACAGACACTAATTCAGCATTGCTTTTAAATTACCTGCCAACAGATATTCTTTTTTTTTTTTTTTTGCTGCCTGCCTCTGGTGGACAGGGACCCATGCATTTCTGTAGGCGCCAGCTGGGCAATCAGCATCCCCGCTGCTCAAAGTTGGGCTTCTGCAGCAGCTACCCAAAAAAAAAAAATAAAAATCAAGGGGAAAAAAAATAAAGTTGCACAATTCCTTTTCTTGACAATAAGGGCAGTTAGCTGAGTTCTCCAGCATGGCACTGACAAGATGAGACAGCTGCCTTGGAGCCAGTGTGTTCAAACATGCTGCCGTTATCCTGTTACATGAATCAAAACCAGCACACACCAGCTTTCATCTGGATTTCATTATTGTGATTTATATCATAGCGACTGTTGTCTCACAGGAAGCAGGAGTATACGGAGTGGGGGGGGGCAGAGATTCTTATCAACAGGACAAAATGGACAAATCTCTCTGTTTAAAAATAGCTGTACCTCCTTACCATTTTCAGTTTTAAGCTGTCTGCTTATTCTTAAGCCTCTTGAGTGCTTTGCTTTAAAGAATTTTTTTTTTTAAAAAAGAGCTTTTCTCCTTCTAAAGAGAATTTAGCTGAATTCTGGCAAATCCCCCACGGGCTGGAGGAGTCCCAGGTAAAACAGACGGTGCCCGCAGAGCGGCCGTGGGGAAAGGTGCACCCCGGGGGCTGCGCGGCGGAGCCCGGGGCTCGCTACCCCTCTGTGCAGTTGCCCCCGGAGCTGGGGTCACGCCGGCAGCTACCTGCTAGAGGTGAAAGCGACTGAAACTTGCTGTCCGGCATAGTTTCTGTGCAGCTGGACCCATGGGATGGTCAGGCCTTCCCTCTGCTGCTGTGCCCTTTCTGCTGCCAGGTGGTTTCTGTCGTGCAGGTGAGGTTCGTGCGCGATTGCGTCCTCCTCAGCACAAGGGAAGAGGATTACCTAGAGAGAGTCAAATGCAAGTCCACCCGGAAAAGCCCATGATCACTTTGTGGGAGATAATTAAGATAGAACTAAGGAGCTCCGTGGTGATGGAGAGCAAACAACAGGCAGTTAGGTTTGCAGTGAAGCATGAAATAAGGTGTCGTGTAGCTTTGCACAGTAGCACTGAGCTTGCTCTTTCTAGGGTTGCCCAAGACAACTAAGCAGCGCTGGTAGTTGCTAAAATACTCTTTGGGTTTAATGGCAGGTAGCCTTTGCATGCTCGGTGTCCTCTTGACACTCTGAGTAAGAGCAGCATGGACCAATGCTTCTGTACTTGGAGTAGCAGATGGTATTGGTCTAAATTATGTTACGTGGCTTTTTTCAGTAGTCCTCTTATAGCAGTACTAAGGAGGAACCCTCCTAATAACACATAAAACTCGCAGCGTATTTGTGTGTCAGAAGCACCCAGTGTGCTGATGCTTCTCTGGCAACAAAACCAAGGAGTAGGCAGGCAGGCAGCGGCATCCCAGGGAAAGAAAGGAGAGGAGAACTGGTAAGATCTTCATTCTTCTGCTTTGGAGAGCTGAGCCCTGCCAGGTGAGATGAAGCACAGGAGAAACTGTCTGACAAAGAAGCCACGGGCGCGCGGGTGCATGTGGATGTCCTTCCAACCTCAGCCAGATTAAAACCAGGCAGACCCACAGAGTCAGTTGAAGCCTTTCCCTCGGGCCCCGAGTAGGGCAAGGTTCTTCCTCCCTGTCTTTTCCTCTCTTCCTTTTATTCAGGCGTGGTAGCGCGTTGCCTACCTCGGCGTCAAGGCAGCCTATGGATTTTTAACCTCAATGGCACGGCAGTGTCTGCCTGGACCTGCACTCGAGCTCACCCATACGCATGCAGGGCAGCAGGGGTGGCTGAAGAGGGTTGATATGGCTTCCTCCTTTGTGATGATTTCCTATAACTGGCAGCTTTCCATAATAGGACTGAATTTCCTTGATAAAGTGTCCCCTTTTTTGAGCAAAATTTGGACTGGTGCCTAACACGTAACTGTGTTGGAGGGGGCTCACGAGCATTTATACTTAGGAAAACAGCAGGCAACTGTAGTGCGTGACGTGCCCAAGCAGAATTACCTGGCAGGGCACAGTGGGGAGCAATTTGTCTGGACAGATAATGCTTCTCGCGCTGCAAATTAGATAGCAGAATGGCCCACATTTTAAAATGTGTGTATGACCGCAAGAAGACCCCGTGGCAAGAAGTTGTTTTTCTCCTCTCTGTTATAGTATGTTTACTTCAAATACTGCTGTGGGCTATTCAAGAAAACACATGCTCTGCTTTCTTTTAAATTCTTACAGTTATCCATTATTTCAGTACCATTATCTTCTAAATAAAGTGCAGGAAAAGGTAGGTGTGTTTTACTCCCCTTCATGCTCATTTCGGATCCAGACAAGAACATGATCGGATAACAGGAGTTGTTCAATTGCTCTCTGGAGCTACTATACTCTCTCCTCCCCAGGCCCTTCCATATACTATTTTAATTACTGAAAAAAAAACCTGCAAGCATATGCAGTCATTTTGCCTGATTTAGATTCCCACGAGGATATCATACAGCGAGGCTTCATCTTCTATAAAGGCATAACGTGCGACAAGTGTTTTGCATGCTTCTTTCCACATCTTCTTGTTCAGCGTTAACAGCCCTTTGCCATAATATACGTTAATCATAAACAGAAATTAGGAGGGAAAAATAGTTTTACTGGAAGGAGAAGGCACTACGCTGCAGGCTGCTGCTCTCTCACTGCTCATGCTTGAAGCTGTCCAGGAGCCGGGTGCCTGGGGACCAGGTTGTCCCTTGGCTGCCCAGGCTGGAGCTCTTCTCTGCTTCTGTCCGAGGGGTGGAACAGCAAAAGGCAGGAAGAGAATTGGCACATCCCCAAGGTGAAGGTTAGTTTGTTGTTCAGCCTGTTTGATTTTGGCCAGGTGAGTGGTGACAAAGGATTTGGGTAAAATGCTTCCTGAAGGAAGACTGAAGGGAGGAGAGAGAAGTGCTGTGTGCCCCTGGATGCGAGCGCTGGCGTTGCAGTGCTGGCCAGGAGGACCCTCTGCTACTTGGGAAAATTCTTTAGGTTGTGACAAAAAGGAATAACAAGCACAATGTAAAGGAAATAGTCTGTACGCTTTGAATGTTGTCCTAACTCAATATTTTTGTCCCCTTATTGCCTAACTCATGACGCCGTTACTCTCTTGCACTCTACTGAATGACCTGCCATGTAGGCTAATTAACTGTTTTATCACAACTGTATGCTATGGCAGCCAAGAATTTGTACCAGCGGTTCCTTTGAAGAATCAATTTGAGAGAAACTCACAATATGTCTCAGAACTGCATGGAGATAGGCACACAAAATCTGGTTACCAAATCAGTTTTTGTGATTTTTTTTTTTNGACTTCTCAGCTAGGTTTTATCCACTCGGGTTTAGCTTAAACTCACTCTTAGGGATACCTGGAGGATCCTAATAACGTCTGTGTTGTTCAGGGTGCGTGCTGAACAGTCGTCTCAGATTTCAGGTCACTTGTTCTGACGGAGCAGTCACAGATAAATTGTTGCCTCCATTCAGAATTAATTTTCCCCTCTACTGACAGTTTTGGGACTGACTAGCACTTGTTTGGTATTCCGTCTTTTTAGAAATTGAGTGACCATGTTTGTTACAAACCAAAAGAGCAATTCTCTCTTAACCGTGTGTTACAGACCACAGTCATAGACTACGTGAAGCCATCAGATCTCAAGAAGGACATGAATGAGACCTTTAAGGAGAAGTTCCCTCACATCAAGTTAACCCTCAGTAAAATAAGAAGGTACGTAATGCTGCAACGCGATGCGGCTCTTGCGTTTCAGTGCAATTGCTGCTGTATGCGAGGGGAAGCACAGCACTGAGACATCTTCCGGGAGCAGTGACCAGCAGAGGTGCAGAATAAGTGGGATGATTGCTTTGATTAGTGGGCAGAGTGAACAGGTTAGGGGAATGTACAGAGACACATTGGTCAGGTGTCAAACGTGGCATCTGATGGGATGAGGATGCGAGCGGGGCAATGCACTGTACTAAAATAGCCAGAAAAATAACAGTCTCTAAGCTCGTGGCACTTAGCTTAAAAAGAGACTGAGGAAAGAAAAATGCTGACTTTAGTGCCTCATCCAGGGAGCACGGCCAGGAGCAAAACAAGTGGTCAGCCTCGCAGCAAAGTTGTAGTATTTCATCACTCTTTCCAGTGTAGCAGGCTAGATGTATTGCTTCACTGAAGTAACAATAATTTCGTTTGACTGAAGTGGCCAGAAGGACACCGAATCATGTTGCTCTGCAACCAGACAATACTGCAGTACGTGGAAAGACTGTCAGCTTGGATTTGACCAACCCTAACCAGCAGCAAAGCTGCGTGTAGAGCACAAGCCATCAAGCCATTGTTACTAAGTAAATTGTATGCAGCTTAAGACCTCTGATGAAATAGTGTTACTAAAAACGTCAAAGCTTTTCAGTTGCTTTTATAGTTTGAGGTGGCTATCTATTGGGGGCAGTGAGGGGGAAGGGCGAGGTCAAAACATGCCATAAGCGTAAAGATACTTGCCCCGTAAATTACATTTTCCTTTTCCCCTCCATTTGACTAAGCAGGAATCTCTGAAAGGATGACTCTTGGGGTGAAATGAGAAATGCTTCAATCCGCAGTTCACAGCATACTTGTCTGGTCTCTTTACTCAGCTTGAAGAGAGAAATGCGCAAGCTTGCTCAAGAAGAATGTGGTTTTGAAGAGCCTACGGTGGCCATGGCCTTTGTCTACTTTGAGAAGCTCGCTCTCAAGGGGAAGCTGAACAAGCAGAATAGAAAGCTTTGTGCTGGAGCCTGTGTTCTTTTAGCAGCCAAAATTGGCAGTGACCTCAGAAAACATGAAGTCAAGCATCTTATAGATGTACGTATCCATAGGTTTCCAGTGTTTCTTCTACATGAAGTGTCTATGCAAGCCTGCTTGCCAGTGGTCACCCTCTCATCTAGGTTTCCAGCTGTACAGCCAGCTAAATGCCTTTTTTTGTTACACATTTATGTGGAAGTAGTAGTGATCAATGTCACTGCAGAGGTGTGGGAAGCTCGTTTCATGTGATTGAAGACCCTGGTGCCGGATACCGTGAGGTCAGAGAGGTATCTGACCACCATTTTGGCAATACAAGTCAAAAGTTAAACCTCAGGAAATTCATTTTGCTTTTAATTATGTTTTCAAGAGTGTCAATAAGGACTATCCTTTGAGAGATACAGATACTAATTTCAGAGGGAGTCTAACAGACTACCAAGTTTGTCCTTCTTTCATCAAGCTAAGCTTTTGGGTAAGAAAACATAAAGAAGTGTTCCCATCAGAACACCTCACCCCAGCTGGGCTTTTTATGTAGAATAAGATGTTTTGTCTTCCACCCAGTCCATATGAAAGAGTTAACAGAAGGGAGTGTTATTCCATAACCCTTTTGCAAGATACCAATCTGATTTAATGCTACAGAAACCCACTTGGTTCAAGAGACATGGAAACTTGGTTGGGGAGCAGAACTGGACTTAGGCCCTTCTGCCACAGTCACAGAGCTGGGTCAACAGTCAGTTTGTTAGAAAGCCCTCCAAATAACCAGAAAAAAAAGGTCAACCCAGTAGGACTTGGAACATCTGGCCTCTCTTGCTATCCTGAAACACTGGTCCATCCTTAAGACACATTGGACTTTTCAGGAGGCCCAGTGGGCAGATAATTAGCCAGGGAGATCATAAGAAAAGGATGGGGGGTGGAGGCGGGGGGTGGGGAATATCCCTGAACAGCTGGTTGCCTACTTGTAGCATCCAAATCCAGTGATAATTGCAGAGCAGAGCAGATGGGAGGTTTAGTACGTTACAGCAGAAAGCCAACTATGAAACCCATCTCATCCCCCTGAAGACAGTAGTTTCTATTACTGTTCTTATGGTTGTTGCAGATGACACCTTCTGCCTCTGAGGTTTTAAGATCAAATGTATCTAATTGTAGCAGAGATAATTTCCCCAATAGAGTGTTGTAAGACAGTCTAACACTGGAAGGAGAATCGATGATTTCAAGCAGCCCGGGAAGTTTGTGGGCATTTGTGGGACGCATGTCTTCCATTACACAAGTGTTTTCCATGTCTGCTTGAAGCCAGGATTTTCCTCTTCCCGCAGTGGTAATCACTATGATCATTAGAAGATGTATCTGCCGGAGATGGAATGAGTGAAATGACAAACGTGTCAGAAGTAGCGTGGCTGGCTGAGCTTTTTAAGTTCACCTTCACAGCAAGGCTTGAGTACATCCAGTTCATCCTGCTCTCAGTTCCTAAACCGAGAGACATGCAAGGCCAGCAGGGCAGAGGTTTAATGACAGCAGCACGTGTGTTTTGAATAATGTCATCTCTAAGAAAGCACTAGAAAGTCAAAGCCTCATTCACAAAGACTTTTTTTCCCCCCCCCCCCTCGGCTGTGGTTGCAGAAACTGGAAGAGAAGTTCCGGCTGAACAGGCGAGAGCTGATTGCCTTCGAGTTCCCGGTGCTGGTGGCCTTGGAGTTTGCTCTCCACCTTCCCGAGCACGAAGTGATGCCGCACTACAGACGCTTGGTGCAGAACTCCTAGCGCTGGCTGCCCTGTGGGGAAGGGGCTCCTGACTGTTCCCACTTGGCTCTGCTGAGCTGCAGTTACTACTGGAAATGCAAAATCAGACTCCCGAGACTTCACTCCCTCTCTCCCCAGAACAGTTTTTCCAGTAACGTATAGGAAACACTGCATCGACGTCAGACTCTCAGCTTTGACAAATTTACATTATCGTTACTTTCTCAAAGCAGGTGAAGACTGAGCTGTTGGTAAATGGTTAATGTGCTGAAACTGGGTGGTGACTGACCCTACCTGTGGGGACTACAGCTATAAAAGTAGGCAGAAATTTGAAGGGCAGCCTCCGTGACCACCCCTCTCTCCGTCACACAACCCCTGGAAGCCCACGTGAGTGCATTCTCATAGCGCTTTTTCTACAGACCTGCTGCAACTTCCAAGAGGACTTCTTAACGTGAAAAAGCTTTTAAAAGAGGATATCTTCACTGTGTCAAAAAGAATGTGCCAATCTATTTTTGTATCAGCAATTGAAAGTGCACTTTTTCCTGTGGGGTGTTTGTGTGTGTAGCCGTGTGTGTGTGCGTGTGCGACACCCAACTGATCTCAGTGCAGGTGGTTGGCTTAGCTGTTTCCGAGTGCATCAGTTACCGATGGCGAAGATCAAGGTGACCTTACGTGTTTACTTCTTGAAAAACATAACTACTGGAAAAGTGGTCAACGGGATCATTTTTGGACACTTGGTTTTTTTATTCTCTGATCTTTCCAACATTGTACCTTTGAAAGGATTACACTACTACTACTACTACGAGAGAAGGATCAGCAACTGACCTTGAGTTTTCAGTCATGTTTGTGATAAAGATGAAAGCATTAGTATGAGATTTCCATGTCATGTTTTTTAAAAATATCTTGTGTTAAGCCACATGCATATTTTTAACCTTCGCACTTTTCCCACTGTGGAGATGGTTAGACTTGCACTCTGTAGTGTTGTATTTCTGTGCTCTATGTTAGAGTGCGTAATAAGCACATTTATTGTGCTCTATCTTAAAACAGTGTTTTATTAAAAAAAAAAAAANAAAAAAAAAAAAAAGAGTAGGGCTCAGCAGTGTAACAGGTGTCTTAAGGCTCCAACAGCAGGGGCATCCGCTGTCCTTAAAGTTTTTGGCTTTTAACTAGAATCGGCTGTGCAAAACCTAAAATCAGTGCCCATTGAAGTTAAAGGTCCAGTTCCTTTAGACATTTTAGTACTGGAGTTTTACAGTAAAACTTCTTGCAGCTTCCCTGGTTCTGACTGGACACCCAGAAAGCCGGTGGGTTTCATCCAGGCTCCCCGATGCTACGTACCCACTAAGCTCGCGCCACACTTACGGACATCGTTCAGTTGTTGTTATTATCCTGTGAGATTACACCCCTGTCCAGTCTTCTCCTGCGCTGGTTCACTTAACAAGCCTTGCCCTCCACGTGCCCCGCACGGATCCAATAAAGTCAAATACTTAACAGTTATGGTATTTATTAAAAAAAAAAAAACCTAAAAAAATCTCAAGCATGAGATTTTAGCTGAAGCCTTACCTCTCTAAGTTTGGGAGTGCTTGCTCGGAGTACGGGAAGGGCTTGTAAGCAGAACGTAGAGAAGTGGGACATACCAGAGGATGTAAACACAGTAACGCTTACTTTCTTTCGCTCTTACTTTAACCGGTTTTATTATTTCCTTCAGTTAGGCCAGGAAACATCCAGTTTCTTTATCAGCTTTGAGTCCTTTAAATTCTATTATGAAAAACGCCTGCGTATGATTGCTGTATGGGATCTGGAAAGGTTACACATGTCAGGACAAAGGGGAATTTGTTTGATGCTGTTGCTCTCCCTCCATTTTAAGGGGGAGGGTGACTATGCTAGCTTACAGTTATTATTAATACTTATCTAATTACTGATTAGATACATTCCAACAGGATTGGGGGGGACGGGGTAAGGAGCAAAGTGTGCGCTTACCTCCCTGGTGCGATGCCCCATGCCGCGGCAACCCACGCGTCATTCGGCCGGCTGCAGAGCAAGGGGAACGGGGCCCTCGCCAGTGCTCCTGCTCCCTCCTCTTCCCAGCACCCACGCATCCATGGAATAGATGAGCCAGAAGTCTGGAGCGTGCCTAACAGCTACAGCTACCCTGCCGGTTTATTCAACACAAAAGGGCAGCGTAGTGTTGACCTACAAGCCAGAACGGTCTGTGGGTCTGCCAAGAGGGCTTCTGTCCTTGGCTGCATCCCTTCCCACCGAAATTGTGTATATATATGTTCAAGATTTGCTTCTGATTGCAGAGATCTAATAGCGACCACTCAAGGCTAAGCAGAAGCTTTACCTCTCCGTAAAGACTTCGGCCTTTTGCTTTTGAGTCTGATTTTTTTCATGTTGCTTTATAGTATTGCAGGGAAAAGGCAAATTGTGATTGCAAGATGCAGACTAAAGAATGACAGTCTTATAGTAGTCTTTAGAGACGCTGTTGAATCACGCTGTCACATCTTTTGTCTTCTGTGCTGCTACCCAACCCTGATCTACAGTTTACACAGATTTCTGGGATGAAATCTGATTGCTGGAGACTTTCTGCTTTTCGTTGTTGTTCTCGTTGTTGTTTTGGGGGTGGGAAAGAGTTTCGGAGTGATATTCAGTTACAGCTTGAATGTGGAATAAACACTTAAGATGGTGATGATGTTGCACTGTTCACTTAGGAACGTATATAAAGCCATATGATGCTAGATCTCAGAGCACAAAGCTTGGTCAGTACAATTATGGTTAGGACAATGGGCAGAATTTGCCCCCCTTTTCTCCCCAACGCTGGGAAAATTCAGGCTGAAGTGGTAGAGGAAATCTGTACCAAACAAAAAAACATGTTGATTGTTTGCCTTTGTCTTACATGGTAATGAGTGTTGATTTACAAATGATTTTAGGTTCAACTTTAAATAGTTTGGGAAAATAATCCATTCCATATCAGTTGTTCTGTTTTGAAATTATATACCGTACACTCTACCATGCAGAGTTTATTCCTTTTCTAAAAAAATAATAAAAGTTTTAAAAAAATGGAAAAAACAGACTCTCTTCCACCAGTAACAGTATGCAAAATTATTCCCTTCTCTCATCTGTATGTGTCAAATGGTTTTGGTTCTGTCTTCCTCTGGGACATAAAGCTGCTTATTAATAAGCCAATGGTGGGATTGCGCGAGGGCCCTCACCATCTCCTGGTATTCATCTCCCTGCAGAACCCACAATTCCAGGATCTCTCCTCCAGCCCAGATCTTCTTTTTCACAGACCGTTGTTTTGGATTTGGGGTTTTTTTAAGCCCTTCTTTTTGGCACCACTCCTCCTCTTGGAGCTGCCAAGGCCCTGGTTCTCCCAGTCCGAACTGTCGGTGTGAAGGATGAGGCACGAGTGGGCTTCTCAGCATTGCTCACATCTCATGACCCCTTGTTCACTGGAGAATTTGGGATACGCCACTTCGGTTTAGTCCAGTTGGTAGTAAAATGTACAACTGGCCCCTGTACCAGTTGTAGTTCACAAGCAGCCACTTCTGCTTGGGAGGTAGCACGTTCAGTTTGAGACATTCATGTGCACGTGCACTCAATTGTCCACCACCTATTGGCCATCAAGCTGGTTTTTTTCCAGCTATGACACCAGTCCAACACCTGTCTAGGTGGTCTCACCAAACAACACCCCTTTATAGCGCATTTTCATTCCACATTAATGAAGTTAGGCAAGAGGTTTGGCTCCCCCACCTCTACCCATCGCTGTCTGGGTTCTCTAGAGACCCTCAGCGGTCAGTCATATTTGTGGCCATACAAACATTAGCTGGATTTACACAGATCCCAGAACATACAAACATACAGAAAAACGCCTTACTAATCATTTTCCAAAACTACTCCCTAACAGGCAGTGGTTTCTTTGGGATAGTCTGTAATGTCTTTCAATGCCGTAACTCCAGCTAATTGCCCCAGCCTCCTAGAATACAGAGCCCACAGCATAAGCCTTCCCTGGAAGCAGCGAGTAGTTTGTTAGGAGATGATAACACCTTCCCACGATGCTAAAGGATTTTGGCACCAGGCCTCACATTAAACATTTCAAAAAAAAAAAAAGTAGAAGTATTTTAGCGAGGTGAGAGACTGAGCCATCTCGGCAACAACGCCAACAGCACTAGCTGAGATTTAAAAGTGTCCCAGGTTGCACCTTTGGGAGGGGGGGAAGGGGTGTGGGAGGCAGATCTGAACTTCATGTGTTCATCTTCCATTTTAAACTTTGTAGTGAAGAGCAGGGCTGGAGGAAGGGGGGAAGTAGAGGAAAAAGAAACGTCAGGTGCATCCCTTCAAAGAAAGTTGCAGACAAGCAAAAAGGCCTTTCTGAAATCCTAAAGCTTGTTGCTTCCCGCCAGCTCCAGTGTAAGCCCGTAGAGCTGGAGACTCCCTGCCTCAGCCTGGAGCCTGCTGGCTCGGCTGAGCTCAGAGGAGAGATTTAAACAAAGTCACTTTAAACGAAACCTTGCCCAGACCCCCAACAGCAAACACCAGGATCGACAGCGAGAGAAGCAATGGCTGTCGTACGCTACTGGGAAAGAGCTGGATCTCTGACCCTGGAAAATGGCCTGTAAACCTTCAAAGCAAAGCAGGAGGGACCAAGAAATTGCTGGAGTCGCTGCTGACTTGAACAGCAAACGCTTCCTTCCCTCAGCGGGAGCTAAATACTGGCTACCATCATGTTAATGTGCCCATTCTAGGCATTCTAGCCTGTCATACACCCCTGGCCATAATCTTGCTGAACATCATCTTAAACCAGCTAGGACCCTTGCCTCTGCTACACTGGTTAGACACATGCTCCAGGACTGAATTCCTCAAACCAGAAGCAGCCTTCCAGTTTGCACTCAAATGTCATTGGGGACTAATTTATAACTCTCTGAATTCATGTCAGTATTTATTCTAACTTGAAACCGAAATCTTTCCCCAATGAGAACTCTGGGATAGGGGCATCCTCAGCAGCAGCAGATACTCTTAACAAAATTCTGGCATTTAGTCAGACAAGACACAAAAACAAGAAAGGAGAGACAAGGAAATAATCCTCTTCCAAGAGCTTCCAAGCACAGCGAAGTGTTGCCTGGGCTAACATCAGTGGGTATGTCCATTGAGGAAGAAGCTGTGGAAGCCAGGTTTTCTGGAACACTGACACAAGGCATAAACTTCCCTCATTTTTAATTTACCAGTATCCAGAACTAGCCTTTATATGCTTCTCTCCTTCCCAGTGCATGCAGACACGAAGGGCAAGTTTCCCTCTTCCCCATTGCTCCATCTACCAACAGCTGGAGGGGTTTTTACTCACTGGGAGACCAACAGGATGAACAGGCAGAAGAGTTTATTTACAAACCAGTATTAAATCCCTTGTGTTCACAAATGAGACTGGTTTACCAGGAAAGGGTTCTGTTCATTGATTTGGAAGACAGAATATTGGGATTTTCTTTCAGTTTTTAGAGTAAGCTTTAGACAAGCTTTTCTTCAGCACCTGTAGAGGCTGGAGCCTTACAGCAAGGAAAAGTTTGGAGGCACCTAGACTGCCTCAAGCCACCTATTTCCCCTCTGTCGCCACACCAATAATTTACATTGCTCACGTGGCTGTGCTGTACCGGGCTTTTAAAAAGGACAAAGGCATCATGTCCCAGCACAAGAATGGCAGTCGCAGTATCAGCTTTTAGTCTCACCCCAGAAGACAAAAAGGTCCCCATACTGGTCCCTAAATTTCTGCCCATCCATTTGCATTTTAGGAACGCCTGGGAGTGCACAGGTCTCAGTTATTTCTCCCTCTCTCAACACGTAGCCAATCATCACGTGCACACAAATTCAACTGAAAAGCAGGTAAGATGGAGCGCAGGTGGCTCAGGTGGCAGACCCCGGCTGGTGAAGCCACACACTCGTGGTGGCCTCCTCCACCCTTCCACACTTCAGCGTGGGCTTGAGCAAACAGCCACTCTGGGTGGGGAGGGGAGACAACGCACCAGGAACAGGCTCGGAAGAATTGCGGAGCTGAACGGCCTGACACGCTGCACGAGGGAGGGGGGAACTGTTCACAAAATTGTAAAATATGAAGAAAACAATGGGAGTCTGTGATTTCCGGTGGCAACTGAAGAAGCCCAGTTGTATTTACTTTTTTTTTTTTGGTTAAAAAAGATAAAAACCTAATGTAGTAGCTGTAAAGTTTTAAAAAGACAGATAAAAGGCTTGTATTTCTAAACTGCTGTCATCCCGCTCAGAGCAAAAATGACCAAACTGTTACCATCCGAGTGGGATTAATGGTCTAGGTCATGCTATTTCCCATGTCCCTCCCCACTTGCCAGCACCTGGATGTCCCTGAGAATGATGCATGTATGAACACCCCAAACCAGAGGCCTGAACCCCGGACGCCTTCCTTGTGTCCGTCCACTTCTGTGGGTGAGAGCACAGCCTGCCAGGCAATTGGCTCCTCTCATTTAAACTGCCATTTGCAGTCCTCTTTAATCGGGAAAGTTATTAGCCCCATCTTCAGGGCAGGGCAGGAGCGCACAGTGGGCCTGGTTCCCACCTGTGTGCGTTGGCTACCTCTTGGTTGCACGTTGGGGTAAGATCTGGCTTCCTTTAAAAAGAACCCCACAGCGGTGAGGCCACAGCTTTGGGTACTGTGTTCAGTTTTGGGCACCGCAGTATTGGAGAGACACTGAGGTGCTGGAGCGTGTCCAGAGAATGGCAACGAAGCTGGTGAGGGGTCTGGAGAACAGGTCTTATGAGGAGCAGCTGAGAGAGTTGGGATTGTTTAGCCTGGAGAAGAGAAAGTTGAGGGGAGACCTTATCACTCTCTACAACTACCTGAAAGGAGGTTGTAGCGAGGTGGGCGTCAATCTCTTCTCCCAAGTAACAAGCGATAGGACAAGAGGAAATGGCCTCAAGTTGTGCCAGGGGAGGTTTAGGTTGGATATTAGGAAAAACTTCTTTACCGAAAGGGTTATCAGGCATTGGAACAGGCTGCCCAGGGAGGTGGTGGAATCGCAGTCCCTGGAGGTATTTAAAAGACAGGTAGATGTGGTGCTGAGAGACATGGTTTAGGGGTGGTTTTGGCATAGGTTTATGGTTGGACTCGACGATCTTGAAGGTCTCTTCTAACCCAAGCGATTCTATGATTTGTCCGTGAGCATCCCTAGAGGAAAAAGGGAGAATTGAGGCATGTTAAAGACTTGCCCACCTGAAGAAAGAAGAATTGAAGCAATGACTATCCACTCGTCATCATCATTGTCATCGTGATCATCATCATCATTTTCACCTCTTCTTAAGAAAAGTATCTCTCTTCTCCCCCAGCTGTGAGAGGACTAAAGGGGTGCTGAACAGCGTGGTTGACATACAATGGTTAGCAACCTTCCTTCTGCCTTCAAGGCCAAAAGTGAGCTATTCAAAGAGCACTAGGTCTGTGCGGTGACCTCCCATGATGCAACCCACTAACTGCACTGTAGCTCCTCGTGGAGCGCAAGGATTTTAATGAAACATCTAAGCATGGTTTAGACATTTCAGATGGACAAAGTCCAACAGACGGACAAAGTCCAACACATTTCCAAATGTCACTAGGTTGTTCCAATCTCAGTCCCTTCTAGTTGTGAGCACTTTTTCTAGACAAAATTAGACCAACTCAAGCTTATAAGCAAGCCCAGGACATTTAAATGCACATCTTTCAAAAGTACAGAGTGCTTTTGAAAGCTCAATATTTAATGCCTTCTTCTAGAGCAACATTCTCCTAGCTCTCTTGAAACCTCCTCCGGTGACCAGCGGAGACTGGACTCCCATCAGCATCTGGGGTATTTCTGTGGGGCAAAGATTACAGTGCACACAAAGCCAACACCAGAACTGCAAAGTGCTCATCTCCCGTGACAGCCTGAGAAGTTCATCAATGTTTTCTGAATCCCAGACTCCACAAGCTGTCATCTGCCTTCCAGGGTGCCCTGTATATCACCTTCTTTCTGTGCAGATTGGGGTTGAATTAAGACAACAACTTACATAGAAGAAAATAATCACTTATTTTTGTCAAGTATCCAATCTTTCGTTTCCTCTACCCTGAGAAATAGCATGCTGAGTTAGACCTCTACCAGTCAGTGGAGCATGCGAGGCATTGCATTCAGGTGTACTCTCTAAGGAACATTTCAGGTATAGCAGTTTAAACTATGGATCATGTAGATGGATTAAGAACTGTCAGATCCTGTTTCCTTTTTTATTCCTTGCCAGGTGCTTTTCGCTTGACTGTTGCTGTTTAGGTGTTTTGCTGTTGGGGTTAATTTTTTGTGCTTTTAGTTCACCTTTTATTATTTCAATAAAGGCAAAGTTAAGCAGAAAGAAGCTGGTGCAGCACTGGGATTTGGGTCTGGCTGACTCTTTCACATGGTGCATCCGGAGCTGCAGACTCCACCCTTCGTCTGATTTATTTTAAAAGCCTGCTGTGTCCATTAATGGAAAATTGGACTCTGTTCAGGCTGTGATGGTGTCCATGGACAGGAAAATGGAAAGTTTCAGATTAAAGCTGCAGGAGAGCAGGAAGAAAAATATCTGGTGAATTTAATTGATGGTGGCAGCACAATTATTATGGACAAATACTAAAGAAATGGCGGTCTGTGACCCAAAGCGGATCGTTAGTTAGAAAAAGAGGGCTGCAGGAAAGTCTGTGAGGCCACAGGGCTGAGAAACTGAAACATTCCTCACCAGGAGGAAGCTCAGACACTTGGCAAAATTGATCTTTTGAATGTATACGATAGGACATCTATCACCATGACATTAAATTTGCTAACCATCCAAGTTACTGTCTCCTTAATTTCTTAAAGATCTGATGACACTTAGGCCTCCCCTGCTCGCTTTTGTACTCATCACTAGATTTGATAAGGTGGGAGGAGTCTCAGGGACATCATTCTATAGTTTCATTAAAATAAGCAGCCGAGCAGAGGGAAGAAGGCATGGTTGCAGCCTTCACTGAAGACCTGAACAGACATTGGAGAAGCCCATCAAGGCACATGGAAACCCATCTACACCCGGGTTGCTGCTGTCCACAGAACAGAAGCCAGGAAATCAGTGAACAGACTTTTCGAAGTGCAACTGAGCTTAGATCCTAGCAATGGGGTTCTTAACGGAAAAAATATATAAAAAACTGGAAAAACAAGCAGAATTACTGCTTTTAAACCTACTGACTGATTTAATAACAATACTGTTTTCATAGGTTTGGGTTTGGTGGTTTTTTTTGCTAGTTAACAGTTAACAGTGTAGCAATAAAGTAAAAGAAATATTGATTTTTAGCATAACTGCAACTGAGGTTATTTATATAAAGCTACTATAGAATATAGGAGATGAAACCCATATGATGACATGGAAACTTAATGTATTCTACACCCCAAAAAATCTCCAAAACCTTAAAAGAACACTCCAGCTGAAATCTCATGCCACGGCCTTGCTTTATTGTTTGTTTTTAAACCATCACATGGAAAATTATGATAGAATTCTATAGCAGGAATATATTTTTGGAATGGTCAAAAATATTTCAGAGTGCTTTGTACCTTCCTATTAAGGCAAGATAGCTGAATCTCCAGCCCAGGAAAGAATTTGTCATGAAGTGAGTTCATGAAGTCTCTCAGAAGACCAACATGAAAGACATCAGCTCTTTAAGAGCATGTTCACTTCTCTCCTTTCCCTAAAAAGCATAAGTACTCACAAAACCCTTCCAGTCTTTACCTTTGGGTGAAATGATTGAGTGGACTGTGAGCTGGTGCAATATTATATTCCATTATTTTCCCCCTCCTAGCTGAAGTCACAGTCTAAGACATTTCCATCAGGACAACCATCTGTTTAAGGGAGCTGTATCTAGCCTGAAGCCCATCAGAAGTGAATAGAGCATCATGATTGATTGATAAGCAGATTTAATTTGCATCAGTTTAAAAGAAGATGTCATTTATGAACTCACAGTGCAGAACACGGTAACAGACCGAAGTTTCCACTAGTCTAGAAAACTCTTCCCATTTTCCAGTCAGCTGCAGAAGCCCCGATGCTGGCAGCAAGATGTTACACCATCATCTTGGCTGGTTTCCACTGCATTTACTCCTTTAAAACTGACTTTCCATGGTTTGAAAGAGGAGTTTGAAGCAGAATGGTGCTCTTGCATCATGTTTTCAGAAAAAAGAAGAGTGAAAAACACGAGACAGATTTTGAAGGGAAAGGGGAAGTTATTTTCTAGCTTTTACAACAGTTTCTGTAGCAGGAGGTTAAGGGTTCCTCTGTCAAAATTTTCAGTGGCGCTGCCTTTGCAATTCAGCATTTGCTCTGGTGAACTACACTGCTTTTCTCCAAAGATTTCTGAATCACAGAGGGTTTGTTTTATGGGTTGGTTTGTTTGTTTGTTTTAAACCAAAAGAAAACAATATAGTCGAGTTTTTTCCATCTGAGAGGCTGCGGTAAGCAACTTAGCCGTACAACACGGCTATTCACAACACGAGCCATTCAATTCTTTGCTCAGCAATTTTAATATTCCGCTTTGAATACAGCTGAGCCACACGAAATTCTGTTGTGTAAGGCTCGCCTTGAAAGTAGAGATTTATTTTCTTTGGTTACAGCTCATGAAGTCTTGAGGCTACAACCATCTGTGTTAATCTCCACACAGTCTGTTCTTATTCATCATCAATAATAAGCCCAAGGAGCACCCATGCTGAAGACAGTATGACCAGACAAGTATAATAAAGAAATAAAAGCTGCCTTGCTGAAATTTTTAGCTTCTGTGTCTATCCTACATCCTAATTCCTTGAATATAACTGGAGACATTAAATGAGAGAAAACAATTAACTTGGCCCTGAAGGAGCACAATGTTTGAAAGAGCATCCAGCTCTGCTTTCTGAGCAGCCACCGCTGGAGTGATTTGCAGATCTCAGCCTTTGGCAGTGGGACAGCCAGAAGCAGGATGGCAAAGAGAAGAACTTGGATGCTGTTTTCTTCTGCTTGCTAAAATTTATTGTGTCTCTCACGCTACAGCTATTGGGGTGCTCTCCACTAACTGCTGAAGTTTGCTACACAGGTAGACCGGGTCATTCAACCTCTGGCAAGGGAGATCTAGGGCAATGCCTGTGGAGTCGCACACGACTGTACCTCTAGCTTCCTCTCCAGTGACACCGAAACGGCGTTGGCACTTCTGCTGTTCAGCCTAATTGAAGAAACTCGCTGTAACTCTGCTCACACAGAGAGTTGGCAACGTGTCTTTTTGCTGGCACTGGACTGCCCACAGGGTTGCAGACTTACGGGGAGGGAGGGTCTCAATTAAAATTTTTTCTGACTGCCCGAATGTGGATGAACTTCATTCACTAACTTGTGAACCGGCACAGGTAACCGGCACGGAGGCACAGGGACCCCTCTCCTGAGAAGGCGAAGAACAGACTGATTTTTAGGCATCGGTGAGGGAGAGGTTACTCCTTGAGAGAAGTTCTCCATGCCTTGTTTGAAGCCAAAGCTCATCCCTTGGTGTCCCAGGAGGTGTGCAACTGAACAGCAAAAATCCCTTCTGGTTCCCGTCTCCATCCAGGGATAGAGGGGACAATTAGCCAGGTTGGCTTAGCCTCCACAGCTTTCAAAGGAAAATCCGAGACATATTTGCCTTGTGGTGTTTCCCACACCAGTTAATGAATGCTTTCTGCTCTTGCGATGTGGCTGCTGTTTACAGCAGCGTAGTTCGTACAGCAGGCATTCGCAAATCTCCAGAACATTTCGGCTTAACAACAGCTTCGTGCTCGAACCATAGTCCTCTCAGCAGAAACTTTAACCCTCTTGTTAAGCCATCTGGTGCTCGCGATACTCCTTCTGCGCTTAGGCATGGCAAATGGCGCTCCCAGCTCTCCGCCTTTCCTTTCCTTTGCTTTCCGTCTGTGTTGCCCAATGGCTTAAGGAGCGTAACTCCAAACTAGCAGTTTCTCAATCCGAATATCCATTTCTTCCAAACAACATCAACCCTTCTCCTTATCAGTTTCGCAGGGGTTGTGCTGGAGGCTTGTTTTATTCAGGCAGCTTGCCGCTGGCAGGCACTGTTCTCACACGGTATCGCAAGGCACTGGATGCCTGCAACCCCAGCGTAAACAAACTCGTTGGTACACCAGCTTTCCTCATCAGCAAGGGGCACAGAAATCAGAAGTTTAAGTGTAAACACAGACCGAGCTCCGACAGGAAAATGGGCCTTGCGTCTGCTTCCCAAGGTGTACTGGCCCTCGAGTTCTTGAACCAACCTCAGTTTAGGGTAGAGCAACAACCTCTTCACCAGCCTCCATCTGTAAAAGTGGAAGTTTGCCTCCCTCCCTCCTGAAATGACATTGGTGGGGAGTCATGAAAGGTACGGGACTGCTGATGACAAACAGTGGGGAAGAAAAGCTCGAGGACTCTCAGTTCCTGGCATTACGCAGCGTATCCTACAGTCACGTCTGCAAAGGCAGTTATGGGATTTCACCCATTGCCAGGCAGGAGTGTTCAGAGAGGCTCACACCCATTGCACGAGACAGGTAGACGTGGTGCTGAGGGACATGGTTTAAGGGTGGTTTTGGCATAGGTTTATGGTTGGACTCGATGATCTTCAAGGTCTCTTCCAACCCAAGTGATTCTATGATTCTATGATTCTCTATCCAGGCAACAAGCTGGCAACTGAACAAGCTCTGAGCTGTATGTTTTTAAATCTTAACAGCAAAGCGTAAGACAAAATATACTAAGCATGCTCTCAGTCTGGTTTTCAAAGAGATTTTATATACCATCAAATCAAGAACTCGACACGCCAAGTGGCTACCCCCACCTATTGTGGAAGTCAAGTCATTTATTAGCAGGTAGAAGAACGCTGTCTGATTGCTTCCCTTCCCAGATAGTCAGGAAGAAGTGCGCTCTCCAACTCGGTGATCAAGAAGAGAGCGCCCAACTATTTTCACCTGCGTTTGTCAAAAAAAGTCAATTTTCTAGCAGAAATTGAGGCGTACACAATGTCACTTTCAAAGCGTAGTTAAAAAAGGGTTAAGCTTCTCAAATCGGAGAATTAATATGGAAATGGTTACACAACCTTCATGGGCTCCTCTAATTCCTTTTTGGGACTAAACAGACATGTATTTGTAATACACCCTAGTAAAAAAACCCTGTGAATAAGCAACACATTTTTCAGAAGCAAATCTCTTCCCATTTTACCTCCTGAAACAAAAGTATTTTGGCCTCAATTTTTTTCAGTCCTGCCCCCAATCTCCTTCCCCCCGCCCACGCCTTCTTTTCAAACAAAATGAGCCTGTCCCCGTGTCTATCGTCTGGAACAGGATTAAAGTTTCACACTGAGCCTGTCGCCTGGTTCACAGTAGCAGATGATCTGTTTGAAAGCTGTGCGTTCAGCTTCTGCTCCGGGCAAAGCAAATTTGCTGCGGAGTTTTCTTCAACCCACCACCTCCTCTAGCTTACAGGTAAAACAAAGGTGGAAGAAACCTTCCCTCAGCACTCAATACAGCTCCCAGCAACTAACTTTTCTACAATACTTAATAAAAGCAGCCTTTTCAAAACGCACCCTATGTTGACATCACATTTCTTGAATTCCTCAGTTCTTGTTTGAGGATGAGAAACATGAACATAAATATATATCTATACTCATCCACCAGCTTGGACATAGGTGTTAAAAAGAGTAATAGTACATGAGAACTCTATCCCTTATTGAGCGTTTTAATAGGCTTTTTGTAAAAGTATTAAAAAAAATGTTTTTCCTATTGCTTTTTGCTAAGATCTGCAGATTTTCAGCTTCAGAATTAAACTGGTACTGAAAGATTGGTGTAGGTTCTCTTCCAACACAAAGCACAACAGCCACGCAGCAATAAGCAACAACAGAATCGCTTCAGTGGTAAGCATCAGGTTCATTTAATTCCTTTAATAACATTTTCTGCTGGAAGCTATGTCTCAGCCGCCGGATCCAGAAGATTATTTTGCAACATAATCTCTGCTGCCTGCATTTTAGTAACCCACTTGTAGTCAACATCCATCAGCTTTATACTATTTCCATCTTCTTTCCACGGCTCTTGGCTTTAAGTAGAGGCTCTTTCTCATGAAGGCCAGCCACACGCGGGAGTTGCTCCTCTGCAGCAGATAATGCGAGCCTTGCCCCAAACCAATTATTTTCAGCGAGAAAAAAAAAGACGTTTGGAAAATAAAAGTGTAAGCAAGATAAGATCAAAAAAGTATTACAGGATTCAGGAAAATCACTGTCAGAGCAGTTTGATCAAAACCAGTAGATGTGAAAACGATGTGATGGGACAGCCTCCAGGGACCTGCTGTCCCTCAGAAAGACCAGCACACTCCGAATTCTCTCTCTCTAGTCCCACACGCCGATGGCCCAACAACTGGTGAGCCTTCAGACAGCGAGTTCCTTAAATGACAGATACTGATAAAACCAGAGGTTCTTCCACCAGCTGAGCCACAGACCTATTGCTTTGCATTCGGGCATTAATTAGTATCATTGCATCTTCGCGACGTAAAGGAACTCCTCCTTCCTCAGAGCTGTGCGTTGGTCACTTTGTATCTTTGACTGACCGGAAAAAAAGGTCAAGCAGGTATAAATAATCCACCTTTTGCCTATTTGTTCTCTAAATTACTGAACATAACCGTTCACTAGTCCTGCAAGAGCCATCTTGAGCTCGAACTTCTGAGGTTTCCTGCTTCGAAGATCATTGTAACAACCCTGAAGCGTGTTTTTTGCCATGCGGTATCCCTCCTTCGGAAGCAGGACTGCATTAAAGATCAGGTCGCCGCTTCCTCAAGAAACCACTAGGTTTGCTTTGTCCCCTCTGCTGTAATCGCCTCCCTTAATCACCCGGGGCTGTTTGCTGCCAGGAGCAGAGACCCCAGCCAGAGCTTCTCTGTGGCTCTTCTCCCTGGGTGCCACTGGTGGGAACGCACCCCTTCCCAAGAGCAGCTGGGGCTGGAGGGAGCTGGGCTCTTCCCAAAGGTGCCCTCACCTGTGGATTTGTATCCCACGCCTGCTCCGAACTTAGGGCTGCAGCTCCCCGTTGCCAGGCTGACATGCCCACCCCAGAACTCCTGCCTTGACAAAGGCACCGATCTTTCCAACAGCCAGAAGCTCTCCAAAGGGCTCGCTCTCTGCAGCCTCTTCCCAACAGCAGGAATAACCTTCTGACGGCTCGCCGCCGGCACTGCTGGAGGAGCCCTTTGCTCACAGGCACTCCCACATGGGGGGCTGTGGGGACCCCAGCTCTGCTGTCACCTCTGCCACGGCCTGGAGAAGAAGGAAGCCAACCCATGCCTTTAGCACCTTGAGACATCTCCAAATAAGCAAAGACAGATTTTGAAGGCCCCGGAGCTCCACTTGCACCCAACTTCCAAGTCTTCGGCAAGACTGACAAGCCTCGTGCTGGTCCGCAGGAACTGAAGCGGGTCAAGTTGGTTCAGAGGGTGCTTTATCTTCCCAGTCATGTTTGACAGAGGAGCCCAACTTCCCTATTAACTCTGCTTCCTTGATTTTCTTATGTGGCAATCAGTTTAAACCTGCAGTATTTTATTTACACCAAGCAGAGTCTTAGAAATGCAAGCGCATTGCGCTAAGGCACCAAAATGAAAGCAGAAGCAAACAGCTCGGTGTTGCATGAAGTTATCTAAAATATATATACACGCACGAAGTTATACAAAAAGGTAGTAGTGGACTTACTATGCAGGAAGATACTAATTCAGCAACGGTAGAGACTGAATTCCCCCCGAGCCCAGACAGGGTAATGCCTCCTGCAGCCCAAAAACCTTCCCGGTAGCAGCTCCGAGCACGCTCTCTCCAACCAAAGAGCTACAGCTGCCGATTTGGCCACTGGCTTTCCGCTGAGACCGCCAGCAAGAAAGTAACTGGGTGTTCTGGGTTTTGGTATATTGCTATGAACAGCACAGACAAGAGACAGGAAGAAAAAAAAAATAATAATCCAGACTGCAGCCTACCCTTGGAAGTTATGCAAGAAGAGAGGTACACGATGAGCTTTTCCCACAGCAAAGGTTCCAGCTGCGATTGCAAAACCTCAGCTATCACACGGCGACTCTTCATGAGGTCTCCCAGGGTCACCAGTCACTTCAAAACCAGCAGAAAGCTGGCACGGCAAGGATCCTACCATATTGCCACAACTGGCTGGCAGAGCTAGCTGCCTGGGGAAGGCCAGCACGCCACATCTGTCGCTCCCAGCACTGTCTGAATTTACAGACGGGAAGGGCTCAACTCCCCGTGCCATGTGGCTCACGTTGGTTTCAGGACTAGTGCTCAAGTTCAAGCACGTGTTTCCTTCGCGCTTGTCCCTCTCTCCTCCTTTCATCCCAAACCTGGGTTTTACCACCTGGCAAGAAAACAGTTCACTCCAAACTCAAGCCAGAATGTGACCTGACATACATGGACCCCATGTCAATATAAACAGATCCCTTGCAATTAATTGGGATAAGTTTAGGTGCCTTACAGGCCAGAGTACTTCTCTGAATACTCTTTCAAAAAAACTACAGCGCTTTTTTTTTTTTCTGAAAACCAACTAATCTATACCTAAAACTCTCCCATCATAGAAACTGACTGCAATCCTTTGTAAAATTTACCTTCGTTGCTGAACTATGGTGTCTTATTTGAAGTCAAAATGTAGCTTAAAACCCAGCTGGTGGAATTTGTTAGATTGAAGCAGATATGTCTCTGCTAACTGTAGCCTTCTAAAAGCCACGTGTCTCCTCTGGGCTAGTCACCTAGTTTCCATCTACAAAGAGATGAGCACTTCCCGAGGGTCTTTCAGTCATATTAACACATATTAACACATCTTGAATAATTCTATTCAAGAATAGAATAATTCTATTCAAGAAGAACTGTGTCTGTGAGGGCATTCCTCTCCTTCCATTGACTATGAAGGAAACTTTGTCAACTTAAGGGACTACGCTTTAGATATCTACTGCCATGTGAGACAACTCCCTCTCCTCATTTGTTATCAAGCTCCTTTTACCATGTAGAACTTCCCCACAACATTATCAACTCCTCAGTTAGTATTACTTTCACACAGATTGCTTTCCCAGGCACTAATACATCAAGACTAATTTCTAACAGCCATTAAGCCACCAGAAATGGAATTATTTTAAGAACTCTTGAGATGAATTGCCTTACACTCTTTATGACATTCATTCAAGGTTCATAATCTTTGTTGGTTCTTGCAATAATTTAAGAGACAAACCACTGCTGGGAACAGTATGAGCCCCTTCACCCCCTCCAGCTGACAAAAATTTGCAGAGTTCAAGAGAAATCTCAGAGAATGAGAGAAGAAAAAAATACACGAAGAGCCATGACTACAGATATTGAGATTTATTGCTGATTTCCACATTCTGCAAAGCTGTCAACCCACGGCAGTTCCAGAAGGGAATTATCTCCAGAAGCCCCATGGCCTCAGTCACCGTGCCAGTTCAGACGACGTGACTACAGACCTGTGCGCAGCAGCTTGCTGCTCGCAGAACAGTTGGAGACAAAATCCATCTTTCCTCATCCTGAATTCATGGCAGGATCTGGGCTCTCACATTGTTCGGCACAACCTGCTGTCAGCTTCCAACAAAAGAACCGGGGGCATCCAGTGGGGAACGCTGCTTTTCCTGAGTTTCTGTTCCCTGTGCAAGAAGCTGCTACTGAGAGGTTCTCACACAGAGCCATCAGCACGAGACAGTGCAGTTTTTCCTTTACCACATCAATCAGAAATAGTTTGTCTTGTGCTTTGAGGCAAAGGCTCCTAACCATCCTGCCAACTATGCTGCTCTCTTACTAGCACTATTAATAGCATAGTTTTTCTTTCTTAATAGAAAAACAATAGGTCTCTTTCCTTGCATTTGGTTGCACTTCTTCATTTCTGCCGCCGCATTTTATTCATGATAGGGTCTCTCGGCTGCAAGTCAGCTCTTTTCCAGCTGGTGCGATCCGGTTCCTCTTTATGTGCCTGTCCTTTCAGTGTAAACAAGCAAAGCTTCTCCAACTCCACCGACCACAAGGCTGTAAACAAAGTATACCACAAATTTAGCATCAAGCAAGTCCCTCTACTTGACAAAATGTCAAACAGCAGAACATTAGGAGAAAGGTATTATTTTGTATAAACACATCTCAACCTAGAGACAGTAACCCAGGTGATTTTTTCATTAGTCTCGCTAAGAAAAGGCTGAAACCAGAAATGTCTTATTTAAGCAATCTTATCAGAAAATACCCTTCCTACATTTTAGGGTTGGTGGTATTCACGTGAAAACACACAGACAAAAATCTAGGTAGAGAAGGTTGCACCTAGTAACAAGAATAGCTGCACACTAGCAACAACAGGAAAAGAAGGCAGGAGAGTTTGAACTTCATTAGGTTAATGATTCTCCCTTGCAATTCCTATTTGTGTTCTGCCCTGAAAACTTGCCACTTTGACAAAGCCAGGAGGAGATGTAAAGCCTAGGTTTTGGGGACTGAGGAAATCAGGAAAAAGAATTTTGTTCCAGGGAGATCCCACTGGTGTATCGAGGCCAGTAGAAATTCCCGTATTTGCTTCTCTTTGTGAGGAACCTGGTGAAAAAACCTGCCCCATCCTCAATGGCACGTGTGCCCAAGCGCTTCCTTCCTGTGCTGCTCACAGTGCAGTGGTTGCACTAACTCGTCTCGCCAAGACTTGGGCTAGAAGCAGGGCTCCAAATCAGGCTGAATGGTTTTACAAACAAAACCATTCACTGAAACAAGCTATCAACCCACTCAATCTGTGCAATAGTTAATAATCCCCAAATCTCCTCTGCTATCTATCACAGCTGACAGGAATACAGTAGGATACCAACTTGTCTCCCCTTTTAAAACAGTGCAAAGCGAAGTGTACTGACCTTTCATCTTAGCCTCATAGCTTAGTTAGCTTATGAAACAGAAAAGCTCCTTAATGAACTTTATAAACAAAACAATCTTCTGTTAAGTTCGTTTGTAAGAGGACTATTTTTTTTTTCCTTGGGGAAAAAAAAAGCATGTAAAGCTGAAGGCTCTCTGGTCTTTAATAGCATTACAATCGCTTAAATCTTAGCTTTGGTGAGCTGTTTTAAAAATCACATAACTGCCCTTGTTCCCAAGAGGAACAAATATTGTATAACAACAGGACAATATCTTACATTTACACAGGAAACAGCCCTGGGAAGTAGGTGCTACAGTCTGTAGACAGTCTACTGTGGAGAAAGAATTCCTTTGGGTATGGAATTACCAACAAGGAGCAAAGGGCTGAGAGGGCTGTGAGCTTTTCAAAAGGTCTAAAACATGCGAGTCTGTTCGCCTGTAATCACTAACAACCTCTGAGCACTTATCTCTGGAGAGGGTTAACCCTCATGTCTTGCCCGGATTTCAGCTCCAGTTATCAACTACCCTCTGCATGAATTCCTTCAGAAGCTAAGCATGGATACTATATTCATATTCTTTATCCAAAGGAAAAAAACCTCACTGAATATAGGAAGAACTAAACCTAACAGTCTTAAAAATTACTTTTTTTTTTTTCCGTGCGATGTTTTCTACGACATTTTAAGGGAGACTTTAAAAAAGCAACCTATCTCTGCTGTAGCATTCTAAAAATTAGACTGGAAGTTCTGTACAAAAATTAGTAAACTGTATAGCCCTGTTCTGTGAAAACTGTATCTAAACTGTTCTTTAATATCTTATGTCCTACATCGGAGACAAAGAATTCTTTTCTGAAGCACTTGAAATCTCAGGTACCCACGTGCCCATGCAATCTATACTCACCAGATTACTAGGCCAAGAGAACCATCATTACAACTTCAAGATGAAGCAGCGCAAAAAACATGGCTGAATGCCAACCCTTGATTTACCTTCAATTTACCATCTGGCAAATCCTCTGACTTCTGTTTATTGTGGGGTGACAGCTAACTGCATTTGCCCATCACTCAGAAATTAACATATGATATTGTCCATGACAACACTGGAGCAACATTAAAAACCTCGGTGATTAATGATCTCATGAGTGCTTTGCAGCTGCTATCATCTAACAAACTATTTCCAGAGCTTTGCTGATAGCCAAGGCGCTGCTGATGCACAAGCAATAACAGAATTAAAATAAGTAAGTCAATAAATAAAGAAATAAAATAAAAGAAATGGTTATCTTACAGAATTACAACAAAGCGTAACAGTGGCCCAAGGGCTAAAGCAAAGTTTCTTTTAAAGACACAGACGTGCTCATCATTTATATTACTTTCAGTGCATATAAGGCATGTAGCATGTGTGAAACTACACTGGCCCATGTGCTCACATTAACAAAGGCACACATGATTTTTTACTATACATGTCAGTGAATACGTACATATTATAAAAGCATACCTCTAGCACGCACATGATAGACCTGCACAAACACATGTAAAACATGGTGAGGAATGGCAAGTTAATGGTCTAGACTAGGAGTGTTTTAGTGCATTGATATTAGTTTGGCCTCTTACACATATAGGCCACATAAATGTATTCCAAGAGCTAAAAAAAAATGACACATTACTTATCTTAGTATTTGAGATTACATGCGTCTAACATACATATAGGGATGCATATTCAAACATATGTACACGGGGATAGTTTAAACTGAGCTTCTCCTTCCTGTAACTTCTTTATCACACCTGAAAAAATAATATGCTAATTCCATTCAGTGCGGAGTTGACCCTTTAGGATGGTAATCAAACTACGGGGGGAAAAAAAGAAGCTTAAAGCTTTTCAAAAGCAAGCAGATTTTTATTTCCAACAACAAATCTGTCCTGAGAGACACATGCCTAACCCTGTATTTAGTTGTTATTTGCATGGCTGAAACATTTAGGAGCATCAGCCATGGGCTGGGATTCCCTTTCACTGGGTGCTGTGCAAACAGACCAAAACCATTGTCTTTGACCAAAGAAGTTTGCAACCCGATCCTTTATATTACTACCTAAAAGGTTCAGGTTAGGTGATTCATAATGTGTGGCCACACGTTACAAAATCCAGATACAGCTCTGGAAAAAGCTTATTATCATTATTTTTCTACTGTCTTCATTTTACACATTCACAGTACACGCTGTGTTAGGGAAACTTGAATGCACTCTATTGGTTAAAAAGATGCTGTCACCAAACTATGATGCCTGTGTTTTATTTCCAACTCGGCCACTAATTTATAGCGTGACTTTGAATGGGTCGTTTATTTGCCTATTGCATCCATTTGTCTGGCTGTAAAACATGCTGAGTGAATTGTGGTGAGGCTTAATGTCCAAAATGTCCATATTCTCCCACAGAGGCAGAAGAAACACTCTTCTATTTGTCTTACTGTACTGCATCCATCATTGCACACCTGGTTCTCCTTACACGCAAAATATGACTGGCACTAACAGAACTTGACATTTAAAAAGTATTTCCACATGAAGCACTGTGTGGAAATTCATTTTTACTGTTAAGAAAAAAGCTCACGTAGGCACTTACCAAGAAATTGTTAGTACATTGGCAGTCATGACAAAGAAGAAGGGTGATAAGCTAGCAGTGATAACCTGTTAAATTGAAAGGGAAAAAAAAAACACTTTGTGAACTTGCGATATCACAAAGGAAAACTGAAATACTTTTGCTGAAATTCAATTTCCGCATGTGCAGTCACATTTTTTTCTTTTCTTTTTTTTTTTGTTTTCTTAACCGTTAGTACCTAAAATAGATGGTCAATGGACAGGAGAAATCCAACGGGTCTATGCTACATGCTGAGACATTGCTAAACATGGAGCTTCCACTCCAGCACAACCTCCCTCCCCTGTGCAAGTACAGAAACTACACACAGGCACCTCTTTTCCCCTCTGGACAGTGGGAGACAGGCCAGAAATGGCAGAAAAAGACCCAACAGAGCGGGACACAAGAGCTGCGCAGCCAGCTTGGGGCAGGAACCTGGCTGTGGGGTATTGCTGGGAAAGCACGTGCGGAATATGCTGCTCATTAGTCTGGGAAACCAGTGGAGAAAATACGACGGTCACGCATCACACTTCAATTTTAACTCCTACAGGACCTGGAACACAGCAGAGACAGGGCAGGGAACCAGAGCAGAAGGTGTCTTATCACACATCCCAGCCGGCCCGGCCTGGAAATCTGTAAGCTTTTATTTGCCGACAGCAGACTGGGGAGAGCAATCAGATGCTGGTCTTGAAAAGCCTTGCATTTCTGGAGAGAATGAGAGCTTGAGATGTGTCTGTGGGCGTAGAAAAGCCAAAAAAAGCACTAGGGTATGGGGTAAACAAAAACAACACAACTTTAGGAGGTTAATATTACAAATCTCTCAGTACACCGAGGTGTCCCGGGCAGAGAAGCTGCTGGCAAATGACTTTATATTTCCACTGTACTGATTCCAGAAACGGCTAGATCCCGACATACAATGCCTCTCTGCCTCAACAGCTACGAAGCAACCACATCTGCAGCCTGCACACGGTTTTGGACATTTTGTTGCCAGATGGATAATGTAAAATGGAAAGAGTTCAGAGAACAGTGACAGAGTCATTAGATGGAGGGATTGATTTTCAGTCAACAATTAGGATAAGCAATGCCTGTGGGAAAGGAAGACTTGGTAGTGATTTACAAATACTTGGGAAACACAAGCACTGAGGAATGAAAGGAACTATTTAGGATAATACAAAATTGCCCAAGGAAAGAGTTGAAATTAAGAAACAAAACATTTAAACAATTATCAGCTAAGATTTCCTAATCCTTGTTTGTCTAGCTGACTCTCAGGGGAGACGGCAGAAACTTCATTCCGTAATCTATTACTTGTTAAAACACTACTACACGTGCAGCAGGGAAGAGAATGCCATTTTAGAGTGGAGTCTCTGCACCAGACCTTGCACTGAGAGTTTGTTAATCAATACCCACTACATTGGTTACGGCTGCATTTTAAAAGGCCGGGTTATGAACCTGCCTGGAGTGCAATCAGTGCAGGAGC
The DNA here is from genome assembly GCA_013398295.1 of Chionis minor. Taxonomy (NCBI): domain Eukaryota; kingdom Metazoa; phylum Chordata; class Aves; order Charadriiformes; family Chionidae; genus Chionis; species Chionis minor. The sequence goes on from VZSF01000446.1 coordinate 1,268,868, forward strand.
GTAAGCAGCAGCAGGTGAAGAGGAGACGGTTGTACGTCACTCCTCCAGCCCCGTTCTAAGAGGGACACTAGCCTAAAGCTGGCAGTGAGACCAAGCAATGGCAGTAAGCACCACGCCGGAGCGGTGGTGCTCCATGGGGACTATACAGTGAGTGCCTCCTGGACTATTTGGGGATGTTCTCTGCTTTAAGGAGATACAGGCATGCAGCAGATGGCTTTTTTCTTCCTAGACATGACCTTAAGTCACACCCTGACTGTTGTCCATTTGCCTATAGCATAGGCACCTTGCAGAGGGAATGAGGAAGGAGGCTGACTTGAATCCAAGAAGGATACCATGAGGCTGCAGATCCGCTCCATTCCTGCACAGCAATCAAATTGCTGGTATCAATACAACCCCAGACATACCTCTGGATACGAACTATTCATCCATCTGACTTAAAGTATTTGCACGCTCCCTGCGACACAGTAGTGTACAAGATGGGCAATACTCTAAAGCTTGAAGCTAACAGAAAAAGTGAGTTCCCACTCCAGGGGAAAACCAAAGATATGTGACAGCTCTGCCCCTACAGCCTTGTGTGTACAGCTACAAGCAAGCACACGACTGAATAGGTGCACCCAAGAGAGACTGACAGAGGAGAAGGGCAAGTCACAAACTGAGAGTTATCCTTCAGAACGCAAGTAGATGATATTGCAGCTGCCTACCTTTCAGGTTACGCCCTGGCCTGTCCCATAGTCATTCTCAGCCAGAGGGAGCTGACACCTACTCCAAACAGTGGAAGTCAACCATTCAGGAGCCGAATCTTCCCTGTGCTTTACCTAAACACAGCTCCTAGGCTGGATATCCGTCAGTTCAAATGCAGCACGCCAAAAGGCAGCTGTATCTTGTTCTAGCAGGCTGCATTCTCCCCTTACACACCTTGCAGCAGCTGCACTGGTCTACAAGGAACAATTTCTCATTCACATCAGAGCTAATATTTGCAGAATTAACTGCATTGACCTTATCTTAGGCTAATACTAGTTTATGACATAAGCATATGCAATATTCATTCCCAAGCATGTAAACAGGAACTAATGAAGGATGGTAGCTGTGGTACCTACAGAGCATTCTTTTCGTTAAGCTGTTCTCCCGAAAGAAACTGAAGTGCTGTATTTGAGAAGTGACAGAAGTTATGTCACCCACTCCCTTGAACAGTCCTGTTTATTAGAAACTTGAGAAGAGGCCAACAGCAGAGAAAAAGGCATTTAAGAACCCTCCGAAAAAAGGCCTTATCAAAAACAATACACCATTTTACTGCGATCATCCCAAACCTCTGCAAAAATGCAGGCTGTAGCCTTTTGGACTATTACAGCAGAACACTGTTGTATTTTTGAAAAATTACATAAGAGCGTCTCAGTGCCAAAGAGAAACAAAATGTGGGTTGGAAGAGCACATGAAGTACGCATGTGTAAGAAAAAAACCAAACGAAAACAAAAGGAAAACACATTGCTAAAATGTCCACCTTTGATTGTTTATCTAAAAAAGGAACACATTCAAAACTGAAAAACAAGTTTTCAGCGAAGCTAACCATATAATTCGTTCCAGGGGAAGAATCTAAAGTCTAGGGACATAGTTCAGAAGGTAATTTTCCTTCATTTCAGCATTTTCTGAAGTGTTTTAAGTGCACATTTAGTTTTAAAAAAACCCCACCTACATTGATGTTCTGAATGTCCTTTAAAAAAACATAAAACCACAACATGCGAAGTGCAGTAATCGCTCTTTCTTCACTTTAAAGGTCACAGTTGTCCTCCTAGGCACTCAGATGCCTTAGGAAAAGGAATGAGCTTGCAAGACAAAAGAAAGCAATTAAAAGGACAATCTAAAGTAAATTATTTCCAAATATATTCTGGTGCTGAATCTTTAAAACTAGGAGGTGGAAAAGAAAATTTTAATTAGCTGTAACCAGCGTATTTTGAACAAAGGTCTCCAAGACACAGTCACTAATTCTACCAGAAGATACAGACTGGATGGTTGAACCCCAAGAATTTCAGAAACAGGAATAGCTCCATGGACTCTCCCTACTTACTTGCTCAAAGGAACTGTGACTAGGCAGTACTGCAAAAGCTATTTTAAAAAAACATTCATACCGTGAACATTTCTACAAAATTCTGACACAGCTTTCAGTGGTTAGGAAAAAAATCCAAGTGTAGCATCATTTAACAAAACATTTCCATGTGAGCTGAAATCATTCCTGAGAAATTATTTCAAACCCTTCCATACACACACACACAAAAAAAAAAAAAGGAAAAAAGATTGTTTCTTGAAATAACCACTCTAAATTTAATGTGTCGCTCCATTGTAGAGTGACACCAATGTGGAAACAAGACTCATTTAAAGGAACACTTTATTAACACCTATTTGCCTTGATCTCAACTATTTCTACAGTTTCAATCACTGAGTTATTTACAAGTAATTTTATAAATAAACAAAAATCTTGGCATTTCAGACTGTCTTACTTCAATCAAAACCAGTTCTAGCTCTTTACAGTGTGTATCAGCATTCAAGGAAATATGTGTATCCTTGTGATGGACTGTTACTTGGGACAAGGTCTGTCCCAGGTGGAGTGGGCTGATCTCCTCCGCTGCTGGAGGACACAACTTGCAGAAGTTCATCAGCCCAGCCCAACTTACCCTAGATGAAACGGCTTCTATGGTAATGCAGATAGCCTGCGTGAGCTAGGACTGCAGATCCCACCAGGAAGGATCCCACCAGGAAGGAGAAGAAAGAAGATTAGAGCAGCATCACCTCAAGCACAGGGAGAATGCTGCAGGACTGCTGGAACGAAGATTGGGCCTGAATAGTTAGATAACAAAACCGAACAGATGGGGCTTCTTTACATAGCTACTCTAGTACAGGGAACAAAGAAGAACCAGGAGACAAAACAGAGGGCAACCCAGCCCTGTGGCTGGATTGTGGTACAGAGAAGAGTCTTAAAACAGCAGTCCTTTTACAAATTTGTACCAGAAGCCAGGTTGGACCAACCTAGAAAGCGTGGGACAGCAGAGAAATACAGACTCATTTGTCACCTTACAACCTGGTCCCTAAAGAGGGAAACAAAGCTGGTGAGATCCCTGCTCCAGTTTCTGAATAGAAACGACAGATTTCAAGGAGATGAAGTAAAAGGAAAGACCTGCTCATTGTAAACACCGAAACGGAAACAGCTGAGGCTGAACTCATTGTACCTAATGATCATGGACACGCGAAAGCTTTGGGGTTTGCGCACCAGAGAAATCACAGCCATCAAAGGTAATTTGTCAGAAGTTGGTAAGGCATCAACTGTGGTGGAGCTTTAAGGAAGCATCCCGAGGAATCACTTAGGAGGAAAAAAGTCTGTGTTTCCTTAGTGGTGAAATGCCTGTCTGAAAAGCTGAGCTTTGGGTACTGGTACATGACAGCCTGACAAAGCAGAGGGATGTAGGGCTGCAGAGTATTAACCCCCCAGAAGTGGGGCAGTCAGAGGTTTCAAACTTCTTCTCGGTTAGAAGAGATTCCCAGATTCAGTTCTCCACAAAAAAGAGTGAAAATTTCAGGCATTGCCATCATTCTGGGAACGAGAGACAGGCCTGGATGCCACACATCATCCTGCACACTGCTTACATCATCATTTACATTTAACAAACTGCTGTGAAAGACAACACAGTGCCCAGCTTTAGGATCCAAAGAGAAGAAGGGAGTCGATTCCACGGGTCCAGAGCTTGCCCCTTATCAGGCTGAATTACCTACCAGCACCAAGAACAATGATGGCATCATTGAAATACTGGGTAACAGACTTAAGATTTATAAAGCAGAAATATCCTAATGCGTGGAAGAACTTGTTGCACAGTAGGGACAAATCCAGTGTTAAAAATCACCCTTGCACAGGCAAAAGGAGGAACAGGAAAGAATGTGCTCTCGTGCATCTCCATTTGTAAATTTGCTTTAGTGATTCGTGAGTAGAGAGGCACTATTACCACTAGCTTTACAGAGTTCCCAAGGACATTTTATGGACAGCCCACCACACAACCCATGACGTGAATGATCCCCTCCTTTCTCCTAATCACATTATGGTCAGACAAGAAGAAGTGTCCAGAAGAGAAGGCAAAATTTCTTTCATAAAAGTTGCTTTAAAAAATGAGAAAAAAATCAGAAATTAATTTAGAATTAGAAATTAATTTAGTTTTATAGATAACAAAATAAAAAACTACAGAATGTTTAGGGAATTCGTTGCTGGAGGACCTTAAGAACAGGCAAGATCACTGCTGAGCCAGCTTCCCTATTAGATCTGTTTCTTGACCACATAACATCAGAAAATTCTGGTAAGTCTGACATGTGGCTTGGAGACAGGAGATAGCAATGGCATTCCCAAGTGCTCCTGGTCCCTGACAAAGCAGAAACTTGGATCCTGGGAGATACAGAAACGTGGGACTCTGCATTCTTTGCTCCCTTGCCTTCTCCACCAACCAGCTGTGTTTATCCCACAGCCTCTACAGTGTCAATTCTCCATCAGTTCAAATCAGCCAGCACTGGGCAGATAAATCTGTCGTTCTTGACCAAGCTCTTATTGGTCCCTTCCATTTCTGACTTTACAATTACTTTAAAGATTTTCAAGCTGCAAAAGCTGGCTGTAGATTTTGAGTATCTAGCATTTCTGAGGTGTTCAGAAACATGTTGTTTACATAGCCAAGAACAAGGATGAGGACATTTTCAAAATTTAGATTGTGATTTAATCTTCCTATCTGGAATGGAAAGATATGGGGGATTTAGTCCAGACTTGACCATGATTTGTTAATATTACAACTATACTTGCACATACCATGTAAAAAGTATGTTCCCTCTAATTCACTGTTAAACTGCTAGAAAGTTAAATGTCATAGTTCTTTCTGTAAGTGAACACAGAATACTTTACAAAAGTTTTCCTTAGTTTGTGTACACAGAGCCAATCCTGGTAACCTCACTTCCCCAAACTGCCAAAACCTCTGTCCTTACAAAAAATCTGTATTTTTTCCAAAGACAGTGTTTTGAAACGGCTCATCAAGTTCACTCACTGTTCAAAATAAATCCTTCTATTTATCATCAGGTCATCCTCTCAAAACATCAGGAAAAAGCTTCTGATGTACGTAACCTTTGTTTTCATTCTACTGGTGGAATTAAAGCAATGTCAAGCTCTTTATAGACATAATATTTGTTTTGTCCCTCTTCTGCATGTTTTAACCAGCTGCTAAGATAATCATCAAAAATCGCCAGGGAAATGGATCACTGTTAGTGCCACTGAAAACTGAAATCCCGCACTACCAAAAAGGCAAAAATTACAGCAGGCAAACGTCAGTAACAACATACAGTCTTCTGCTTCTTGAGACAGTGAAATAATTTCCCAAATTTCAGTTACATCATGTTTGTGTATACTTCTACTTGAGAGTAAGCATATGTGCATGTGTGCAGGCAACTATAAAACGCCATGTCAGGTATGGAGATCTAGCAAAAATGAAACAAAAATCTTCAGAACAGGAAGAAAGGTACAGTTAATCTTTTAATGCCATCTTTTGTATTCATTAATTCCCATGATTTTTCTGAGCTATTAACGCCATTCCTCGTTGTTTATACACATTTTTCATCTCAGCTGAACTACAAGCCATTTCTATCTAGCTCTCCTCTGCTTTGCTACATCTAAAGTTAAGGCAACCGAACATTGCCAGATGGGTAACTTCTCTGCACCTTAGCAAGAATACTTTCATTCAGAGAGATCCAGCAGCTACTGAAACAGGTGAACAAGGCATTGACTGGGACAGCCAAATACATGGTGGAACACTGAGGGACCTGGATCTCCCCTGTCTAAACCCTGACTAAAGTGGTCCAGCGTGTACTGACAAGACTTTTTGAAATAACCCAGACTTGAGAGGAGATCTTCGTAGAGCAGGTACTGACTGCGAAGTTTCACAAACTGCAGAAAGTCAGCAACGAACAACGGGAAGTACCAGTGACCACCAGTAAGAACACTGACTGTGGAAGGCTGGTACAGGTGATGCAACCCTGCCGTATGTGGGCAGCAAAAATCCCTACTGAAGGTGACAAACATGGTACATGGTACACGTCCTTCCTCACAAGGAAAAGGACTAGAACTAAAGTCAAGTACAACTGGACTACTTGTGAACAGGGAAGCAGAAAAAAATCAAATACAAAGAAAACATAGGGAAAAAATGAATATACTATTTTCCTCCCATGGTCGTTAGTCAAAATAAAGCCCCATCAACAGCTGCAGATACTGCACACAAAAGATATTCCCAGTCCTGCACAGTCCCTGAATTAATACTGCATGCAGAACCAGACTAAAATCAAACAAGCATTAACGGTTTAATTTCAGGTCAGCTTTGGGGATGATCTATCACAGAAATAAAAACTTCCCTGGAAGCTTTCAAACATATTGCCTATTGCAATGAAAAGGCTTTCCATGCAATCTGGATAACTTCTAGAAGCTCGAAGGCTCCTTTAAACCAACTTTAAAGTGCCAAAGCCAATGTCTTGTTCAAAGAGATATAGCAAATGGGGGCAAAATTCCTCCCACCAACTCTCCTGTAAAGCCTCCTTCCCCAAGACATTGATTCAGTTGTATTAATCAACACATTGAAAGGACCTGTGAGTTTTCAACTTTGTTCTGAGGGTCTGTTGTTAACAATTAAAAGGAAATACAAAACATACTGCTTAACCTAACGGCTCCAGGTGATAACGCAGCCCCCTGAAGGAACAGTACTAATAAATCCACTGACAGGGAAGGATTTTAAGCAGACACACAGCTTTTTCCAAGGAAAAGTAATGAAGCTTTAGCCTTGAATCACCAAAATAATGGCTATTCCCAAAGCAAACAGCAATGCCATGATCCTGCCTGAAAAGCTGAGCAGCCCAAACAAGGGAAAGAAACAATCCAAAGTGAAATACATTGGAGAAAGGGGGAAAGCAAAACAGGTTTTGCTCTCAATTCTGCTCGCTAGTTTAAAGCTAACTTGAGCACGTCTGCTGCATCACCTTCACAGCCAGACCAAAGTGCAGACATGCCCTAAGGGTTTTTGTTTCCTGACAGACTTAACTGGAGACTCTCAGTCTATGAATTCAGTAGACAGTGCGATGAGTTTGTGCATTACAGCATACGTAGGTGCACACTGTGCATGGGTGGACTCTGCTCAGCTCTCCTGAAGGAAGAAAACCCTTTAACCCTCCCTGACACACCCCCTGGATCAAGAGGTGCATGGGCCTGGGCAGCTTTGTTGCTTAAATGATAAGTGATGCTGGCACCATGGCAACGGTGGCACCATGGCAACGGTGCCAGTAACTTCATGATGCACACAGCTTTGATCCAGCCACAAAGAAGTTTTACCAGCTGCTGTAAAATTCTTTGACGTGCTTTTTTTCATATTTACCTAAATGCCTGCACAGATCTCCAGCCTCCCTAAAGCACGTTTTTCTCAAAGGAGGTTTTGGTCACTATCTTCTGCCCTTTCCTTACATTTTGTTTATCTTTTTTTTTTTTTGAGCTTTATTAAAACAATAATGGTAAATTCCAGTGGTTCTTTAAGAACACAGTTAGTTCCGTGTATTGTGACTCAAAAGCAGCCAGTGCTTCAGCATGCCCTGGCAGTCAAATGCCTAATGATAATGATAAAACTTAGTTCTACTGTAAATTAATCTATCTGGTTTTCATTGCAATTAACTTCTGACCCATCTTAAAATCAGCTATGCGTTGCATTTAAATTATAGAATATACTAAAAAAGAGAGGGAGGATAGATCAAATGACAAACACAATCAACAACCTGCCCCTCTAAAATGTTTTCAGAACAGAACCGGTATAAAAGTTTACCTCTAGCAAAATCATCAGATATTTTTAAGCCTTTTTTTTTTTACTTTACCAATACACAAACCAATAATTTCTGTATCGCTGAGGCATATTTCTATATATCAGATTTTCAACTGCTATAAGAAAGAAGATTTCTTAATTATCCCTAGTATGCTTTTAAAGGGCAGACAATCCTCTGCATTTCTATGCCTAGATACTCATATAGAGTTCTAGTATTTAGAGAATTAGGTATCCATCCTCTGCTTTCTATTGCCCTTATGAAGATTTTTCTCAGTGCTGTTTCCTGTACATTCCTTTTGTTTCCAGGATGTGATGACCATTACAACCAAGACACTGATCCTGCAAGTGCAACATTGAAGCAATAGGTGGTTGTATCAGCTTCCTTAAAGTCATTCAGTGTCCTGCCTTATCAGATTAATACATTGTCAAGGATTAATGTATAATCCTTTCATATTAATATGCTAGAATAACTGTGTTTTAATCCTTAGCACCATGCAAATGCCAAAAGAACAGCTGAATTGTTGTCTAACTTCATTATTCTTTTATTCATCATAAGACAAAGGGGTGACCAAGCTATTGTTCTTGCACCGTATGCATCTCATTAGCAGTTTGGCTGCAGGAGAAAATGAGCCATTGGGGGATACTGAAGCTGTGGTTACTAGGTCATTCCGGAACCCAGCTGTATGCCCAGCCCCATCCTACAATGCAGAAAGGGTTCAAAAAAGCCCTTCTTGCCTTTGAATCACTTCTAGAGAACTCTCTGCCTTCACCTCTTTAAGGTACATGGTACCTGTCCTACAGCTCTCAGCCACACAAAGATTTAATATATAGCTAATGGATGGTCTTTCTGATTCTTGGCAATACTTTAATTTCCTTGGTTCTGCACTGTGTCTTTATTCTTTAAAACCCTGCAAGAGCCACCACAGAGAAAGCTACAGCAGTTACTTTATTTTGCAGAGACCCCCTTAAAATAGCTAAGTACAGAAAGTAAAGAAGAATATGTGGGTTACTGAGTGTAATTAATAGAATTCCTGTAAGAAAATTCTCCTTTTATGAGAAACAGTATATCATAATGATATGTACAATGATCAGGCATGAACAAGACAAGACCAGACCTTTCTAGAAAGGCCTACGTCTATCAACGTATAAACATATATATGTATATGCATTCATATATAAACACATACTATATATAGCATAGAAATATATAAACATACATCACTGATGAGACAGGACTGAACTATTACAAGCACATCATAACTCATTTTGCTTTCCTACAAAAAGTGAAAGATATCCTGAGATTTTTGAAGAAAACCAAAACTCTTTGTCCCTTGTAAAATACTAGATTGGGTTGAAAATTATGGTAGCTATTTCTTTTTGAACATCAGGTAGCCACTCCACCCTACCTTCACTCGAACACAAACATCAAACTTACTGTCATAATAAGGAGAAAGTGCAAACATGAAGCATTTTCCCTCCACTACTGGAGATAATAGCCAAAACATACATTTCCCCTTCCTATGACTAATGAGACAGCTGGTGAACTGTTACCAATCTTCAGCCTATAAAGTGTAGAGTGGTTAATAGCATAGAGTTCAATTTTAACAGTGCCTCTGTTCGTATTTAAATATATCTTTTAAATGGGATCACTGAAAACATAATCCAGATACCATTGTTACTCTCAGTGTTCCAGTTCTATATTAAGGACACAAAGGGAAAACCCTGCACAGTTCACGTACATTCTCCCCGAAGCATCTGCCGATATGGAAACACCATCCATCATGACTCAAACAGGTGTGCAAAGATGCACCAGACTAACAGCATCTGTTCAGGTCAGTTCTGCAAATGAGAGGCACAATTCAGCTGTGGCTGAAGCTTTGTCAAGCAAGGACAACACAAGTAATTTAACAAGGGATATGAGAAAGCTTCTTTAGGCCAAATAACTTTGATTTTCTTTGACTCTGCCAAGAAGTGCTTTGTCCATTCTTGCTGTTACAAGGTTGACTGTTGATGCACATATAACGGACTAAAACTGAAATATATTTGTATTTCCAGGTTATACCAAACGCCTCCCGTTTCCTGTAAATGCTTCATGCATTGTAATGCTTAACTCTACTTTTTCCTCTGTCATTTCAGCCTGTCGAGGAGTCTCTTTTCCTTATGTGCTGCCCCACAACTGCAAAGGCCTTAAACTGCTGCTGCCGCTTAGTCTCTCCCCTGAAACCTCTGAGCTCAGAAGTTGACCGGGCAATGTGATTCATCATCATGTTCTTATTTTATGAATTATTAAATATTTGTGTATTGGAGTAAGCATTGGAACAGCAACAATAGCAGTGAAGTGTTCGACCTATTAGGATCACGGACACCAACTGGAGCAGGCCAAGGGTTTGTTTAATCAAGTATTTGTTGATGGCAGAGAATTCAGAAGAATTGATGACCCTCTCCTAATGCAGCAAGTCTGCAGTTGATGTGCACATCAGAGAAAAGGAGGGATTTTCATCTTGACCTTTAGCTGATACAAAACTTACATACTGCGGCATGAAGTTTATTAATCTTTCCACTTCTGTCCTAGAAAGATTTGCATATAATGTCTGCTTTTGCTGAAATTGTTAGCGACCCAGTCACTGAAACCTTTTGAGTAGATCTGAATGTGTAAAAAATATACACCTCTTTACTTTCACTCAGTCGGTTGTCTCAGTATTATCTTCTGTTTGATGCCCTGAATTCTACTGGTCAGTAATATAATATACTGTGTTAAAGAATTATTTTTTCTAGCTGATTTGAAAAGTATTGCTTTTCAGTCTCAGGGAGCAGACTGCTACTCTAACACTCTGCTGCTGTAAAAAATACACTTCATCTTATGCTACGTTCAGTAAGAGCTAACCTTTTGGCATTTCAAGTTATCCTTCCCCTCATCTAACCCTTATGAGATCATGAAATAGAGATTACCATGAAGAGACAGAGAAGGCTGATAACCCAAATAAGACGACCATGCTTTTCATTGTCACACTTAAGCGGTGAATTTAACAGGCAAACTGACAGTTTGCTACATATATCTGGCACAAAAGGAGTTGGCTCCTTGGGAAGGACCGAGCTCAGCATCTGCCTGTGTCTATCTTGCTCCCAAGTGCTAGATGCCAGTGGGTGGGCCAGTAGTCAGATCAGGCAGGAACTGTTCCTGTAACTGCCTTGCAGTATCAGGACCTCTGACTAAAGGCAGGAGAGGAGACAATTCCAAACTCTGCACAGGTGGATCATGACCTCCCACAGCAGTGGCTCAGCTGGCATCCAGGAGGTCAAAAAGGCTGGTTCCAGCAGGCAGAGTGTAAAGTTGCTGGCAGCTAGGGTCCACGTAGAAAAGGAAAACTGACTTGAGTTTCCTGGCAGCAGAATACATTGGCACTGTCGTGGAAGACAATATTTTTAAGAAATATTTTTAAGAATAGACCACTTAGTGGCTGTGATAATTCTTGAGCGTTTAGCTATTAGCTACTTTATGTGTACCATTTCCTAATTCTTACCAAATTAACCAGGTTGATCTTTCAACCCCTGTCATTTTGTTCTCTCTCAAAGTGCAAGAGAACATAGTTCAAAGGACCATGACTTCTGAAAGAAAACTTCAATGGTGAGGAGACTAAGGCAAAAAAAAAAAAATGAGGCCAAAGGCAGACATGTTACAGGCTACATCATACATCAACATGTTTCCATGCATTTTTGAAAGTCAGCTGGACAGTCAGTCAAAAGCCATGTACTTATGTGTTGCCCTATACCAGACAGTACCTTCACAAAGCAGACCAGAAGATTGACAGCAGAAAATATCCCCTGAGCAACCTGGGAAACCAACAGTGAACTTGTCCACATAGACATCACTTAGGTGAACACCCACCCAGCTATGCACCCTGAAGCCACCTCCACAACTGGCTCAAATGACCCAGACGGGGACTGGCCCACTGTGCCAAGACTGATCATATCTTCAGTACCTTACTGTAGAGCGGGGTGCTGGGTAGGATGCTTCACACATTCTCACTGACTGCTCTTTCCATCCTAAACCACCTGACGGTCTCAGGTTGAACATGGCAGGTTGAGGCCATTGTCAGTTCAAGACCTGTGTGGTTTTTGAGTGCATCTTCAAACCTCTTCTTGCCCCCAGTATCGATGCTATAAGAGAACAGATCCTACGCATGCTGCTTTACTTATACATGGAAAGTACAAGTGCTGACAAAAGGGTTCAAGGATATTGTCAGAACCAATGAGGACACCTAGCTTAAGGGCAATATTTTAGTGAAAAGCAATATAATGCATTTTTCCGTTGTTAAAATCTATAGAAACACCTGAAGTGCTTATGTTCTTTTGTCAACATTATCAGATGTAAAACATTTTTCTGTCATGACTAACTCAGAACTCTGTGGAGGATATCACTAGTATCAAAAATAGCATAGGAAACTTTGGGATGCGTAATCAAGTATTTTTTTTTAAATCTGTTAACAAAAATAGCAAGTTTCCATCAACCTCTCTCTCCCGCATGACACTTACAGTTTTGGTATTTCTGTGCATGTATAAAGTCCATTTCCTATTGTATTTCCCATCTCACAACTCCTTTGGGAAAACCTAATTCATAAACAAACAATTCCCAGACCAGATAACTAAATCTCCCTGCTGACCCCCTTCCGCACAACCCAACAATAATAACAAGAGACACAGTTTCTGCATTGCCATTCTCTGGTGTGTCTATGCTGTTTTAGTAATGATGTAATGGAAAGAAATCAACATGCTATTATTATTATTATTATGCTAAGGACTGCAAGGAAGAATTGGTATTCTTTAAGCACTTATTTTTCCATTCAAAAACAAAAGTCTTTCCAGGGCTTTCTAGCCATTCACTGTTACAAAAGGTCAAAACATTCAATCGGAAACCTTAAAAAATGTGATACTTGAAAAAATGCTTTTTAAAACATTAACACAGCTAGCTAATCCATTTTCAGCAATGCCTTTTATGAGCAATGTCACAAAGTTACACACTTAGCCCTGTGGGCCTCAGGGGTCCCTGTGTGTCCCCTGCATGGGAAGACAGTGACAGAAGTGACTATAGTTGACCATAGCCTTTGGCCTCCCATTCTCTCAGAAAGGGTGGGGAAGACTCTGCAAGAAGACCCATTCCCTTCTGCCCCCTTAGGACCACCATCCATAGCAACATACACAGAGAGAAAGCTGGACTCTGCCCTCTTCCTCTCCATGCTGGCTGTGGATAGGACAAGAACAGCTTACTGTCATCTCCTAGGATTGTTTGAAGCCTATGCTTTTTCCCCGAGCACCACATATTTCAGGGATGGGACATAAGCCATTCAGTCTGCCTCCCCGAGAGTCCTATGGCTTTGCTGAAAGTCAAAATCTAATCCTTTAACAGGTATACAGATGGGATTGAGAAATGAACGCACTTGAGATGTTGCAAAGGTTGGTTCTGAGTTGGGGAGGGAGAGGAAGAGAAAGACAGGGAGCCCTGTTTCAGACAGCAGCAGCTCACTAACATGAGGAGTTTCTGAAGAAAGCAACCTGGAGTGTGACACTATGTGCTTACCAGAGAGGTCAATGATCAGGCTCAAGATTTGTCAGGCAGTCATAGGTGACATGAAGGTTTTTAAGAATCAAAAAAGCAGCCAGCGATCCTGAAAAGAACAGGAAACCAGCAAGGGAGGAGAATGTGGCTATTTTTGCCCATTTTTGGAAGCCTAGCCTTAGCTAGCTTTGAAACCTTCTACATTTATATGTTATATAGTGCATGGTTCTCCCATATAATTTTGGCATTTACATCAGTACATTAGCAACGGAAACAATTTCCAAAACAGTCCTCATTCTTTTGTCTTCTCTTTGTCACACTTATGATTCATCTCCCAGCCTCAGCTCTCCATACGTAAGTAACTCCAGGAGACCAAACAAAAACATGCGAGACTAGGAATCCCTTATGCAGACAAACCAATGAACCGGCATCCTCTGCAATTCAACATTCTGTTAGATTTCATAAAATGTACTTTTAAATTGCCATTTTCTACTGTCAAGTATACAGAGATGGTTTGTCAAGGGTAGGGGTGAAAAAGTACCTTCCAATGACACACTCCAAGCTAGCAGTTCTGCAGTTAGCTTTATGTTCAAGAGAATGACAATAGCAAATGTACACAATGCCCTTCAAATTGATATCATGATGGATAAAAGGAAACAAACTGATTCAGAGCATCTCTTAGGGCTCAGTCTATCAATTAATGTTTGCTGAGACTGGATTTATTACATCAAACACAGATGAAAATTCTGCTGCGAGATACGAGATACTACCCCCAAGTTGCGACACATAAAGTTATGTACTTACTTGTGTGATCATGTCATGCTTAAAAGCTGTGCAGCTGCCATTTTCAATGGATACACCACTGCAGCTGTATACAACACCTCTTAACGTACATATAAAAATTTTCCATTACCTGGAGATTCAAAATCTCCAACAAGTCCCAGCTATTCTTACAAGACAGCTTCCTTAAATTGCACTACTGCCCCTGGGAGCATGTGCCACTTAGCTTAGTGGTCATGTAGCACACAAAGGAGTTGTTATGGAGACTGATATCTTCCCAATAATTATATGGTGTAATTAGTGTTGGATGCTACAACATAACTAGCAGGCTGTCTCCATGGAAACTACCCGAAAACCTATACTTCTAAGGTTTCAGCAACTAGTCTTTTTTATAGACCCTTAAGACACAGTTAAGAGCACACTGATTGCCTTATCTGCTTGTTAAGCCCAGAAGAGAAACACATTTTCTTTTCCAAGGTATTTGCTTAGTCCCCATGGTGACTCACAGGAATCAAATATATGTGTCAAGAATAAATGTACATATTTCATACAGTGAGAACCAACCACAAATCAATAAGGATTTTCGCCATTTTTAGTTATCTTTATGCATATGTGTGCGCATATCCACATGCATAAGAGTACAGAAGGTGCATAGATGGAAGAAGCTGACTTCTACTTTTATGAACGCCGCCTTGGCATACTTGAAAGCTTTAGGGTCATAGAAATTCTCTCTCTTAGAGATGCACTTCAAACCACACTGGTGCCACAGAGAGCATCTACCAGCAGAGTTCAGCCATGTCTAGCACACATTTCTCCCTCTCTCCCAGGGCTTTGGCTTGCAGCTGCACAGTTTCTCCAGGCTGGGCAGATCTTGGGGCAGCCTTGCATGAGGTGCAAGATCTTTGCCGAATGAAAACGTGCTGTGTTTATGCAACTCCAGTGGGAGTTTATGACATTTTTGCAAAAAGCTTTATGAGGTCCAAGCCAAGAAAGCAATGTGATTTTCAGCCAAGAATCTCACTGTCACTTTTGCCTGAGCGCAGCAGCATGCAAAGAAGAGAATACTTCAGTCTACAATATACCCAAGTGGGCAGGTTCTGGATAACCACACACATTCTTGTTCTGGTTATGATATATATATAATTTTTTTAAACAGATTTTTTAATCCAGAACTCTCTCCTACTAGGGCAGAGATGAACAAGGAGAGCCACTTGCTTCAGAAGGTGCCAATGGCAGGACCCTCTTGAAGTGGCACCTATTTCTGCAAGTAAACAACCCTCAGCAGAAGTAAGGAACTGACATTCTGGACCAGAATATTTTATAGCACTCACATGCTAAGCAGCAGTGAGAGAGGAATTAGAGATATACGAATAGAAGCACATGCTTTACCAGAGGCTTACAACTGCAAAAACGTGGAAAAAACATGAATTCATTTTATTTCCTTTGGTTGGTTTGCCCCTGGAATTAAAGCAGATAAAATTCTCACATGAAACACTATCTGTGAAGAGCGGTGCAGTGAGCGTAACCAGGCTAGGAGCCCCAGAAGACTTGCAGTTGTGGCCTCTCCATTTTATGAGAAGCAGGAAAAAGAGAATTTCTGCTTTAATAAAAAACATGAGTACTTTTCCAGTCTTTAAGAAGGATATAATTTTTTTGTGCTGACATGAAGATGGATCTAGTCTATCCATTCTCTTCAAGACACCATGGGGACCAAAGAAGCAGATACACAAACACAAAATACAAAATCAAAGACTACAGGAGGCATGCTGAGTAGCTGTTATATATTTTGCGGGAGGACTAAAACTGCCGGAGTATAAGTACAGTGGGCTAGACTTGGGTAAATAAGACCCACGGATAAGATACTCTTTCAGACGCTCCTCCAAAAGTACTTTCGCAATATCTGGCAGCCAGCATTAAGCATAGGGTGACCTGGGGCAAACACTTCTAAAGTTAACAAACAAGGAACCAAAGCAGCTGTCAGGAGATACTTCTTTTGTACCAGGGAGCCTCCAATGTTATTCAGATACACTAGAGATTCCATTATGGTGCATGGGATGGCCATACAGAAAAGAGCTGCATACTCCTGATCAGATTAATCTAAATTTTCTTCCAACCACTGCATAAGAAAATCAGTGTAAAACTCAATGCAACTTGATTTCAGTTATCCAACTTTTTTTCTTCAGAGGAGGGAGGAAGAAAATCCGAAATCCACTTTCCACTGTGCTTCCCATTTATACTTCCTCTTTATTACAAGCTGTCTCAATAGGTTCCTGTTGGAAACAAGCTGAATTCCCTACTACAAGCCTATTGGGGTAACACTAAACATGACAGGGGAGTATGAATTCATGAGTAACCAGTATTTTGCTGAAGAAATGTTCTGAAATACCATTTTCCCCTTCTATTAACGATGTAAATTATTTCTGCTGCTTAACTTTTAGAGACACTAACAGGTTTCATCACCAGATATAGATTGGCAGCCTTAATCTAAACAAACTCACTGACAGCACTGTTAGGGCTCATTAGTGTTCTCACCAGATGCTTCTGTCTGTATATATGAGCATCTCCAGTTTTTCTTTCCAGTACATGACCCATGATACTAGCACAGCTTTCAAATTAAAACAAGAAATCTCAGCATAGCTTCAAATCCTTGCTCTTCTGGGGATCAAATCCGTGCAAGGCTATGACAAAGCATTCCATATTTCTTAGGCTTCTTAAAAGCATTTCTTTTTGTTTTACAGATCACTTTAGTGATTTTTTGGCATTTCTCACAAATCTATACAGATGTGACACACACACTATTTGCTTTCACAGCAAAAGTGCAAAGAGCATTTGTCACTATAAATATCACACAGGGCTATATATACAGATGAAACCTGTGCTTCGTCTGTCTCTGCACAAAGCAATGCTTTGACACGAAAGCTGTCAGAAATCATTACGGGGAAGAATTTTAAAACCTCATACAATGATTAAGTCGCCGCGGCCAAAGTAAGTATCATAAAAACAAGTTATGACCCAGCTCCAGTTTTTAAGTGAATGAAAAATTACAGGGCAGGGAGGCCAAATATGTGGGCTTCACAAAGAATGTCTCTTTGAATCTGCAAAGCAGGCCCAATCAGATCTCGTGGTTAGTTTATTGGTCTATCGGCACTTAACGAGAAATGAAGTGGTGGCAACGATCTCAGCCCCAGCTCATCAGTCACATAGGTACAAAGCATCCAAATGGAAAACAGATTTTCTGATTCTCTGCACCTCCCTCGAGGCCTGTGCTGCTGTCTGAGGACTACAGCGTTCTCCTTTCTTGGCTCATTTGCAAGATAAACATATTCTGGCCTCCAGTGCTGCTCCTTTCCAACTGCTGGTGAAAACTCCAGTCAGTCTGAGAGATTAAGAGGATGATCTAGGGCACTACTCAATCCAAGAAAAATGCTCATGTGGGAACGCAAAGCTGTTGTTGTTTTTTTTCCACTGTATCTCATTCTGCAAGTCCAGATTCAACCAGTTTCTATCTTTATTCTTTATCCACGTTAACTTCCTTCCTTTTCTTTCTTTTTTTCTTAAAAAGGGAATCACACACTTGGATTTAAACAGATTTTTACAGTACTAGTTAAGTATTGCTTTTCTGCACTTCTGATGACTTAAGACGTGATTGAGACAGTTCTCATACCCAGGCAATGTTGGGCTGGATCAGTATGGATCAGCATGTAGTTTTAACACTTACAAACACCTGCAGGAAGTGATCAGACAGATAGGACTCTTCTTAACTACCCCATATGTAAATTTATGGTTCCTTATAGCTACAAGATACCTTCTGAGAATTTTGTAAGAGCTGGTAGATCAGCCCTACCCTTGTAGGCAAGCTCTGGTTCAGCTCTTGCTTTCTGCCTATCTGTGTCTGTCTCTGCAGCCTCTTTTTATCCCTGTTCTAAAACTGACGTATAGCCTTTCTGAACCTTTCGAGTATTCACTGACTTCTACCCCAAAATCAGCTGCATTTTAGCACTTGGAGCAGCAGTTCCTCAATGCTCCTCATGCTGCCTCAGATGGGTATAACAAAGCAATAAATCATTCTTACAGCAAGCTTTAAAACACTAGTGAAAGACATTAGGTAAACTGCTAGTTTTGATAAAATTATTAGTGCTACAGATAGATGTCCTTATTACTTATTCCTCTCTTTGAACTCAAGACAAGGCATATAATTTGAGCACTGGGTTAGAAGCTACAACAGGAAGAGGACTAATTTGCTCTGTTACAAAAACCTTCCTAAGCAAGATAATTAAACCATGCACATTAACAAACACAGACTTTTAAGGCTGAAGAACAGATTAAATTATCATAGTGACACAGGGACAAATCTTTAGTCTCTATAAAGACACGTAATTCCATTGACAACAGTGGCTAGAACAAACTTTGTCTAATTTATGTCCAGAGTTGGCCAAAACCCCACAAATCTAGAAACTCTTGAACTTCAGGAAAGCTTTGATCCAGTCCAGACTTTGTGGCTCTGATCCACTTCAACTGGGAAGGACCCAAATCTGCTTAAAATATATATTTCACAACACATCTTTGCCTGCATATTTTTTTTGTGATAGGTCATAAATACCACATGTAGAACCATTTCTCCTTATTCACAATACCTATTAGCAGAGCCAACTATTCCCATCTCCAATGTTAAAAAAATGTTAAAAAAAAAAAAAGCAAGAGTAAGCTTTAGAGCAGTTGACTTGCTACCAAGGAGCAAGAAGAAAGCTAAGGTACTAAAATCTGCACAGTCAGAATGTTTGGAAGAAATTCAAACTGGTGAGAAACTCTGTGTGACTTGTACAGTGTGGAACAGCTTGCAAAGCACAAAACAAGCCATATCACTCCCTTCTTGTTATCCCCAGAAAAACTAAAGACTCATTTGACTACAGTTTCTAAACAAGCGTATTATGCAAGTCTACTTTTTTTTTTTTTTTAAAGGTAACAGCTTCATGCACTGTAGTAGGAAAGCTGTGATCACAAACCACATAGGAAGGTTGTGGTTTTCAGATGACCTAACTGAGAGTGATGAACCAAAGTAAAATCTAACCAGGGAGAAAGAGTCTGACAAGCTCTTCTGACTGCATTTACACTGATAATCTAACAAATGAGCTGTTAATAACTTAAATCAAGTACAGCCAGATCCTAGATCTGCAGATCATAGGATAATTCCAGTAGGAATGGACCTCAGGAGGTCAGGCCAGGTTGCTCAGAGATTTGTCCAGTTGAGTCTTGAAAACCTTCAAAGACAGAGATTGCACAGCCTCCCTGGGCAACCTGTGCCCCTGCCTGACTTGTCCTCAGAGTGAAAAAGTTTTTCCTTATACCCAATCCAAACCTCCCATTTCCACTTACACTTGTTATTTTTCACCTCACCCTCCCCCCACCCATGCACCTCTGGGAAGAGCTTGGATCTGTCTTGATAATTTCTGCATAGCTACTGGGTGGCTGCTGATTGTTAGGTTCTCCCAAAGCTGTCTCTCTTCCAGGCTGAACCAGCCTGGTCCGGCAGCCACTCCTCACAATGCTCCAGCCCCCTGACTTTCCTGGCAGCCCTCTGCTGAACTCGCTCCAGATTATCAGTTATCTTTCTTGTACTGAGGTGGCTAAAACAAGGCTCCCTATTCCAGTTATGGTCTAACAAGTGCTGAGTAGAGNACTTGTCCTCAGAGTGAAAAAGTTTTTCCTTATACCCAATCCAAACCTCCCATTTCCACTTACACTTGTTATTTTTCACCTCACCCTCCCCCCACCCATGCACCTCTGGGAAGAGCTTGGATCTGTCTTGATAATTTCTGCATAGCTACTGGGTGGCTGCTGATTGTTAGGTTCTCCCAAAGCTGTCTCTCTTCCAGGCTGAACCAGCCTGGTCCGGCAGCCACTCCTCACAATGCTCCAGCCCCCTGACTTTCCTGGCAGCCCTCTGCTGAACTCGCTCCAGATTATCAGTTATCTTTCTTGTACTGAGGTGGCTAAAACAAGGCTCCCTATTCCAGTTATGGTCTAACAAGTGCTGAGTAGAGGGGTGTGATCACTTCCTTAAATTTACTGCCTGTGCTACTTACTGTTAGTACAACGCGGGATACTTTTGGCCTTCTTAGCTGCCAGGGCACACTGCTGGCTCATGTTCAGCTTGCTGTCTACCGAAATCCCCAGGTCCTTTTCCACAGAGCTGCTTCTAAGCCATGTAGTCCCTCCTGTATTATTGCCAGGGGCTCTTCCTTACCACGTGCAGGGCATCACATTTGTCCTTGCTGAATTTTGTAAGATTTCTGTAAGCCCATTCCTCCAGCCTGCCCAGGTGTCTCTGGAAGGCATCCCTGTCTTTCAGCGTATTGACTGGTCCTCCCAGTTTGGTGCCCTTGGCAAATGTGAATGCACTCTATCACCTCTGATTTTGCAATAAAGTTGTTAAACGGGATGGGTCCCAGGACAGACCCCTGTGCTACCCCAGTTGTCACAAGCCTACAGTCAGAGTGGGAATCATCAACCTTTACCTTCTGAGCCTGACCATCCAACCATTTTTTCTACCCATCTGTCTGACCATCCAGACTCTAACAGTGTAATCTGGATATAAGAACATTGTGGGAGATACTGTCAAAAGCCTTGTTAATGTCAAGGCAAATGACATCCACCATTCTCCCCTGCAATGACAGCAGTGGCAATTCTGGTACTGAACCTCAGGGACCTAGTTTTAACACTTGGCTCTGGGAAGACACACTGGAAACAATGGATGGTGCACAGATTCTCAGAATGAGTTTTCTTCTCCAAAACGCCCTTGGAAAGTATAGATTTGTATTACTGGGATTTAGCAGGCCAAATTTTTACCTGCAATAATCAGACCAGCTCCATTAAACTCAGTCTATATAGAGTATTTAATTTCAGCTAATGATCATGGATTATTATGTACCTGATATCTGTTGCCTCAACTCTATATGCAGGTTGCACAGACAGGCCCTAGGAGCATGAAATAAGAATAGCAAGGGAAACTAGAGAGATGCAGAAATTCCTCAGTTTTCCCAGGAGAAGGACAGATCCACTGTGTTCCTGTGACGGTCTTTCTCTTACCTTTGCAAGGAAACTCCATGCTGCATATTGCCCTGAGGTTGTGCTGCTTTTTAGCTTCACTGTGTGCAACATCAGAAAGAATCCCAACAGTCCACTGAAAGGGATGGGGAAAGTTTGTTAATAAAGTCTCTTAATTTCAACTAAGCAACCTCTTACAGGCATCTTGGTTTTCCTAATGCAGAGCTGAACAGTCACCCTTCAAGCAGTGTTAATCCCATTTGGAGAAAGAAAGCTGGTGGACAAAGAGCTTGCATTATGTCCCGTACATCTCAGGTTTTGTTCAGTCAGTGACTAGAGTCTGAGTAAAGTAAGTCTGAAACTCTTAATGCCTGGTCTCTAATGCACTTGCATAATCAGAAACGTAGAGCTTATTGGAAACATGAGGTGAAATATTAACTTCAGGCATTGAAATAGCTCTGAATAAAGGCAACGCTAATTTCAACAGGAGCCACACATGTTTGCCAACTAACTCACTTCAACCTCCACAGAGCCTTGAACTGAAAAAATAACCACTGGAAAGTTTCTGCCTGAAGCTTTCAAGCTGTTTAAACTTCACGAAGCCTAAATTCCAATTAGGAAGTCAAATAAATCTCTACTGTATAACAAATAGACAGATGACTCAGTAGTGCTGGGAACAGAATACTCCAAAGCTCTCTGCTGACAATTAAGTGAATTTTGATTCTCAAGTCATATAGGACAGGAGTTCCCAGTGCTCCTGTAGCCAAGATTACTCTTAAGGAAACTCTGTTCTACATCTCACTGGACCTCATAGACCTTCTAAGCTTTGGTTCTGGATTTTGTTTCACTTGTGACATACTTAGAACCCACTGGTTGGAAACCAGGGAAATAGCATAAACCAGCAAGGACCTGAGAATATGTAAGGCACAAATTACTGTGTGACTGGCCGAGAGGCGTAAGAGATTACAAAGTACTGTGGGAAGCTGCATGGGAAAGGAGATAGGGTCAACACAGCACACAGGTGGTGAGGGAAAAAGTGCCTTGGTATTCAAAGAAGGCACGCTGTTCTGGATACTGACGCAATGTCGTTGGTGCCCTCTCTGCAATAGCAGGAAGGGTGGAAGATGGCAGCTCCCCAGGTCAGAAGTTCCATGCTGGGCTCCAGCACCTCAGCCAAGGGCTGTTCCCTGCTCAGTACATGCGGCAAAGTTGCGTCTCAGGCACATGTCAGTACAGGTGTTTTTGACACACCAAACAGTAGGGTAAGGTAACTGCCCAGGAGTAGGAGGTACTAGGGTTTCTCACACTGAGCCATAACACGAGACCCCAAAGGACTATCTGCTGTGCCTGGAGACAAGAAAGCAGATGCTGCTTTGACAGCAAAAGATGGGCCCAAACTCAGCTCCCTGCTGCAGAGGATGAAGTGCTGAACATTCCACTCTGAGAAATCAGTGAGCTCAGTGAAGCAGCATTGCCCAAACTTTCGAAAGTCTAGCAGCTGGCTTCAGTTTGTACCACACCTTCTGCCCTGCTGAGAAGCACTTTCAGTCAAAGTGATTTGAAGCTGTTTAGTGTACTTCAGAGACAAAAAGCGAGAGCTGATTATAAGACCTGAAATATTGATGTCACAATTAACACTGATGTCTTTCATTAAATAAATGGAGCACTTTGCACCTTACTACTAATGCTTCAAAGATTCTGCACAGGTAGTAGATTTAGTTGCATCAGTTACCCTTACTTTACGTTGTATAGGTTTTCCTTCAAATCCTTTATGTCTACAAAGACACTAGATTACAATATGTAGGAGAGCAACTGAGATTCTTGTTTTCTCCAGCTGTTCCTTTTCAATTACTGTAGTGTACAGTGCTATCTCCTGCACATATACTAAAGCTGGGGCAATGGAAACAGAAGTGGGAGGCCACAACAGTGGTAAAATACTAATGAGTTAAAAGAGAAGAATATCTGGGCTAGACGGATATCCACTAGTGACTGCAGTTAGACCTTGCCTTCAAGAAGAAATAGACTTCGCCTACGTACTATGGAACAACTTATTCACTAATACCTAATTGCAAGTTACTTGTAGTGTGCATAGTCCACCCTTGAAAAAAGCCACTTCTGTACCAAAAAAACATGTACATAGGGAAATTATTTAACAACCATTTTTAATACCCTCTTTAATGGAAATTATGGATACAATTAAGAAATTCCCTAACAATCAGGAAATATTTGTGCCATCAGTTAGCATGAAAATATTTTTTCCCCTCTAAAAAGAAAATACTTCCATTTGGCAAAAGGCTGGAGGGGAAATACAAGAATAAATTTATTTGACATAACTAAGACCTACAGAAAACATATTTACATTGTCCTGTGAGAATTACACTATTGGGCAGTTTACTTTTGCTACTCAAAATAAAGGAATGTTTGTTAAAGCTTTTCCCTTTTACCCCAAAAAAGCCTTCTGCCAAATAACAAGATGTACAGGCAAAAAAATCCATGTACACCCATATACTGCTGGAGACTAATACTTTGTAATCACTGCAAACAGCAAGTTTTACAAGGGCTAATCTGACTTGAGAAGCATTTGAGAGATGCTCTTTGTCAAAGATTTGTTACATTAGGTAAAAATTATTTTACTGGTGACTGGGAACTCTCTTGATCAGAATGCACTCACTCAAATTAACACATATACTTCCAGATATTTGAATCTCAGGCCTTCAAATGCGTATCCACAGATATGCACAGATACATATTCCCTGCAGTTTCACCGGCTTATGCTGGCAGGAACTACTATAACTAAGGTTTTGCACGCTCCAAAATTTTTAACTGAGTGTCAAGGTTGGGAGTCAATAGGATCTCTTATTTTGAAAACATTCTCATGTCCTGTTATAGAGGGGTTACCTGGCGCAGCAGCTGCTATGAAACCTGTAGAAGTACAGGAATGGAAAGTCCAAGGCACTGAAGAGATCACCTGAGGGACAAAGCAATATACTCAGTGGAACACAGGGGAAGAAAATTACCCACTGTTACAAGCAGGGGAACAGCAATTATATGAACATTACTAGTTTAACATTCCTTTGAGCCTTTACAGCTGGCTGACTTTTCATTTATGAGGCTTTCCACATTTCTAATGTGTTTAATGATTTCTCTCTGACCTTGCTTCTAGCCAGTTCCCTCCTTTGGTTGAAAAAGGGGAAAGGGATATGCAAGAGTATTCTTTGCTAGTATACAGAAGATGCTGCTTAAGCAATGGTTGCTAGTGGACAGATGTGCACATATCCACTTCTTTTATTACAGAGCTCAGGATAGTTCGTACTGAAGCAACAGGAAACACAGACCTAAGTTTGCTTAGGTCTGTGCCTCTGGCATTTGAACTCTGCCACACAGAGCAAGCTGAGAGGTTTAACAAAGTTCTCTCAGATCCAAAGAGCTCTCGAGTACTTGCATTTCCAGGAACATGGGCCCTGGTTGTTCTTGGTAGCAACGCTTCTCAGGAGTTCTCCAGCCTTCAGGCTCTACAGATTGGGAAGAAGCTCCATCTTTCACTTTTTGAAATGTAGGACTATTTTGCTTAACATGTATAGCATTTCCTGGTGGGGAAATGCTATACAGACAATATGCACCACCAAGCAATAGGGGGAATTTATGTTTATTTAAATGCTTCTTCCTTTGTTTTTCTCACCAAGCAAATGTCTAGTGAGAGCAACTGATGATCATTTTTCTCCTTCTAACTATTTAAACAGCAGTACGATAGGAATATTACCCACCATCACATACTCAATTTCTTCATTTTTAGCCTTTGAATTTTTGCTACTTCAAATCCTGCCATGGGCTGAAGTGATGGGATACATTTTCTGAAAGCAACAAAATGAAATCTCTGCATAGCACTGAGGGCAATGCAGAGAAGGAAACACTTCTATACGGACTGCTGGGACACTGCTCTGAAGAGGACATATTCTGCTAGGGAATCCTTGTTCTTTACTATGCACCACCTCAGAAGCTGTTCTTTGTTGTCTGTCCTATGCTGCTTCTTTGCAAAGGGCAGCTAAGAAAGGTATTAGTAAATATCATGCAAATTACACAGTGTTATATACCTTCATCTTCTCTTCCTACAGGACATCTTATTATTGGTCATATTCCTGTTGAATTCCAGGGCTAAACTCCTACAGGGTTTGGCCTCTAAAAAACATGCATAGAAAGGAAAGGCAATATGGAAACCTAAAAAAGGAACAACTCAATCCACTTTACCTGCTGGATGAGATGCAGAGGCCAACAGCACCACACTAAAAAATAAAAAAAGATTAATTGTATACTACAGAATTTATGACATGGCCTGAACATTATAAATTGACAGCTTTGTGTTTGTTTTTCTCATAGTGAAACTTATTCCGGTTAAGCAGAATAACTGAGGCATAAGTATTAATTTAAAAAATAAAAAAAAAATGTCATTGTGAAGGAATCTCCAGGGTCACCTAATGCAATCTCTCACCTGAAGCAGGACTATCACCAATATTGGATCATGTCCCCCATGTCTCAATCTCAAAATGCTAGGTCTTGAAAACCTTCCAGGATGCAGATTCCACACCTCACTGGGTAACTTGTCCTAGGGCCACCCTACCCTCCAAGCGAAGAAGATTTTCCTCATGTCCTGTCTTTAAACCACCAAAGTTGCTGGTTTTGGTTGTTTAATGTTATTCCACGTGCCGTTCCTTAGAAGAGTTTGGCCCTGTCATCTTTGCAACTCCCTTTCAAGAAGGCGTAAGTAGTTTTTAGGTTGCACCTTGCTATCCACTTTGCCAATCTCAACAAGATGAGCTCCTTCAAACTCTCCTTGCAGGAGGCCATGTGCTCTAAGTCCCTAACAATGTCAGCAGCCCTCTGTTAGACCTTCAATTTCTCAGTATCTTTCTTGAACTGGGAGGCCCAAAACTGAATAGAGTATTCCAGCTGCCACCTCAGCAATGCTAATAACAACTTCTATCAATCTGACGGCCACACTTCCTCTAATGTAGCTCAACACATGGTTTGCCTTAATTTGCCATGAGCATGCACTAATGCCTCATATAGATCTCAGCATTCACTCTTACCCTCATGTTCTTTTCAACAGACCTGCTGTTCTGGCAGCTGGTGACACCACTGAGACAGAATCTATAGAGAACTGTACTTGTGTCTAGACTTGAGTGCCGCTCCATCCAAGGATTACTTTCAGCTGTGTGCATACCTATGTCCACTTTACAGAGTCATCTGATTGTGCATGCACTACACATTCATGCCCAAAATGTCAGTCAGAGAAAGGACAAATGTTGCAGTTAAACAAGTTTAAAAAAAAAAAAAAAGCGTGAAAATAAAACCAAGTGCCAGCCCAAATGATGCACGCTTTTCAGAAAGATACAAGTGAACGAGAAAATCAGCTATGACCACTTCTTTCCCTGGAGCATCACTTAAGACATCTGAGGTCCTAAAAAGACTTCATCCTCTGAGTTTGTGATACAGGCTGTACAGAGCCTTTTTCAGTGCTACTGATTCTTCTAGTAAATTTCTGATTGTTTTCCAAATTTTTTCATTCCATGTTGTTTCCAAAGTTAGAAGGCTACAGAAACATACTCTGGGGCACTGTAAGATGGAAGAAGCATGCATGTTTCCAAAGCACAGCTACAACTTCCTCCAATTACCAACAAGATACGTCTGTGACAAACACAAAGGACAAGAGGGAGAAAGAGGAAAGAGTATCTGGAGAGGTTTCTTCTTGATAAGCAGCAAGCACTACACTTACAAAGTGCAATGTTATGAATGCTACAGCTAGGCTGTTTTCCCTGGCTAATTACCAGTGATTCTTAGAGTTCCCAGTTCTCTACCTGAGCCCGCAGGCTACTGCGCTTGGTGACCTGCCCTGGGCATGCTGTGGTGAATCCCCACGTCATCCACAAAGACACCGGTTGCAAAAGGAACTGCGAAGAGCAAAGGAAATCCTGTGGCCGGGGAAGCTTGTCACTGAAATCAGCCACGGAAGACAAGGGGCTGAAGGAGGAAATGGTCCATGAGTGACAGGCAGGCGGGTATTTTAGGCTTAATGTTTTATACAATGTTGTTGAAAGGCATCAGCTGGTTCACACAGCCAATATTTATACATGTTTTTAAAACATGTGGTTGTCACAAAGATATTAAACAAGGCAAAGCAGATAACTTACAGTAGGCAATTCCCCTCTGCCCCTCTTCCCCACACACCCGCGCTCTCCCCGCACGGGACGCCAAGAGGAATTCACAATAAACAGGCCCAATTCCTCAGTTTCCTGGGAAAGAGAGAAAAGGAAGCGAAGGCCTATTGCTTTTGACTGAACAACAGAGAAAACAGGAGACTGGCAGGGCAAGTGAAACTGTATCAACAGCGATGAGAATTATGACTAAGCCGTGTTTCTCCCATTTTGCTTTTTGCATTATTAACTTTTAAACAAAGAAACAGTGAGAGTGGGAAATGCTCAGAGAGAAACTTCCTTCTGCAACCAAGAGGAATTGATAACCCTACCAGACATCCCAGGGCTCAATCCAAAGAAAACATAGAAAGAAAACAAAACCTTCTTTGTGAAGTGCAGTGCAGGTTGAGGCACATGGGTTAGAGGGCATTAAAGCTGTACCGTAACTCTGCTCTGAACAGAACATCAGTAGAAAAGACAAGATGATGCTGTGAAACCAGATTAGGGATTCAGAGGTTTCCAGCAGGACAGCCTGGGCATCAGGTGGCAGCAAAACTAAAATCCCCGTGCCGGATTTCTCTGCTTCTTTCTTTTTCCCCTATACTCAATACGGAGGGCTGGGTCACCCATGGTTTTCTTTCTGGCTAAAAAGAGCTTTTGTCAGCAAGAACAGCAATTTATGCCTGTAAAGCTGCCCTTCTCTATTGCAGAAAATCTACTGCAGTTTTTTTAATTCACAAAAGTGCCAGATTAGCCGCTCTTCCAGAAGCCTGATGTAGTTTAGCTGCATAGAGTAGAGCCTTTACCTCACACCTTTGTTAGCGCCATTTATTCACCATGTGAAACTCTCATGCTACAAGTCTTTGTCTCCTCCTCACCTGTGACTGCTAGGCTATCTGGCATGCCTTTGTGAACAAATACCAGGCAGTGACAGATATTGGGATCTACCGAAGTGTTCTTCCACATTCTCCACAAGAAGCAACGTACCTCTACCTGCCTCAGCATAGGAGAAAGCCCAAGATGAGCTGTGACCCACTTCTAAGACGCATTATGTATTCCTCAACATGCCAGGTAGACATTACTATGCCCCGCTCATGCTACCCCTTGCCAGCTAGCTGAGGGGGGCAGAAATCTGGCTCCCTCCTTGATAAAAAGCAAGGGATTGGAAAGGAATGAAAGAAAATGCAAGATTACTGGAAAACCCACTAGGAAGCAGAACACTAACACAGAAGTCAGAGAACAGGCAAATACAATGCTGCAGTAAAAAAAGGTAGTGGAAACAAGACTGAAGGGTTAGAGGGGGGTTCTTGGAAGTAGATTTCCACTCTTCTATTCCTCACCCTCCCTGCCCCACACATTTAAACACAAGGGAGGTGGATAAACAGGATGGGGTTGGATACTGAGAAGCAACATCATCCCTCCTGTCTCTGCATAGCACAGCTCTGCTTTTCCTCCTACGCTTGTTCCTGGTCTGGCTCCTTTTTTAAAAGCCATTGAATAATCATGCTGTAAGTGATGAAGTGAGAACACCACCACACTTTCAACATCAGTCAATATTTCTTCAGATCTGTTTGGTTCTGGAAAGTTCCCGTTCACGTACATTTGCTTAAGATGTTCTCCCCTCCCAAATTGTTCCAGATTCTAAAACAAGAAACAGTGCATGGTATGTAGGGACAGTATATGTTTGGAGACTTTGCTAATTTCAGTTGCACCTCTGGAAGTGTCCAACAGAGACAATATAGTTAATGTGGGGTTTTTAATCTAAATATATATATATAATCTAACATATTGGTACATTTTAACATCCAGTAGCTTGGGACAGAACTTTTCATCTGCTCTATCCAGGCCATCTGTACACACAGAGTACAACTGTGCTTTCGTATCAAACAGAAACGCTTTGAAGAGTATTGTAACAAACCTATATATTTCCCTATACATTAGGAAAAAATTTCTTCACCAAATGGTGAAGCATTGGAACAGGCTGCCCAGAGAGGTGGTTGAGTCACCGTCCCTGGAGGTATTTAAAAGACATGTAGATGTGGTGCTGTGGGACGTGGTTCAGAGGTGAACTTGGCAGTGTTAGGTTTGGACTCTATGATCTTCGGGGTCTTTTCCAATCTATATAATTCTGTGATTCTAAACACTGTCTGGCTGTGCCCACATAGCTGCTTTCTTTCCCCTGTACAGCCGCATATCAGCTGTCTGATCTAGGTTAGAAATAAGGCACTGTAAAGGCCTGTTGATAATGGTGCTAAGAGGAGAAAGTTGTATAGATACCACGCTAACAAGTTCCTTCGTAACTCATAGAATCATTGAATCACGCTTGTACAGGCAAGACCACCGGGATATGTTAGACTGTCCTGCTCTGGAAGTGGAGCTGGGATCCTGTCATGGCTAACACAGTCCTCGAGAAGCCCTGAACAGAGGAAGCAACATATACCTTAATGCCTGCTAAATCACAAAATATAGTGCTGGGCACCCTCTGACAGAGATAAGTACATGTTTACCGTAATTCTGGCCCAGAACTGCCTGTGAGGAGTTAGTGCTCATTCAGAGAATAGTCAGCGTAAAATGCCCTCCACTCAGTGTAATTTAAAACTACTTTTGATGGTTTTCTACAGAAATTAAGCTTGTGCAATAAAGTTGTGTGTACACATACATACATAGCTCTACATAGCTCTCAAACACGATGACCAGCTTCATCCAAATTCAGGAAGTGGCAGTCATCTCCAAGATAAACTACATGCACAGAGGTCTCACAAAGAGACAAACCTTGCCAGTGCCTTCTACAGCAGAAAGATTTCAGCCCCGTTAAGACGCTGGAGGACCTTCATGGCAGTGGCATGTCATGGAGGTCACAAACAAGGAGAGAGCTTCTGCCAGTTTTCACACCCTTTCAAACATCATCCACTATTATGACAAAACAAAAATCAGGTGTCATCCCATTGCCAATGGTGCTGTTTGTTTTCCCTAGACAAGATGAGGTCCAAATGCTATGGACTGCAAGCTTCTCTAACACATAGAAATATATAGATAGATACATACATACACAGATACATAGACGTATAGATATCCACAGACCCAAGCCAAACAAATAAGCATCCAGTCTTCTACCTACTTGTAGCCACCTGTTTCCCAGCCATTGCTTTGCAGAATCATCTTGCAAGCTATACTGACCTTTAAGACCGTCAATGGTGAAAACCTCTGCAAACTTTGCTAACAAATTTTTGCTTTTAATCAGATGCTAAAATAGCCATCTTCCAATTTGCACAATTCCATTGTTTTTTGTTTCGGTTTGGGTTTGGGTTTTTTTCAGGGTTTTTTTTTTTTTTTTAAGGAAAGAACAGTTTTAAAATACATAGCACTGCACCTCACAGCTCCTTAGAGAGAAGTTTCATCCTTTCAAAAGCCTCTAAATCATACTTTCCATGTAATGTGGAACTCCTGCTCTCTGCTGGACACAACTTCACAGACTTCAAAGGATATCATCAACTAACATAGCAGGAACTCAGCCCTGACTTTTCAATCAAAGCTGCAAAATTAAGACCTTCAGCCAAAATCTGAATTTAAAGGTTCAAGCCCAGATGCAGTTTTCAACTAAAATAACAACTGAGAGCCATAGTGAGGCAGGTGCCAAATGAAAAATCAATTGATTTTACTGCTTGTTTCATGATTGTCCCTTCAACACAGACAAACAGCTACAGCTTATTCAAGACATCATGGGTTATTTCTGCACACAGCAGCATATTTGTAAGTTCCATGACTAATTCTGCAAAACACTTTCAATAAATACAACTACCTTCTTTGAGTAAGACTGATTTGCTTTGCACTTCATAGTAGATGGAAAACAACAACTGACTTAAACAAGAGCCTACTTCAAGCAAACTGATATTCAGATATTGTCAATCCATGGGACCCTGGTGAACAGACACCGGAATCATACGAACACAAAATCAGAGGCCTGCATTACTTAAATATGGAAATAGGAGACTTGATTGAACTAAGATAGAAGGAGACACACAGTATTACCACGTTGATGATGCTCACAAGATAAATGGGCATTGAAATGAAGTAACTGTCCTACACTGGTGTCCCTGACGTGTTCCAGCCAAGGATCTTCAGCGTGGTCAGACAAGAGCACACATCCATCTAACCAAATGGACAAGCACAACTTCACTTTTGTTATGCTTATTCCTAACTTCTGCTCTCTGTTTCATTCCTTTTCACCGTTGTTTCTTAGAACTTAGTATCCGCACTCCACAGTGTTTCCACACAACATTAGGTACCATTCCAAGAAAAGAAGTCAACATACACAAGATGTGGTTACGGATGGAGGAGAATCTAGTGAACTCTCTAGATGACTGGCATCAAACAGAGCCTCAAAAAACTTCAGCGGAAGCCACGGACACTGAATGTTCTGGTTTATGTGTCTCTTTGAGGAAAGGACCAACTTTTTTTTTAAATAAAAAACCGCAGAGGAGTCTGGTCAGTGACTCAGGCTCTTTCACTAACTACAAAATAACAAGCCAATTTTATATCTCCAAATCAGAAAAACAATTGAAAGTCTGAATTACTCAATCCCACTAACGGCACTCTGAACAATCAGTTACTGCTCATGTTCTTTGCACATCATACTTTTGTAATCACTACCTCCCCTTCTGGCAATTTTGTACAAGTTTTATTTTCTGAAGTGGGCTATTGCCAGGCAGTTACTCTGTAAATATTATTTCTGGAAATGATAGATCACTCATGCACATGGTGATTAAAAAATTCATAATTAACACCTCGTTACCTCCCCAGGTGTATATTGGCATGTCCACCTATAACCAGTGCCAAAAAAATTCAGCTGCTAAACCATACAGGTTAGCACTGTTCTTTCAGTGAATGTCCTGCTAAAGAAATACATTTAAACAAGCCACATTTGAAAATTAAAACACATACCACATAAAACCAGCTATGGTGTATCAAAGGCTTATTCATATTACCTGAATATATAGTTGATGTACTGTTGCTCCAGATCACTGGGAGAGGAGGGGAAGAAAAAGAAGGTGTTCTTTTAGTAATGGATTTAATTTGGTATAAGAGATCAATATATTAAGTAGTATATTAAGTAGTATTATAACACTGTAATATTACATAATATTCATATTATGTAATATATGACACAACATTATAATTAGGTAACACAAACATTCTAATTATATACATTATAACTATAATCTATTAATATTATAATATTATCAATATATTAATCAGCATACTAATTTACACATCATTTGCACATTATTTCTGTTGTTACTATGTCACTGGGAGCCTCATTTAAAGTGGAGATAAAGCAAGACTGACTAAAAATTAGACCCTTTAAACAGAGATGGAAAATGGTTTTGAAATAAATAAGCTTATCCATATTCTATACAGGCATGTATTCTGTACATATACATAATACGCAGCAGCAACATATCCATCTCCATCCATACAGACAACTGCAGGTTACAGACACTGTGAACCTTCTTTCAAAACAGCTGTTGTCTGGCTGAAGTTCTAACACGCACATGGGATTAGTGCAAGGTTTCAAGGTTTTTAAGGTACTCAGCCATTCCAGCCCTGTGGCAAGTCACCAGCTGCTAAACACTTACGAGACTCTGTCGTAAAGGCAGATACTGACAGATTCAAACCATGCGGCTTTCAAGGCTAACACAAACTTAACATTTCCTCCTAATGCCTGTGCCAGTAATTAGGGTTTCTTTTTGCAGGACTGAGTCATCATTCTTTGATAACACACTGTTTAAAACTAATTCGGTGTTCCAGTTCACAGTGTAACTATCAATAACCACATGCTGTTGTTATGAACAGTAAATAAGGCTCCTCTTGCAAGAGAAGTCATTAATGATTAACCAAGTAGCCCAGCTCACACTGATAATGCAGAGATCCCCACAGTTTACCTGCCTGCTACGCAGATGTGTCTCTAACCCTCTTTGATACCAATCTCTTTCTTTTTAAAAGAATATGAAAACACATTACCTTAAAGAGCTAGGTTTCCATAACTTGTGAAATACTTTGTAAGCCCCTGTAATTGAAATGACATGTGTAATTGCTGTAACATGCAATCATTCTGACAAACAACGGCTTGTTTGGCTGTGGTACCGGCAGACGCGGAACCCCTCTGAATAACAGTTTAGCAACACAGCACAAAGTGTCAACTGTGAGGAAAATGAACCTATCACTTCAAATTAATGGTTTTCAAAGAGTTATAATCTCAGAGTACTGTCATGCTATGTCTTTCTGCTAGTCCTTCGAGACAACTCCTAGCTCACGGCAACTACAAAGGAGAGTGTGTGTGTGTGTGTGTGTACATGTGTATGTGAATACATACGGAAAAGTGTTGCAGAATGGATTCTTCAGCCCACCCCACTTTTTTGGGTAACTCCTATGATGTGTTCATCTATGTAGACTGCTACAGCTGTTGGCTCTGAGCCACCTTTCCTGTTTGTAGCTCTCTCAGCTCTAGGGTCTCCAGGTTCTTTACATTCTTGACCTACCCACCTCTTGGTTAGCTCCTGTTTCTATTCTGGGAAAAGCTTTAAGCACTCAAGGAAGAAACGATACCGCTTCGGGTTCTGTTTTTTCAGACCCTTTCTTCAAGGCTTTGTTGCTTGGGTTTTTTTGATTCACAAAGAAAACGAGAACATGAAAAGCAAATCCAGTAGTATTACAAATCTTTGTAATAGATGTCCTCAATGCTGCCTCCGTTAGACAAGCTGAAGGGTAGAACACACGTCCTTTCTCTAATGCTCTGTCTGTCCGATAAATTAGTCTCTTTGCCCTTACTTGTAGCATCTTTATTCTGTGTCAGCTGACAGGAAATCTAACTACACAAAAAGACCACAACAGTCATATCAACAGCTTTCTCTCGAAAACAAGAGAAAGGGAAAGAAGCTATATTCTGAGCATAAACATTATGTTGTCACTTCCTACACATTTCAAGCACACAGAAGAGGCCTCCTGAAGACTCTCTAAGCAGTTTTCCACCTCGGTGGCCTAGCACTGCTTTACAAATTAGACCTCTTGGCTTTGAGAAAGCAGTAACATCACTTGTTACAGCAAACAAGTATTTAAAGTGAAAAATCCTTAGCATTTTGTTTTACCTAAATGAGCAAATGTTTGCCATATAACATTTCCTAAAGGGAAAAAAGTATATACTGTTTCATATTTGTATGCTAACAACATTTTAGAATGGGATCTCTAGACCTCCCTAGGCACAAATACATACAAACGCATTACCTCTGCCCTGAAACTTTTACAGTATTAACAGATGAAATAAAGAAGGAATCATCCCTAATTTGCAGACAAGACTTAACATATGAATGCCATTCACTAAGTCTATAGGACAGCTAAGAACCAAATACAAGTCCCTTATTATCCAGCCTAATGCTCCTAAAGACACAAATCTCCTAGTTAAAATTTACTACTCTTCTTTTCTTCATGTTTTCCAGGTCTGACTGTTTCTAGCGTTTCAGGGAAGAATTATGATTTATCCAAATCAATGCTTAGTTTGAAAAAGACCAAAGAAAACCTGACAGGTTATGCAACTCATTGTTAATTTTTAAAAAAAAATGCATACGATTGTATAAAGCCCCACATCATTTCAACATTTTTCCTCTGCGAGCATATTCCATGATATTTTAGAACATTTTTGTCAGTTTTTAAATAAAATCAGTGTGTGCAATAAAGCTCCAACTACAAGTTATTGCTTGGGTTTTTTTGTGTTTCTTCTCCGCTCAGAAAGAAGCGCCTCTCAGCAGGCAACCATCAAAAGCTCACAGAAAAGCTTAGTGCTGATTAAAACTGTATGTGCATTTTCTCATCCACTGTTAATGGACTCCAATATCTAGTTTATTCTGTTGCTGTTTTCAACGTAAAAGCTATAAAAGGAATGCCCTTCCTTATATTTACTGAGCTGCTTCATTCTTTCCAAGTGTTTCTTACACCAAGAACCTTAAATATCAGTAATTTCATAATAAAGCTGATTGCTCCAACACATTTACTCTTCCTAATTCTTTTTTTTTCCAAAAGAAAATGACTTACCAACGCAGATCAAGTGAATTAGAGCCCATAAATAACCGTTTGGATCAAACTGCAATAAAGAACATCTACATAAATAAAAGCCCATTCACGTAAACGTACGTATCGCTATTTCCCTGCAGTTAGCTTCACAAATCAAGTACAGCAAGTGGGAGCTCTGCTACAAAGAAAGAGAAGACAACTAAAGAAGACTAGGAGGTTTTTCCTGTCCTGCTTAGATAACTGGCATAAGCCAGTCACCCAGCCTCTCAGCTAGTCTTGGTGAGGATATCTCTGTTTCTTTCAAATATGTACTATGTTTAAAATAGTTTTTAAACAATCTGAGCATATGGACCACAGTCTTTTTAGTTTTATATTGGCAGTGAGGGAGGGGCAAGAAGATCAGAGGAACATCACTAAGGTTTTTGTCTTGTCTCCTCTCTCAGCCCCTGCAGCAGCTAAGCAGTCTCTCTCCCCAGGGCTCCAATGAGCCACAGAGTATCCCAAAGAGTAATTTAAACAGACATCTGTCTCTGAGCAAGATGGGGAAAAATAAACATTTTTGAGAGGAATTCACCTGGCATATTTTAGATGTCTGCTTTCAGGGGAGATGAATTATACGCCAGAAGTTCCTTCTCTGCACCATGGACTACGACGGAAAAGTGCAACACTTCTGATGGCTACATTTGATCAGATGCACGCAGACAAGTTCCCAGATTCATCCCACCTGACTTCAGATATTAACTAAAGTATCTAAGGAAGCAGCCTTCCTAAGCCTCTGAAAGAAAAAAGCACCTCCAAGAAATAGGTCTTTGCTGGGTTAAGCACTCTCTGGAGGTACCTCCTTTCTTCCTCCAGTAGCTGCAGAAAGCATGTAGAGTGAATACAAAGCTAATTTAGGAATCTCCTGAAAGTACGTGCAATTAGTGCAAACCTAAGTGATTTGCTCTACGCCCTATAAGAAGTTAAACTGTGATTTCCCCAGCCCACCACCTTCACCGATGTGCTGTATGTCCACGCTGCTGAGAGGTTTTACCATGATGCAAACCCATTAAAAACAGCAAGACTACAAACGTGGCAACAGGCAACATTTACAATTCCTTCGTAGGAATCCCACCCTGGCTTACAAGTATCCCTCGTATACTGGGATATCTGCTGCATCCCTCGTATGCTAACAAGAGGTCAAACATCAAGGTGTAACTAGAGCTGCTTTACAAAGCAGAGCTCACCTGTGCGTCACATAAAGGAAGGCACACTGCTGCTACCAGGAGGAACAGCACACTGCGGAGAAGAGAAAAAAATATGAACAAAACCAAAAGCTCGTAACCTGGATTTGTACTCTCAGCAAAGTAGAGGCAGTTCCACTCAATTTTACACTGACATTTCATTTGTTTAATTTTTATTCCATATTTAAGAACTAATTTCTGCCACCAAAATTAAGTTTTACATCACGCGTCCTTCATAACTCTTACACAGCAAAGTTTTACGACAAGAGGAGCAGCACAAAACATCACAGCAGTGATGAAAACAAGTGTTTTGATAGGGAATATTATTCTTCACTTGCCATGTAGCTTCCCTAAGCTGCTTCAGAAAGCCAAAATCAACTGATTTCTGGATGTGAACGGCAACCAAAAAGTTATCTGATTAAGGTGAATTGCTTATTACCACAATTCCAGCAGAGGTGACTCCATTAAAAGTTACGGTGTAACTCCAGAGCACACAGCAAAGTGGGAGTGAGTGGTATTATGCTAGAAATGGCTTAAGGACAGCACAAGTCCTCCCTTAGACCACTGACTTGGGACAAAATAAATTCTTAACCTGTGGCTGAGTCAGTATTTCTACAGGCTACACTGAATACACTGGTATGAAATTTCTGCGGACTGTCACTATTAACAATAACAAACATCTGCGTTTGCAGCGAATTTTCCTGCTCTCTAGGGGCATAGGAAAAGACACAAAAAAGATGATAAAAAAATGGGTATCCTTGACAATAATCCAGTGGTGAAAACAAGGTCACAGTAAGTCAGATAATGGAAACAACAGGAAGAAATAAGGAAGATGGTGCCTTTAAGTACACTTAACAATGACCCAACATTATCCACCCTAAGTACAGATAATGATTACAGAATGTGGAAAATATATGTTCTTCAAGGGGATGGGGGGGAAGAATGGAATTTTTAACACATGACTAGCTGACTTCTGTTTGTCCCTTTCTTTCTTCTTTTTGAAGCCTGAACAACTAGGGCCAACAAGGGTTGGTAGGTTGTGTAGCTTAGTATGAATGATTCTAGCAGAACTGGATATCAATCGCCTTTTCTTTCTTAGGAAAGGCATTTTTAGCTATTTTCTATCACATTCATTATCTTTCTCTTACCATTTAAGATTACGCAGTGGAACTTCAAACCTGATTTCTATCTCCTTTGCAAAAACATACTTACAAGCACTGCTTTGTTACTCAGAAAGACTGTCCTTCTGGCTTTTTTTATTTTTATAAGGAGAAAAAAATGCATCTATTTAGGCAATTGTTTTTAAAAAAAGAAAATAAATTTTAAAAATATTTAATTACTCCTATGTTGCAATTTAGGCTCACCGCCCACAGGAATGTGCCTTACATTCTTCATTGTTTTGGTGTGCCATTATCTGAAGCAAATACAGAAGCTGGAGCCAAAACAAGTCTGAAGCTGAATCTGAGCACTTTTAAAAGCTTACCTACAGACTTTCAGATGAGAGGTCTGCTGTAAAGAAGAAAGTATGATTAAAAAAATTAAAATTTAAAAATAAAAACGGTGAAATAGTGCTTTCTCCTTCCAAAAACAGGAAAGCGATGACAACTGATTTTACGGCACCAAATACATTAAAAAGCCAGTAAGCAACATTCAATAGCCCATTATGTTTGACCACTGCTTATCAAATTTAATTTAAAAAAAAGAACCAGGACTACAGATTAGCCTACTTCAACTTGATTTATATTTTCAGGTTACTTACCAGCAGGTAAACCTAAAACCAGACATAAGCTTTACACCTGATCCTCAGACTTAACTTTAACTATACCAAAACTATGTATTGTATGTACTCAAGTATTGAGTAGTCTTAATTAATTCGGTACTACCCCAGCCAAATCAGTCTTGGTTTAAACTCATGAGAGTTTCCCAATCCATTAGTCTAAAATTATTCTTCAGAAGCTTCCCAGCAAGACCCGTGTTTGCATTATCCTTGTCTCTAGTGCTTTTGTCTTCCAAGAGAGGAGACATAAACAGTGAGCTAGAAAGAAAATATGAACCACTTTGACAGGGACACTCATCAGAGGACAATGCCACAGGGACATGGCATGGTAAACACTGCTATGTCCCTTAGGCATAACTGTAGTGACCTCTTCAGTTTGTTAGAAATAGCAAACGTGGGCCATTTATTTGTCTTCTATATACACAAAAGAGGTAATGAATGGAAGATCCCTTCCACAGCTAGCCAGGGGCCACTCTCGAAACAACTCTGTCATGAATGATTTCCTGGTGTTACCTCACACAGGAGCTCTCTGGTCAATGAGCAAAGCATTTCATAGCCTAAAAAGAAGGATTCCCAATGCATTTTGTGAGAAACAAACCCATTTCTTACTAAAGGGAACAGGAATTACTCTCCTGACTTTAATAGGTCTTGAGACAGATTCTCAAGCATTCAAAACAAATCCAAAAATGCACTGTGTTTCCTGCATTTCATGTGGACATGTGATCTACCTATAATCATACAATACGTCAAATACTAGACATATTATACTGGTTACATCTAAGGTTCCAGTCCTCCCCCCTCTCAGCTCAAACAATGAGATTCTTACGTGGGACATGAGAGAGAGGTGATATTAATTTTCAAAAAGAAAAAACAAACAGGACCAAGCCAGTCTTAAAAACACAGATCAAACTGCCGATACATTTGTAGTGTTTCATCAGCTAAAGTGGAAAAGAAAACATCAATATTGATACTTGTCAACCACAAAGCTCTCTCTGGGTCTCATTAATGACTAGCTATCACAGCAAGACTATAAAAGCACTAATGTCTGTATCAAAGGAAATTAGGTGTCTTGTTACAGGGCAATTATATCACAGAAAGTACCTTGCATGTATCAAATGAATAGATCAGTTACCTCTTTCTGCACAAACTTCTGGAACCCACAGGTTATAATTTCTGCCGCGTTGTGTACGGTGAGGAACACCGGGATTGGCTGCCATTGGGAGAGAACAAAAATGCCCAAATCAACCCAGAACAGTCACACACATAGAAAGGGGCACTCCTCTTAGGGACAGCTGCCCCTTGTGTTTGTGGCATTGTGTTTTGTTTTGGTTTTTAAGCTGTAAACCCGTGCCACATCTCCTAAAAGGGACTTAGATCCATTCCAATTACTATTCCATGGCATTGGCATCTTCGAATGCAGACCCTGATTGCTGCTTCTCCCTCCACTTTCGAGTGCTCAGTTGGTTTGTTTGTACACAACTACCCCAGTGAGATTTGGTCCAGGTTTCTGCCTCCAGTTTTGCCTCCCCCTGCAAATATCTGCAGCCTCCACAGTAAACACTTCTCAGTGGGTTTCCCATCTCTGTCTATTGGTAATTAAGTACAGTGTGACTCCTAGTAACAGAATTAAGGGCGAGATGATTTTAGGTGATTGCTTTCAGTTACTGCTAGGAAGAGCTGCCCAAAATCAGGCTAGAAATGTAATAGTTCATACACAAGTGATGTTGAAATTATACCTACTGAGGTATCTGGACACCATCCCAACATGAAATCATTAAGAAACAAACCCCAATGATAACAATAATGAATCAAACACTCATTGCCCCAGGCAAACCCAGCCAGAATTAGTGGTTCATAATACTTCCTCCAAATCAGATCCATGGTCTCTTAGACAAATGAAACAGAAGCAATTCTCTGCTCCAATTAAGATAACCTGAAGACTAAGGCAGTTTTAGGAAGCAGTATTTCCCCACTTGAGTATAATATTTAACTCACACAAGTAGAGAATGTGTTAATTTCTCAGTGATGGCCATGCCTTTTAAGTATTGGGTGATATAAGCAGCAAATATCTCTCAAATTCGACGTTGTATTCAGAAATCTGCATTTTCTGGATTTTTCTTTTCATCCCCACAAAGCTAGATAAACATCGCTAATTAAACTTTTTAAGTCATAATGACAACTTGGTTGGATCCATAAACACAACAGTTACTCCAAGATAACTTTTAACACCTCTAAATTAGCAAGGAATGAAAATCACACAAACACAACTGCCATGAATTTGTCAGCCCCAGCTTCACCAGTTCTGAAAACTAATTCTCAATCCTGTTGCTGGACAGCTGAGAATGTAAAACCAGAAGTATCTAACATAAGCATCCTGAGCCTGATGCAATAATAGAAAATAAAAGAAATAACCATACACAAGGAAAGTTGACAGCAGAATTTACATTCTTCCTTTTTTGAAGCCAATTTATTGGGTTTTTCTTTCCTCCCCCCTGCTTTTGGCTCTTCCAAATATGTTTTGGAGCCAACAATGGCTCCAGTTTGCCTAGCCCAGTTAACCTTCTCCATATGTCTACTGTCTTTGATGTGAGCATTTCTTAAATTTGTGAGTGGGCTTAATGCTTACGAAAAGAAAGGTTTACTGGTTGGGCAGGCACGGTGAATAAAGTCTGTACAAACCTCCCCTTGCAGCTCTGCATACTTTTGTTAATGCATCACAGTCCAGAGCTAAGCAGCCCTCCTCCAGTTCCAGCCCTGAACTCTTGGGCAGGGGAGACTGCCAGCACCTCTAGGGAGGGGCACGAACACAGATTAAAA
This sequence comes from Chionis minor, assembly GCA_013398295.1. Lineage (NCBI taxonomy): Eukaryota > Metazoa > Chordata > Aves > Charadriiformes > Chionidae > Chionis > Chionis minor. The sequence continues at coordinate 1,310,174 of VZSF01000446.1, forward strand.
TTCTAGCCCTGCCGGTAGACAGGAGTGTTTGAAAGTGGGTCTCCTTGGCTTTGATCCAAAAAACTGCACGTAATTTCTACTTTAGGAATAAACCCCCTTAATTCAAATACACTGCTGGGGTAAGCCAGTTCAGGTACGGGTTTGGGAGAGTCCGTTTTCCTTCTCGCTGTGTCATAAAATTGTTGTATGCAAAGTTATTGTAAGTAAAGCTTCTATGTAGGATTGTATTTAGCCCCAGTACAAGGCATTACATAGTAAATATGGCCTAAGACTACTTATCCTTTTGTCTTCCCTCCTAAAACGGCCACAGAATCAGGCCTCTAAATCCCCATTCATGTACAACAAAAAGCCATTCAGAAATGGGAGATGCTCCTTAAGAAAGGTTTGGGATACAAATCAAAACCATTTATAGTCCCTCCGCTGCTCGGGTTCATCTCACTCTTGAATGATGACAGCAGGGAAACAAGGTAATTTACAGGATGACTAGGAAGGAAGAAGAACTAGCAAGGAGGATGTGATTCATACCTCCTCCACCTCCCAGGTCAGCAGACAGAAAAGAAGCTGCTGCCAAGGCTTTATTGCTGTTTCCAGACAGGGCTCTCCTTAGGGATCTTTGCTCAGTTTACACCAGGGAAGCCCAATGGAACTTTCTTTGACAAGGAACCAAGAGGAAATAAATGCAATCACCCCGAGACAGAGCTAATCTGGAGGCACGGGGCTTCTAAGCACATGCCTGTGCTTTCCAAAGTTTACCTGGGTCTGAGATGAGACCCCCAGGCCTCATGTGAGGACAGAGGCCTCCTGTCCTTTTCTGCCCTACCTCCCCACTGGGACGTTCAAGGGATCAAGCAGTATCTTGTCAAAAATTCCCTTTTGATCCTTCTTGGTGTTTAGGAGCTGGCAGGAGCGAGCTGGCTCTGGAGTTAGACTAAGATGCATCAGCAGAACACAGAAGGGAACTAGTGCAGAATCTGGCCTTGCAGAGTGCATAACAGCAGTAAAACATTGCTGTTTTAAAAATTCATGTCACTGTTTTTTGGTTTTTTTGTTTTTTTAAAGAAAGACTATATCATTTAAGTAAAAAGCATTCAACTTCAATGAAAGCAGATTTGATATCCACTGAACATTTGGTAGGTTATTGTGATTCAAATGGATCATAAAACTGATTAATCTAACCCTTCCCATAATCTCTTTCCAACTTTCAATTTATTTTTTTAAATCCTGTAAAGCATCAAAGGCCTCTCACTGAAATGTTCTTCATCATTTTCCTGGAAGGATTTCCCACAGATCCCACAACCCCATTCCCCCTTTTGCAAAGTTACAGCTGGTAACTTCTTCAGCTTCTTCCCTACTTGTGCAATTCAGACCATGGAATTGGTCTGAATTTGGTCTGCAAAACACTGAGTACTCTGCAGAGATGCTGAGTGCTTTGGACTGTCATGGAAGTGCTTTTTGATACTGTTCTACACTTCGCAGGACTGGACTGCTGCTCTAGCACCATTAACAATGTATGTATTATTTCATAGAATCATAGACTGGTTACAGTTGGAAGGGACCTTAAAGATCATCCAGTTCCAACCCCCCTGCCATAAGCAGGGACATCTCCCGCTAGACCAGGTTGCTCCAAGCCCCATCCAGCCTGGCCTTGGACACTTCCAGGGATGGGGCATCCACAACTTCCCTGGGCAACCTGTTCCAGTGCCTCACCACCCTCATAGCGGAAAAATTTCTTCCTGAGATCTAATCTAAATCTACCCTCTTCCAGTTTGAAGCCATTACCCCTCGTTTAAACCCCATTTAAACCCCTCCTCCCTTCTTTCCCCCCAAACCAGGAAGAGCATTAAACACCTTATATGAAGGGAATGTTCTTTGCTTATAAAGGTAATAAATAACTGACTTCTACTTGTGTGTGTTTCTTACCAATCTAGATAGTGCCCTAGAGCCAGCATAAATAATGCCAACAAACAGTACCGAAGCAGGAAGCCATGATAGGATTTCAGACCTGTGAAAACAATTAAAATCCCATTACTTCACCACACTCTGTTTACATACATTCAGCAACAGTTGCTTGCAAGGAATATAATATGTATATACATACATATATTTCAAAGGTGTGCATATTAAATTCACTGTTTGATTGTTTGGTATTCTTCCCATGTAAAAAAGAAGTCTGAGACAAAAATTAATCCCTTCATCTAATCCCAGATAGGAGCTATCTGCAGATACATTTTCTTTCTTTTACTTTTTCCCTGGCTCCTCTCCCTGCAAAATTGTTTGTTTCATGGCAGTCAGTCCTCTTGGTTTTAAGGGAGAGAAATTTCAATTAGTTTCCTTGATGTGCTGTAAAAGGAAGAAAAACTGACAAATAAAGGCATAAAATGGCCTACCTGCACAGACAGCACACATTTTCACTATGTACAAATACACTTGCCCACCCACACATTCATTTCTCAGCCAGATTTACAAAGAGATTCTTCCTAAAGATCAGATTGTCTCTGTGGGAGCCTGTCTCTTGAGATTTCCTAATGATATTCCTTTGACTAAGCCAAACTCCTAGAGGCAGTTTGACACTAATGGAGGAATAAAGTCATCACAGATTGGTCTGATATTTTTTTTAGCCATGGTTACTGCAGTAGGGTCAGGTTTCAGTTCTGAGAAGGGGCTTCAGAATTTGCACTTTCCCTTTTTTGATCTTGGTACTTAAGGGGAAAAAAGGGATCGGGTAGGTAGTAAATTTCAGAGAGAATAATGTAAGATTTTAAGCAAGCGAGGAAAGGATCTAAAGTGATCTAAAGGCCTGATCCAAAGGCTTCGCAGGACTGAAGACACTACTGCCCCCATTCACTCTTCCCAAGCTTTGAACTAAAGTCAAGAAAACGTTAGTGACTAATGCTGGTTCTCAGAAGTAAACCAAACTACTTGTAGTTCCTTATTTTGGATTACACTTCCAACTAGCATGTAAGAATTAAAACATAACTATAGGTACCACTACACTACTGTACTTCATGGAACACAAGAAAAATAGACCACTAAACGTTGAAATCAGAACAGTCTGAATGAAGATAAAACATGCCCAGAGATTCACATAAACACAAACGAGGGAAAAAACCTAAACATCTTTTTTTATATACATAATTTTCTAATGTATTTGATCAAAATCCCAGGGTAACAAAAATGGAGGAATCTTTAGATCCTTTCACTGTGTCCTGGTTTGATGTAAAACAGGACCGATTTTGTTCAGTAACTTTACTTTTTAGCTAGGCCTCTTCTAACTACTAAAATTAATGGTATATTTTGCAGAAATTGTTCGGTCTCAGAGTGGTAAGACCGATGTTTATAGCTGATGCCAAGGAATGAGATGCAGAGAAGCTCTTGCTTATATTTATTGCTATCACCACCAAGGGCAGACGGTTTTGGTATTTGCCCCGTTGGAGGGTCGGAAGTGGAAAAGTGTAGAGGGGTCACACCTGTGGGGAGGAGTGGACAGGACAGGTGACCCAAAACTGACCAACAGGGTATTCCGTCCCATCTGCTCATCCTCAGTATAAAAGCTGAGGGATCACAGGGTCAGCCCTCTTTCCTCAATGGCTGGTGCCCGAGGAGGACTCTGTGTGTTTGTCTGCCTTTGATCCCGATCCTGAATCCAGATCTAGAAAGCAGTTCCCATCTGTCACTGAGTCCAGTCTGGGACTTCTCCAGTGCCTGCAGGTGATGTGATTGCCATCCTGGGAGCTTGATACTGTTTTGCATATATTTAATTACTTTCTTTTTATTATTTTTTATTAATATTTCATTAAAGTATTTTAGTTCCTTCTAAACTCATAAGTCTCTCTCTCTTTCCCTCTCCTGCCTCCCTCTGAAGAGAGGCAGAGGAGAGAGAGCATCTGCCACTGCACCTGACTGAGCCAGTCCGGCCCAAACCTTGACACACTGGCATAAATATTTGCTCTGGTTTTGGGGGTAGTCACCATCATTTCTTATAAAAACACTGTTCTTTTTAAGGTTATTGACTTCAACTGGAATTTCAGCAAGACCAGGATCTAAAACTGTCATACCTCATTACCAACGAGCTCACATCAGACACCAACAAAAATACTCCCACCCTACTGCAGCTGCAGCAAATGGAAGAAAGGGGGAGGGAAGAAAAGAAAGGAGGGCTGGGAAGATGAAAAGAAGACATGATAAAAACTGAATTTTCATTTAGAACACAACACCCTTTCATGTTCCCCACCACTAAATTCCAGGAATCCCAAATATATCTTCGTTTCCAAAGCAATACTGCAAAGTGCGATGGAAAAGGACTTCAGATGCTTTTTCCATGATGTAAGGGTAGAATTTTATGCTGCCAAATGGGAATTTCAGGACTGAAAAAGAATGCATGGATGTTTGATGTAACACGTCAGCACCAACAGTCAGTCTTGTATGTAAACCAATTAGCAGCTTCTTATGTTGGCAATACAGTGAAGCACCTGCAAAACAGGAAAACTCAGTGATGAGCTTGTGGTTGGAGGGCCAGATCCAAAGCCCACTAAAGTCAGTGGGTAGCTTCCCCTAAATCACCCTTTGGAGCTTTGGTTTAAGCAAGGCTCTGAGCTGCTGCTTAGCTGTGGGGAAAAATTCAGCCCTACAAGAAACGCCATCACAGGAGACAGGACTTAACGTGCCTACAAGGGTTAGGCAGAAGCCGGGTGGCAGATCACAGCACTGGAAGCATGATGCAGATGCTACACATATTCCTGTGGGCTCCACAAAGCCCTTGCGTTGCATACAAGTTCTGCAGGCAGTCACCATTCACCCTTTAGAAGCAACGATGATGGTGACAAAGTCCCTTACAGCTGAGAGCACAAGGCGGAGGGGCAGCAGATGAAAAGCAGGATATCCACAAAACCTAAGAGAAACTACTCTAAGTAATACGTTTTTATTTAGTCTTTATTGTAAAGCTAGTTATTCCTGACTTTAGACAAAGGGTGATGATCTCTGTGTAGTAAAATAATTCTCCCGAGACACTCTGGGATAACCTAAACTGACTCAGAACGCATATGAGATCAGTCCACATGACAGAAATACTAAGACTCCGTGGAAATACACAAACGAATGGGTAGCAATTTATTATTTGAAGCATGACACAACTGGGGACTGGATATGGTATTCTTTAGTATCCTACACGTGCACTAAAATAAATACAAACCACACAGACTCAGAGACCAATATTCTGTAAGAGAGGGGGGGAAATGATCTCACCTGTGGAGGGGGAAAGAGCTTGAGAGGAAGTGGTAGGCAGAAGCATCGAGACATTATGTTTGTTTGTTTGCTGGGGATTTTTTTGGTTAGTTGGTTTGGGGGGGGGGGGGTTGGTTGTGGTTTTGGTTTTGTTTTTTGTTTTTTTAAATACAGGAGATACGTGCTACAAGTCCAGTTCAGCAAAGCATTAAACCATGCACTTAATTCTTCTGAAGAAAGACAGATTTAGATTCATGCTTAAGTAGTTGGCTGAATTATAGCCAAAACATGTCAATGAATTCAGGTCATTCGGTTCAGTCTGTACTAGCACAAGCATTCTGTATTAGCGAAACTAACCAAGAGGTTTCTCAAGAAGTATTTTAATCACTTCTCCTATAGTGTGCTGACATCTAGTGGCCTGAAGTCTCCATCGTGAAAACACTAAGTTGTCGCCAAAACTTTTCTTGGGTGAAAAACATCCTTTTCAAGAGTAGAATATGGTTCTTGTCCAGTATTTTATTTAAGGTCTTCCAAGTTTTGAAAAAATGAAAATATCTTTTCCAAGATGGAAAAAAAGATTTAACTTTTTAAATTTCACAATATAAAGCAAAAGTAACCATCTAGTAACGAAAAGCTGAACTAAAAAGGATGTTACTGGTGGCTATATTCCTTTGTCCTTTAGACTGTTCTGTGAAGACAAAATCTGCATAAGCAATACACATTTTATAGTAATATATGTATCAGTAACCGCCATTAAAGCAAGGTTTGGACCTTAATCCTTCCTCTACCTCTCTCACTGACAGCTTTTACACCAATATCCTTGTTTTGCCTACACTGCAGATAAAAGAGAGGAAAATTCTCTTAAATTCTGTTTCCATTTGCAATTTCACTTAAGCTTCAGTGGTGATGTAGTCATTTGCATGGACATGAAAACAGAACTTAGCCTGGTTCTTCTGACATACATGCCGGATTTCATTCCAAATGAGGATATTCAATTTCACAAGCCAACTGTTCGAAACCCAGACAGAAAATTCATCAGTTGTCACTTGCTAATACAGAATCACTGAAAAAGTTATATTAGAAGGGAACTCTGGCAATCATATGGTCCAATCTCCCCCAGCTTCAGATTCAAGTTACATTACTCCAGTCATTGTCCAGTATTTAATATTTCCAGAGGTGAAGATTTACCAGTTGCTATGGGCATACATCTTCTAAATTGTAACATTTTGCAAAATAAAAAAGACAAGCCACATTTCGTGTCACAGAATGGATCCACATGAGCAGAGTACACTATGCTGGACAACTCTACTGAATTGCCATCACACTCTGTTCAAGCAGATGATCTTTGTTGACAAAGGACTTTTAAATTTGGAGTTTGATTATTATATCAATCTTGTACTGCAATGGCTGCTCTTGCTGGGCAGTTATAAATGCTATAGTTAGGCAAGGGTGAATGATTCCTATTTATGGGACAAACTTCATAGAGAAAAAGGCAGATCACATTTGTGGACTTCACTGCACTGAGGTTTTGGGGAAGAATGTGCCAATGATCTTAACTAACATTACCAAGGTTTCTCTTATAATACTATAAAATTGTCCAGGGAAGAGATGCAGACAGATGGTTGGATAAGTTATCCTGAGAGTTTTCACTACTGGCTATACTTTTTTGATTGTCTTGCCAAGGCTGAATTGAATCCACTTTATATTAGTAGTCAGTTGAAGTGTGTGTCATTGAACATTCATTAGACTAAAACATAAGATGTCTCCTACACCTGTGAAGTGGAACACATACAAACATACACACACTGACTTATATTTTAGCAAATTAGTAACTTCCACAACCAACTTAACTGTGTTGTAACCCAGCTACAGAAAAATAGATACTGATACTGAAAAACCCACGGTACCTTGAACACAAGTTTATCTCCACCCAGCCCAGCCTCCAGGAGATATGCAGCAGAAGTCCACCCACTAATGTCTGCCACCTAAAATAGAAACAAAACAGGACCTCTGAATTGTTTGTCCTTTTTAACCATGTGGAGCATGACCTTAGAATCCACAGAATTTCTCACAACTCATCCATGACTCTAGTTATCTACCATTTCTCCAGGTTACCAGGGACGCCACTATTCTCCTTTGAATATTTCATTTTCGTGGGCCTTCATTTCCTCCAAGTTTTCCAATACTCTGGTTCTTCCAGCTCCTGTTTCAAATATTTTGTAAATTACCATCTACCACAATTACCTTAGTCATGTTACTGAATCTTCATTGTATCAACTCTTCCCACGCAAGGTTTACAATAATAATAGTGATCTTACAGCCACGATGATAGGAAGACGCAAGCGAGGCAAGGTTCATGACAGGAGGTGAATAATTTTTCATACATAAACTGTTATTTTTAGGACAAACAAACATGATTTCAGGATTTGAAAATTCACTTCAGCTGAAGTATTAAGCCCCAAGGATAACGTGTGTAGTCCTAGTAGTTTCAAACTGCATTAGCTCTATGACTTCCTACAGTTATTCATGCTGGGCTTATATTACAAACTCCCTCGACTCAGACTGCTTTTTTCCCCATCCTGTATCATGTGCAGCAAGCACCACGTGAAGTGTCATCAACAATAACATCATTATGCTGCATGAGCCTCTGATTCAGAGCCTCTAGAGAAAACGTCCTTAACTCCAGATAACCTTGCATGTAAACCACAATATTGCAGTTTTCTCATTGAAAAAGTATATAACAATTACATATATTCTGCATTGATTTACCTATCTAATAACTTACCCTACCACAAAGGTCTTCCTTAGTCTATTACGGAAATATATGTGAGACCTTAGAAATGCTTGCAGATAACATAAAAGTAGTGATGCACACTGATTTTTTTTTTTTAAGCTTTAAAATTAGTTACTCGTTTCCTTCTTCCTTAAGCTAGCGGTTTTCAGAGATGTGTTTCATGTTTCTTGGATGAAAATCCTTGAACATCTAGCATAGTTCAGAGATACTGTACTACAGTGTTAAATCACATTAACATCTGTAACAGGTATAGAGGTCATTTTATTTATTACCCCCATTCCCTGCAACGCATCTAAGCAATTGTTTTAAACCCCCTCACACACAAACAAATAAACAAGTGTTCACTCTATGCAGTATTGCACACAGTTGGACAGTGTCAGAGAAGAGAGAGCTTACTGTCCTCATGGGTATGATGAATATTCAATACTTCTATCACAGCTCACTTCACCTTTTTAAAATGAGCAGCATATGAGAGCTTAAAAGCCCTGACGTTTGCCTCACTGTGCTCTAGTCCAAGCCAGTGATGAATTCCCATCAATTTTATTGTAAAGAATTTCCTCTTGTCTCAGGTTTTAACGACAGAATTTGAAGTTCGTAACAGTTACACATTCTTAGCACAAAGCAATATAGTCTTAGATCATATAGGGAACAAAACTGAATGACAACGAACAATGACAGCACGAACTTAAACAGTCTCTCCTCCTTTGCTCATCTGTCATAACTCTAAATGCAAGCACATGAGCCACTTAATTTTCACAGAAAGGTCACCATTAAAAGCCAGAACTTATGGAAAAATATGAGACTGAGATGCATTTCCAAATAACAGAAAAAGGAAATAACTGTGGTAACACAGATACCGTATGGCAGTTGCTTGCCATTGAAATATGCTTTTTTACTGTTGATTTACCGCACTTGTATTTTACATACACTACCCAAAACTCTTTGCCTATATCATAAAAGCCTTATCCAAGAGATAATCTGTATGTGTGTGTGCGTGTCAGAACTGAAAAAACCATTCATTGCATATTTAATAGAGCTGAGTACACTCAAAGAAAATGGAGATTCCCAAGGCAATTATTCCTAGAGTTGATCACAGTCCTGGGGCTGCACATCAGGCAAAAATATAAGCCATGTTAAGGAGCAGTAAGGGAATTAAAGATTTCCAGTGTCTGCAAACTTTACCGTTCTCTCAAAAGAACAAATGAAGGATGTCTTGACTCTAAGAGGCCAGGTTTTTACTAAATGTTCCACAAATTAATAGCAGCCCTGATGGTATATATGGATATTTGATAAAATATTAAATTTCTCACTGCAGTCATTAAGATATGATAGTGACTTGTGATACAGAGTTACAACAAAGGCTAAGCATCAAAATAAGGAACACGGGTTTTGTTAGCACCGCAAAAGAATACACCACAACTGCACAGTATCCATGACTGCCATTTCCAAAGAAGACAGGCTGTGCTATAATTGCTACTTTTCTATGCTGAAGCATAATACTTTCAGAAAAATGAGAAATGATGGAGTCTATATATTGTAATTTCACCACCATCATGGTGTTTAAAAATTAAGCAAGACACATTAATGAATGCTTTACTAAGGCTTCATGAAGCATGTTCTCTAGACAGCAAAAGCCAGTAATAACGAGAGGTACTAAAGTTAGCTTCAGCATGGAACAGCAAAACGTTTACTGATTAAAGTCATTTTTCAAACAGTTGTATTCTTAAAACAGTACTTACCCTTGAAAAAGGGTAGGGTAGGTAAATTTCAGGACAGACAGGACATACTGGAAAACAAATACCAAATTAATGGACATCAAACACCTACAGCATTATAACATTAACAAACAATCATGGAAGCAACAAAACACAAAAAGTTTCTACCAAAATAAAGGAAAATAAGAAGACAAAAAAATGTTTCAGTAACTTCTTTCCCCGTGCTAGAACTGCTGGATGCTGCCCCAGTCATTGTGGAAGGTAGCAGACACTAAAGTACATGAGGTATGGAGCAGACACACTGAACGATGGAGAGAAGGCTACCTTCCAAACTGCTTTTTCACTGTCTGAGCACACTCGATGCATCACACTGAATGGAAAAAGAATTAACAGGAACAAAAAGATGTAAGCATTTATCAATTAAAATCATATACCACAGAGGCAATCTTTAGCAGAATCAAGACCAATAATCTCAACATAATCGTCTCCTGATGATTAATTCATCCTACATACCTAACATTCTGTTCGCACACCATTTTGGGCAAAATATTAAGCAGTCCATAAAGCCCTTTGGAGGTGTAATACACGGAGGAAAAAAGCCAAGCACCCGTGTTGTCACTTTAGTATGCTTTATCAGGGTCTGTGCATATGGATGCTAGTGTCTTTTCCCACTATATAGGTATACAAGCAAATATGAGGCAGAAATACATATGCCTTTTGATTTGCATATCAGGATCTAACAAATTCCTGTAATGAAGTATATAAATACTACTTCTGCAAAGAAGAATGACTGAAACTTCCTCAGAGGAAAGGTACCTGCCACTCCTTGCAGGAGCCAGCAGAAGTTGTCAACAGCAAAAGGAGAAGCTGAAAGCTTTCAACAGAGGGAACTGTGCTGAGCACATTGGAAGGTTCAGGTTTTGGGGGGGTGTTCCTAAGAAGCTGGCATCAATATACAGAGACAAAGCATGCTGATTGACAAAGGGTCATGTTACACATGCATTTGTGTGAACTGCCACATGGGATGACATACCTGCACATGTCTGTACCCCACCCCCCTTGCATTTACATGCCACCTGCAACAACTAAAAGGTCTGCATTCTGATTATTTATACACTAAAACCTCCAATCAGGTTTGTAAATGGAGGCCCTACGTCAAAGTCCTTCCAACTTCCTCTCAAGTGTAGTCAAGCCTTTCGTATAGTGAAGTACCGTTCCCAACGCATGACACCATCTGGCAGCTCTTCCAGCCCCTTTCTGTTTAACTCATCACTGCTCCTAGCAGTATGTCAAATCGAGTGTATTATCTCTCCCTACAAACTTCACATCTGGACTTCAGTCTACTTCTGAGCATCCCCAGTGGCAACTGTACCTTGGAACAGAAACCAGCCGCCGATGCCGAGAAGAGGTTTGATTTCCACCTCCAAAATGCTGCTTTCCTCTAACTCTCCCTCTGGAAATCCATACCCTAGTTGCTTCAAAAACGGCTTTTCCTTCAGCAATCTACACCAGATAACATAGACACACTGTCTAATAAATAGGACAACAAGGAGTACTCTATTTCCTCTTCCCAAAGTGAAAAACCTACTTCAGACTATGTTTAAACTATACAATTTTATTCACAATGTAGCCATCTTCAGCCCACTTCTTCTGCATGGACATTTCAGCATCACCAACAGACAATTAAGCTGCACAGCAGAAAACAGACTTCTTGTCCTTAATTTGCAGGTTAATTAAACTCTCAAAGGGTCCGTGGAAGTTAATATCTGTTTCAGCAGCACAGTAATGCTTCGAGGATTTCAGATTTTCCCCTTGGATACTTGGTGTTATCCTTCCAGCTAACGGATCTGTTGGAAATGCCCGTGCACGCAGCGATGGCTTGGTCCTCAATAATAATATACATTCAGCATCACTGATGCTTTCCAAGCGGTGCAATTCCTAGCTCCATAGCCAACATTTCATTTCATTCATTTGAATTAATACGGCGTCACCCCTTCACTGCCTTGACTACACCGTCTGTGGAAAGGCGAAGCCATCCCACACCGCGAGAAGGGAGACCTGGGGGAGAAGGCAGCCATCTCCTCAGCGACGAGGGCACACGGGGCGAGCCGGCGACGGGCCTTTGGGCTGAAATGCCAGGTTTTGGGGGGGTTGATTGGTTTGTTTTGCGGGTTTTTTTTGCCCACGCGTGGGGTCGCCCTCCCCCAGGAGGGGCTGACCCGCCGGCGCTCCCTGAGCTGTGCAGGGCAAGCAGAGGGCACCGGCCCTCTTCCTCCTCCTCCTCCTCCTCTTCCTCCTCCTCCTGGGTCCCTGCACTCACCTGGCCCCCTCAGGCGCGGCCCCCCCGCTCCTGCCCAGCGTCCCCGCCTTCCCCTGCGCCCGGCCCGGCGCGGCCCCGGCGGGGCTGCGGTGGCTCGGCGGCCGCCCTCACCTTGTTGGTGAAGCAGGAGGCCAGGTAGAAGAGGCAGAAGGCGAGGCCGCCCGCCGGCCTCTTCAAATACATCTGTCAGCGCCCGGCTGCGCGGGCCCGGCCGGCGGCGGCCATGCCAGACCAGACGTGGCGCCGCGGCCGCGCCAATGGAGCAGCGGGCCGTCCCCGCCGGGCGCCGCCTCCTTAAAGGGCCGTGGCTGCCGCCGGGGAGGGCCGGGGATGACAGGAGGTGACAGGGGTGACAGGCTGGGCCTGAGGCGCCAACGTGGGCTCGCAGCCCGCAGAGCCAACCGCATCCTGGGCTGCATCCAAAGCAGCGTGGCCAGCAGGGCGAGGGAGGGGATTCTGCCCCTCTGCTCTGCTCTGCTCTGGTGACATCCCACCTGGAGTACTGCGTCCAGCTCTGGAGCCCTCAGCATAAGGACATGGACCTGTTGGAGCAGGTCCAGAGTTGGAGCAAGACCAGAGAAGGGCCACGAAGACGATCAGAGGGCTGGAGCACCTCTGCTATGAGGACAGGCTGGGAGAGTTGGGCTTTTCAGCCTGGAGAAGGCAAGGCTCTGGAGAGACCCTATAGCAGCCTTCCCGTATGTGAAGGGAGCTCATAAGAAAGATGAGGACAAACTTTTTAGCAGGGCCTGTTGCGATAGCACAAGGGGCAATGGTTTTAAATGAAAAGAAGGGAGATTTAGACTAGATATAAGGAAGAAATTTTTTACAATGAGGATGGTGAAACACCGGCACAGGTTGCCCAGAGAGGTGGTAGATGCCCCATCCCTGGAAACATCCAAGGTCAGGCTGGACGGGGCTGTGAGTGACCTGATCCAGTTGAAGATGTCCCTGCTCATTGCAAGGGGGGGTTGGACTACGTGACCTTTAAAGGCCGCTTCCAACCTAAACCATTCTATCATTCTGTGACTCTGATTCATTGGTGATGCGTAACCTATAAATATACCAGGGAGGCAGAGAAGCAGTGAAAGACGTGCCCTACCCAGTCACGAGTACTGGGCGTGCTTTTATTACGGCCTAGGTAAGCCTCGTTCTTCCCAGATCTGGCATTAGCAAGGCCCTGTCTCTGCAGTCCTCCCCTTGCGTTTGCTCAGGTGATGAACAAACAGGGCTCCCTCTCTGTACACGCGCACTCTGTTTTTAGAGGACAGAGCAAAGCAGTATAAATAAGGAAAAGAGTGTGGCCTAAACTGGAGGGTGATGGGGCACTAACTGGTAGAGCAGAGGCCAAATCCAGCCCACAAAATGAACCTGTCTAACCTGCTACGTTTAGCCTCAAAAGACAAAGTCAGCAGGCAGAGCGCAACAGCTGAACAGTCTCCGTGGCACCAAGACAAATTCAAGTATCGTATCTGTTTTGTAAGGAGGTGGTGCAAAACAGACATCAGATTTACAGTGCTGAAAGGTTTGGTCTATCCAGGCCTACAGAGATCACTGACATGCCACCATGACAAGAGGGATAGAGATGGCAGGGTAGGTGATACAGCATTGCCACTTCGTAGGCCATGTATTAAGAAGCTCTGAAAATTTGTAAGCGTGTCAAATGTGCCCTTTGCAGACAAAAGCACTTTATATTAGCACATATATTAGCATATATTAGCACATTAGCATTTATAAAGCACAAAATACTTTATATTGCACCACAAATTCAGCTTGTAAAGCTTTAAAAAAGCGTAAGAAAAGTTTACAGGTATCTACAAAGACCAACGTAAGCATGTGATAAGAATACTTTTTGACTTTTTATTTTAGTGGAATATCATTTTCATGCAAAGTACTACAGTGATATCTCTCTCTGTGTTTCTTCCATTATTTTTTATTAAAAGTGGGAGACTCAGCCAAAGATCATATATATTCCTACAGCAAAATGCAGAAGCAGATTTGAATTCTCCTAAGTCACTTATGACGAGGGATTAAGAATGAAGATGAAATGAAATTTCTGCCAATGTTGTTTATCACAACTAACTTGAATTACACGCTAAGTAATTGCTATACAGCTTTTTGAGTAATATGAAGGGAAGTTTCTGCTCTATCTATAAAAAACCCCCTATTTTTATTAGGAGATGTGAATGTGTGGCAAATGATTTTGTTTACATGTCATTTTATACTTCTTAATATAATTCAGTTCAAAGCTTGATCCATTCATATAAGAGGTCACGGGGTCAAGGCCTAATCAAGTAATATTTAAGAGACTAATAAAAAGGACATATTTCTGAAAATTAAAAACCGAGTAAAAAGACATAGGATTATTAAGTCATTGTTAATGTCTTTTTGAATCAAAAACTACCGAAACCAGTTTTCTCAATCTGTGCCTGTACAGTTGTGCTACAATCATGATTTTCTTGGGGTAGCAGGACATTGCTTTGACATTCTGCTCATTTATAAAACTGATAAAACAAGATTGAAGGAGGCATTGCAGCAATCTTCACTCCCCAAAAGGCTGCTGCAAAGGGAAAGAAATAATCTCTTTCCACCAGGGCTAAGAGCGGAGAGGTTAAGAACCATATTGATACTGCATCTGCTACACCGCACACAACGCAGGCGGTGTGTTATGACCTGCGTCCCCACCCTCTTCCAAACCCTCTGACCTTTAGTTGGGGACTTTCTGCAGTAAACAATCAACAGATTGCCTTGGGAGACTGTAATGTCTTACGTCATTGCAGGTTGTTAAGGACAAATGAGATGAACTTTGGCTGACAAAGCTGATTCTTGTATGCCTGAGAGTCGATGAGAGCGGCTTTTGCTGGGCCTGACATGGCACCGTGGGCTTTGCTAGGTGTGTAACTGTTACGTTTTGAGGAACCCGCAATTTATTGTCATTTAGACCATTATTCTATCACTTGATGACTCCTCCCCAGCCAGGAGGGGGAATCAGGAAAAAACAAACCATGGGTTGAAATACAAACAGATTTAATAGAATAAGACGAGCTAATTAACATTAATAATACTAAAGAACCAATATTGATCCCAATACCAATATAAAAGATACAAGGATTACACTCTGTCAATTCTATCAGTCAGAAGCTGTGCAATCCCAGCAGCGGACAGCAAATGTCATGACACTGCGAGCGCTACGGCTTTGGGAGGAAGGGAAGGGCTCAGGGGGTTTAGCACTGGGGCAAGAAGTTCTCAGGGTGGCAGCCATCAAGGGAGAGAGAGGAAGTCACAGCAAACTTTCTAGTTTATATTGAATGTGACGTTCGTGGTATGAAATAATCCTGCTGGCCAGCTTGGGCCGGGTGGCTGGATCTTGCTCCTCCTCATCCCTGCACCTGGCAAGCTCAGAAACACTGAGGCCTTGAAACCCACACACCATAGCTGGCTATAAAGTAAATATTTTCACAAATTCAGACACTAGAGTCTTCTAAAAGTGCAGTTTCCCAAGCTTTAGAAAAGACTTTACTTAAAAGTAAAATTACTGAAAGAGAAATTTTAGTCCTGTGTCACTCAAACCAGGACAGTAACGGGGAACTTACCCTGAGCAGGCCAGGGGATGGCACAGGGGCAGTACGACCCCGACCACTCCTCCTGCTCCTGGAACCTGCCAGCTTTGCGAGGCCGGTTTTCTGGTTATCGACAGTGGCTGCAAGGGCACATTTGTCTGCGTTTGCAGGTACCTTGGACAGCTGGGGGTGAGCCAGGCCTGAGGAAGTTTCTAGGCTTCCTTCCAGTTGGGAAACTTGAGCGAGCAGGCGTCAGACAGCGACTGTATTGTAGCAAAA
The DNA here is from genome assembly GCA_013398295.1 of Chionis minor. Lineage (NCBI taxonomy): Eukaryota > Metazoa > Chordata > Aves > Charadriiformes > Chionidae > Chionis > Chionis minor. Next base: position 1,326,062 of record VZSF01000446.1, read on the forward strand.
CACCATCCAGTTGCCCCTGTCCTGGAAAGACATCATTTTAATCACAGCACTAGTTTCCAGATAAACATTATGCATAAAATTGAGGGGTAACAGGTGTCTGATGTCTAAAGAACAAAGTTAAAAGTTTATCAAGAAGTTTCAGTTGGGATCAAGTTCATCAAGGAACGTACCTAACCTTGAACAGGATGTGAAAGGAAACAATGCGTCTTACGTGTTCTTTTGCAGTTGCTGACTTAGACCTAAGATAGCAAAAAACCACAACTTCTGGATCAAATTTGAGCCAAGACTGTATCCCAAACTAACCTCGAGTTATTATAATGCTAAAATACACCCCACTTGTTGAATAAGGAGCATGCTAATCAGGTAACCTCCCTAAACGCTTTAAACGTGAGCTTAGATGCAAATGTACAGTACATACAGGAGTGCTGAACGAATCATTATTGACCGATCAGCTGTATTTCAGCGTTAGAAATATCGGGTGGTTTGAAACGTTGAGGCGTGCTGGCTGTTTTGGCAGATGCCCGGCACCCAGTTCTGCAGAACTGAAATAAAACCAAGCACCTCGACTCAGCGCATCGACTGGCTCTGGCGCACCGGGTGAAAACAAACAAACAAATAAACAAACAAACAAACTCATTTTGGGGCAACAAGAAGATCACATACGAAATATTTAATTTTGTATTTCCGACGAGTTACGGGAGCGCGCTCAGAATTTGTTTCTTCGCTTACAGTGTGGGTGGTTTGGTCCCCTCCCCCCCTCCCCAGTTACTTCCTTAGATGAGCGAAAACGTCACCTATATGACGTCATCCTATTTTGTCTGACGTCATCCTATTTGGTCTGACGTCACCACGGCTCCCCGGGCAAGCTGCCCTCGCACCATGGCACTAACCCCCCTCCCCTCCGCTTAGGGTGAGGGCAGCTGTCTGTCTGTCCGTCTGTCCCGCCTCCCCCCCCACCCCGAAAGTCTCCGCGGCGCCACCAGGGACCCCCACGGCCGCCCGCGCTGACGTCAC